>OX637352.1:16495597-16681597 GCA_951799405.1 Agapetus fuscipes
GTCCTGCACGGACTGCTCGCTGCTGCTCTGCGTGTTGTTGTTGTTGTTGTTGCTGACATGCAGGATGGGCTCTCCCTGCTGGGGACCTCCTGACGTGCTGGTGTCCGCGGGCGGCGCGCGCTTCCTGGCGCACAAGCAGCTGCTGGTGGCGCACAGCGGCTACTTCCGCGCTTCCCTGGAGAGCGTGGCGTCACCAGCCTCGCCCCCCCTGGTGGTGCTGGCGCCCTGCCTGACTCCGCAGCAGCTGTGGCCGCTGCTGGGCTACATGTACACGGGCCGCCTGGAGCTCAGCGCGGAGAACATCTGCGGCGTGCTGGTGGGCGCGCACGCGCTGCAGATGTCGCGCGCGCTGCAGCTGTGCCGCGCCTTCCTGGGGCCCCCTGCTGCCCCTGCCCTTGCCCCCCCTGCGCTGCCTCGGCCCCGCGCGCTCAGGACGCAGCTGCCTCCCGCCCTGCTGCAGGCGCTGCAGCCCGCGGCTCCTGAGCCCCCCGCCCCGCCTGCTCCTCCCCCGCCGCCGCCCGCCCCGGGAACTCCTCCCGCCCCCGCTCCCGCCCCTAGGCCTGCCCGCGCCCCGCGCCCCCCCCGCGTGACCGTGGACGTGGCGTGCTGTGACGGCCCCGTGCGCTTCCACCGCGTGCTCAACGTGTCGTACGGACGGGAGGCGGAGGCGGGGGGCGGGGGGAGCAGCTCCGACAGCGACAGCTACGTGGACGTGGACGAGGAGGAGGGGGAGGTGCAGGAGGGACAGGAGGGGAGCAGCGCCTTCAGCCGCTCCCTGCAGCGCCACATGAGCGCGGACATCAGGAGAGCGGCCTTCACGTGCGCCTACTGCCAGCACACCTTCAAGTCCCAGTACTGCTACCAGAAGCATGCGCGCCGCCACCTCAACCCAGTGTCCATGGACCTGGCGGAGCCGCCTGCTGCTGCTGTAGTGGCCCCCGCCCCCGCCCCCCCAGCCCAGCAGGACATGAACGTGCAGTACTACCCCTGCAAGAGCTGCGGCTGCAAGTTCCCCTCCTACTACTTCGTGCACAAGCACAGGAAGCTGTGCCACAGCGAGGAGGCCGCGCCCTGAGCGGACAGTGGGGAGTGAGTGATGGGGCAGAGAGCAGTTGCTGGGCTGTAACATTGCGTGTAGACTTAATGGTAGTTCCTCTCCGGAGACAGGGCTGCACTGTGACGCTGCAGGAGGTGATGATGATGATGTGATCTCATGTATATATTGCAACTATAATAAATGTTATCTCCCTCTTTAAGAGACGCCGTGTTTTACTTCCAACATTGCTCCTCAACAGCCACAACAGAACAAACCAGGTACACACATATTCATTACTGATATACATCTCATGTTGCTCCCATGAAGTGCTCCCATGTTTGCAAGGTTCACAGCCACTGCTCCCCGCCTGGTGCACTCTGCACTAGGATTCTTAAATCTATCAAAACCAAACTGACAAAAATACTATGGTAGATTATTTTTAACTTAAATAATGCAACTAAGCTGTACATATCGCACAGCTTCTTCCTGTATTGCCCACAAAGGGGTCCCTATTTATTTTCACAGCCCACCACTTCACACAAAGTGGGGGTTTCCCAGCTCCCGAGGGGAAACTGAAAGCCGAGTAAACCTTGCCAGTATTGAATTGAACACCTGTAACTGTAACTCTGTCGCCATTCCGCTAGGGGTGGCCAGAGCCTTTGCAGAGTTGCCTCCATTTTTTCTATCCTTACATACCTCTTTCAATTCATTCATATCCATCACCTTTTTCATGCATTTTCTTCTTTTACGCTCACTTTGTATATCCCATTCTTTCACAATCTCCTCAATCTGATCCCGAAACGGGAAATCACTCCCGACACCCTGAGAGATAAGATTGAACCCCTTACTGTCTTAATGTTACCAGCTGCCTGCTAGACTCTTGCATGGAAGCATGGCTGGCACAATGCTAGAGTGACACAGAATTGACTATTGACAGTTAATTAGGACCAACATGAGTTGTTCTAATGGAATTTAGGTTATTTGTAAAATTATTCAAATAAATGAAATATATTTTGTATGGTTTGTGTATTGGCACTGTGAACATTCATACTGATTGAATTCCATAACACTATATAGAACTTCTAATAAAATACAGTATTATTTTCCCTTTATATTAATTTAATTCTAATTAAGAATACTTACTAACGTTTTCGATCATGTCAATCATCTTCAGGTAAGAATAAAAATAAATATTTTTAAAAATGCCAAAAGTACAGAAAGCAAAATTGTAAATTCAATAAAATAAAATTATGATATTAATTGCACACACTCAGTCATTAACATCATTCAAAACATTTAAGTAAGATTCAATTCATTTTTTTTTTTAATTAATTTAATATTAATGTTTTGAATGATGTTAATGACTGAGTGTGTGCAATTACTATCATAATTTTATTTTATTTTATTGAATTTACAATTTTGCCTATCTGACTTTTTTTACACCTAATGATATTTGTAAAAATAAATACTTTTCTTCTTACCTTAGGATGATCGACATAATGGAAAATGTTAGGAATTACTAATTAAAATTAAATTTATTTAATTGTAAAAATAAAAAAAGTGTTTTATTACATTTTTATTAAGTTTAATAGAATTCAATCATAAATTAAATAGATGGATATTTATCCTGGAGACATATTTTCCAAGATCTGTTGCCATGGTCCGTGGGAGCTGGAGCTTCCGGACGTTTCGCTACGACGTTTGACGTTTGTCTACGTTGGGTTTCTTCAGCGTGGAAGTGCAATGATTTACAGTTTCATCAAAATCATCTTCATAATTTCACTTTCATGCTGAAGAAGATGGTCGAAGCCTTCGAAAGCTCCAGCTCCCACAGACCACGGCAACAGATCCCACAAAACATCTTTCCAGCATCATCAGCCGGCCGTGTAAGCCTAAAACGGATATTTATATGTTAAACTTAAACAAAGATATGTCTCCTGATGATGTTGGTTAAGAAGCCGACGAAATGTCGAGAGCACTGAGATTCCCCACTAATGGTTTGCATGAATATCCCTCTATTTAGTTGATTTTAATAATTTTACAAAGAAATATGAGTTGTTCTGTTTACACGGGATTTGTGCAAGCTTACAGTTTATGTAGGAAACATCTAGTTCTGAATCATGCAGACATACCGGAGAGCTGCCTAGAGGCATAAGGGGTGTGGGTGTGGAGGAAGATGACCAGGACATCATGGGTGGAGAGGTCCAACGAAAAGGGGTGTGGGTGTGGAGGAAGATGACCAGGACATCATGGGTGGAGAGGTCCAACGAAAAGGGGTGTGGGTGTGGAGGAAGATGACCAGGACATCATGGGTGGAGAGGTCCAACGAAAAGGTGCTGCAGCAAGTAGAAGAGAAAAGAGATCTTATAGGTCACATTTTAAAGAGAAGCTAACAGAACACTACATTAGACACAGCACCTTTCTTAGCAACATCCTTGAAGGGAAAATCTTGGAAAGACATGAACAAGAGGTCGCCCAAGAGCTTCATCCTTCTAGGATGTGAAGCCACTCATGGATGTCGTCTCCTGTTCACAACCAACAGAGACAGAAGGCTGGCACAACAAGGCACTGCCTTCACAAGAAGATGGCAACCAACAGAGACAGATGGCTGGCACAACAAGGCACTACCTTCACAAGAAGATGGCAACCAACAGAGACAGATGGCTGGCACAACAAGGCACTGCCTTCACAAGAAGATGGCAACCAACAGAGACAGATGGCTGGCACAACAAGGCACTGCCTTCACAAGAAGATGGCAACCAACAGAGACAGATGGCTGGCACAACAAGGCACTGCCTTCACAAGAAGATGGCAACCAACAGAGACAGATGGCTGGCACAACAAGGCACTACCTTCACAAGAAGATGGCAACCAACAGAGACAGATGGCTGGCACAACAAGGCACTGCCTTCACAAGAAGATGGCAACCAACAGAGACAGATGGCTGGCACAACAAGGCACTGCCTTCACAAGAAGATGGCAACCAACAGAGACAGAAGGCTGGCACAACAAGGCACTGCCTTTACAAAAGGATGGCAACCAACAGAGACAGAAGGCTGTCACAACAAGGCACTGCCTTCACAAGAAGATGGCAACCAACAGAGACAGAAGGCTGGCACAACAAGGCACTGCCTTCACAAGAAGATGGCGACCAACAGAGACAGAAGGCTGGCACAACAAGGCACTGCCTTCACAAGAAGATGGCAACCAACAGAGACAGAAGGCTGGCACAACAAGGCACTGCCTTCACAAGAAGATGGCGACCAACAGAGACAGAAGGCTGGCACAACAAGGCACTGCCTTTACAAGAGGATGGCAACCAACAGAGACAGAAGGCTGTCACAACAAGGCACTGCCTTTACAAGAGGATGGCAACAGGGATAGATGGCTGACACAAGGCACTGCCTTTATTTTAACCCATTTAGCATAAATGTCAAGTAAGTGTAGAGATATTTGTAAAATTATGAAAATAAATTAAATATTGGGATATTTCATTCATAAATAATAATATGTTGTCAGACCATAAGTCTAACCTAATTCTTTTCCCAGTAAGCTGAGAGCTGAATACAAAATGCAAAGTAGAAGCCAGAAATATCAACATGTCTCATTTACTTCTTTATTCCTATATTTATATCGCTTTGCCTGAGAACCTGAATAAATTACAATTCAAAATACTGCCATCTGTGAGCAGAGCAAGGAACTAACTGCCTCACTGCAGAGAGAGATAGAGAGAGAGCGCCACTACATGTCCTGCAGTAGAGTGTACAAGAGCTTTCCATGAAAACTCACAGATGGTGGAAATTAAACAGACAAGAAAATATGAGACCACTGGTGATCAAAGTATGTACATATTTTGTAGAAATTGTGATGTAAGAAATAGGTTGGTGTGAGGCTGACCCCACATAATAATCTATAATCTAAGTTGCACAGATATATTAACATTTAAAGCTCATATCAAATGCATTCCCACAAACTAACACGTGTAGTTCGCGTTTACAAATGCTAAATGTGTATTTACAAATAGAATCCAAGCCTCAAATGAACATAAACACTACAACTTTAACTGACCTTCCCTGACACAAGGGTGACATTGGCAAAGTGAACCATTTTTTACAGTATGGGTGGTCAGCCTCATACCAACCTATAAGGCAAGGAAAACACTGAGATTCCTATGCCACGGGCTTACCCAAGATCAAATCTGGGGGGGGCAGGTTTTGGAAAATTGAAGATCATCGTCACCAAAATATATCGTCGACCCTCTAATCTAATCTAATCTAATCTAAGCTGCAAGGATATATAATAATAAATAATAACAGGCTGATTTATTTTAAATTACACATGATAAGAGAGCGCCGTTTTTGTGTGTGTCACACCTCAAGGGCCCTCTCCGATCATGGATAAGACTTTCTAAACAAGTGTGCCTTGAGTGCTCCTCGAAATACACCCACAGATTTGGAGTTCTTCACTCCGGGTGGCAGTCTGTTCCACTCCACCGGCCCCGCAACACGGAAAGCGCGGTCTCCGAAGTTTGTACGAATCTGACGGCGCGGCTGAACCAAATTGACTACTCCATCACCCGCAGATCTGAGTGTCTGCCTCCTAACACCCATTTCAACAGGTGAAATCATATCAGCCAGATAAGGTGGGGCCAAGCCATTGATGGCTTTATATACCATTAAACAAACACGGAAGACCACCCTCTCCGGGAAACGAAGCCAATGAAGTTTTTTTAACAGCGGGGTGATGTGAGCGAATTTGGGAATCCCGAATATGAGTCTTGCTGCCGAATTCAACACAGATTGAAAGCGATTAAACTGTTTCTTCGGCTGACCACTATAAAGCGTCGAGCAATAGTCAATCCGAGACATCACAAACGCACTCACCAGGGTCTTAACCGCATCTGACGGCAGACATTTTCTTATTGCCTTTATTTGGCGAAGCGAAAAAAAAGAAGAAGCTATTGTGGCATCTATTTGCCTATCCAGTGTCAGGTTACGATCCAGTAAGACTCCTAGAAGTCTTACCGAATCAGAAGGCTGGATTAGCTTACCTCCTATGGAGAGTGGTACTCTATTCACCAGAAGGTGGTCACGCCTCGATGTGGCTGCCCAGAGTATCTCCGTCTTATCCATGTTTAAGATTAGGCCATTGTTCCTCATCCACCCACCGACCTCCGCGATACACCCAGAGACCCTGCAACTGAGGTCCTCAGCCATGTCTGGCCGAGAATGAGAGTATATTTGCCAGTCATCTGCATATGAGTGTGCGATGAGGCCCCATTTTTCAACAATACTCTCAATCTCAGCAGTATACAATATGAAAAGGATCGGACCCAGCACAGAGCCCTGTGGGACCCCGGAAGACAGCGAGTAGGTAGGTGAAACACTATCACAAATACGCACCGCCTGTCTGCGCTCCACCAGATAGGAAGAAAACCACGCCAAAGCCCCTCCGGTCAAACCAAATGACACCTCCAATCTCTCAATAAGAATTGGGTGACTTACTGTGTCAAAGGCCGCACTCATATCAAGAAGCGCCAGTAAGGCTAGATTACCACACTCCACAGCTGATATCATATCCGATACAAGCATGAGCATACCGGTTTCTGTTGAGTGATATTTCCGGTATGCAGACTGCCTCTTAGGCATTAAGCCGCTTGCATCCAGATAGGATACCAACCGCCGCGAGACAATCCGCTCCAGCACCTTCGACAAGAATGGCAGATTTGACACAGGTCTATAATTTGAGGGATCACCGGGATCCAACTGTGGCTTTTTAAGGATTGGCGTGATGTGTGCTACCTTCAAAGACGGAGGAACAGTGGCATCCATTAGGCATCCATTGATTACCTTAACAATAAATGGAGCCAGCTGTAAGATGCATTCTTTGAGTACCCAGACTGGTACAGGGTCAAGGCCACACTGCTTGTTTGGCGATCCTACCACGATCTGACACACCTCATCTATGTCAGTTAAATCAAATACTTCGAGTCGCGAAGCACTTCCAATCCTTGAGACAGAAGTACAGATATACCATTTAAGATTTATATTTAATGCATTCCCACAAGCAGACATGTATAATTTCGCGCTAACACATGCCGCATGTGGACCTACATTATAAGAACCCATCTCAAATGAACATAAGCCCTGCAACTCTCGTCCTTCCCTGAGACAGGGGTGACATTGGCAAAGTGAACCATTTTTTCACAGTATGGGTGGTCAGCCGCATACCAACCTATAAGTCAAGGACCCTCCCTACGTTTTATTTTTTTGTAAAATTGAATATCATCACCAAAATATATTGAAATGTACTCTACACCAGTGTTCCGCAAACTTTTTGTGTTAAAGGTACACCTATCAAATCAAAAAATTTTAGAGGTACACCAAAGAAAAAAGCAATGACTATTTAATATTTATTAATTACTAAAATCAATATACCTAGGAGTAATATGAAAAGATGTTCAGTGAGAAATGTGAGCCTGTTTAACTGAGCACAGGCGATCAAAATTTGGAGCAATCGTTGATAAGGCTGCTCTCATCTCTTCACTGATCGTCCTCAGGCGCTCTCTTTTTTTAGATTTAATAGAAGTGAGAGTTGAGAATCCCAATTCGCATAAGTAGGTTGTAGCAAATGGTAATAGAATTGCAACAGCACGCTTTGAAAGCAGTGGATACTCATTTTTTATATGCAGCCAAAAATGTGCTACCTCTACTTTGGAAATTTTTAGTTATTTACGGGAGGCCGTCCCGCCCCTCGCCCAACAAAGCGCCTGCTCTTATAGCTCTCAGCTATTTTTAGGTGTATTATCTTAACAAAACCTTGACTTTTTTCCGCGGCACACCAACTGATAACCACGGTACACCAGTGGAACACTGCTCTACACAACCATAGCATTTTTAACCATATTCCTTATTATTTAACCACCTTTGCAATTACCCTATTCCTTAAAAATCTAATATCCGTAACTAAAACTTTCCGAACCTAGCGGATATCTGAAATAATTCCATGTCCGTATCCACAATAATATGACTTCCATATCTGAGAGCTCCACCCAGAGCCTCCCAGCATTCACTGTGTGGATAGATTGTGGTGGAGAAGGGGATATAAAGTTCAGCTGACTTAGTTATTTTACAATGAGGTGCATACATTTGACATACAACAATAAAGTTGGGTCACACTGCCAGGTTTCTAGGGAAAAGGCGTATATTTTGTAATTGGTTGCTAAGAACTCTAGTTGCGTAGATGTGCAACATTTGCCTGCCGAGAATAAAATCAAATTTCAAACATCTGTGTACAAAAATGTTGAGACTCATTCCTAGAATGATCTTTAATGTGAGGACAAATCTGTGTTTTGGTATATTAAGCATCAAAGAATGCCTGAGTATCCTAGGGTTACAGAGAGACCTAACAATAGTAGTAGAGGCATGATTATCTAAGATGAACACATGTGAGAGCAGAGTAGGGAGTGACTGACCTGGTGCGAGCTGCGCAGGTTCCCCATCAGAGTCGGAGTCCGACCCTGAGTGTGTGGTGCCTTTCCGCCGGGAGGTCTTCTTCTTGGTCTCCTGCAGGGGCGCCAGGGGCTCAGCGGGCGGGGGCGTGGGCGGGGCGGGCGTGGGGGCGCGCGGGGGCCCCGGCGCACTGTCCCCAGGCGCCTGCTTGAGCTGCCCCATGTAGGTGGTGTGCTCGGGGCTTGCGGAGCCGGCCTGCGTGCCGGGCGCCGCCAGGCAGATGGTGACCGGGGTGACGAAGGCCTCGGCGCCCTCAGGCTGCGGCGCCGGGGCCCCCGCCAGGCGCGCCAGGGCCAGCTCCGTCTGGCTGAGTGCCAGGGGGTCTCCGGGGGGATTGGTCTGGGGTGTGGGGGGCTGGCAGGGCGCGGGACAGGGCGGGGGCGGGGGCGCGCTGCGCTGCTGCTCGCGCTGCAGCCGCGTGGTCACCCCCGTGGACAGCAGCTCGGCCGCCAGGCTGGGCTTGGTCGGGTTGCGGGATCGAGTCCGTTGTCGAGATTTTCTTAGCACTTGTTTATAATTGTCTGTTTTCTTGGAGAGGTAGTAATGTCTAACACAGTCCGCCACACTCTTGCGATCGAGGTAGGAGGCGATGACCCCGAAGTTCTTGGGGTGCTGCAGGAACTTGTCCTTGAAGGTGTCCCGCTCGTGCGGCTGCCAGAGGTTGAGGCCCCGTCTCTCCTCGTAGGCCTGCGGCATGTCCCCCACGAGCCCCGCGGTGTCGGCGTACAGGCGCCGCTCCGCCCGGCAGATGGGCGGCACCACGGCGTAGGAGCGCATCTTCTTCTCCTCCAGCTCCTGCTCCTGCAGCCCGTCCATGATCTCCTCCAGGTCGGCCTCGCTCTTGATCCTGGCGCCGACCCGGTTGAAGCGCTCGCGGTCCTCTCGGTGTTTGCGCAGCTCGGGGAACACCTTCTCAAAGAACTCACGGTTCTTGGCCTCCTTGGCGCGGCGCTTGGGCGCGCTCTCGATGCGCTCCACACGGCGCAGCCAGTCGGCCTGCAGGGCGGCGTAGCGCTGCACCAGGCGCCCCTCCCGGGCCGCGCGCTCCCGCTGCCTGCGCCGGAAGAGCTCCAGCAGGCGAGGGCGGCGCTGCGCATGCTGCTGTCGGTTGCGCTGATAGGCCGGGGCGTCCAGGGGCTGGTTATACAGTGGCCAGCGGTGCGGGGCGGGCGGGCCGGCCTGGCGCTGGGAGAGAGCGGCGGCGCGCCGGTTGTCTGTATAGACGCGCTGCGCCAGGGAGCGTGAGCCCGGTGCCTTGGGCTGCGGGGGCTCCTGGCAGGGCTCGCCCTTGGCTGGAGGCGTGCTGGCCACCTGCTCCAGCGCGGCCTGCTTCTTGCGCAGGGAGGCCAGGGCCTGCTCGCTGCTGGCGATGTCGCGGTCCACCTTTGCAATGCGCTGCAGCAGCTCATCCTTGGTGGTGCGCAGGGACTGCTCCTCCCCGGGCGGGGACAGCGGCTCCGACACCACACACACACCTTCCTGCAACACACACACAACATCAGTACACTGTGCGGGGAGGTGAGCTGCTCACGTGAACAGTGATCAATGCTACACCTGGCAAGGAACATACAAACACACATGGCAATATTGCAAGCACTTCTAGCAGGGTGCTCTCCAGGGACATGCACAGCATTTCAACATGAGTAGGCAGCAATATGAAACCCCTCCTATTCCAGGAAGAGCAGATATATCTGGTTATTGTGTTTCAAGGTCTTTGACAGAGATTGAATCTAAGATATCAGTTTCTGTAATAAAGTACAGCAACAGCTATTTGCCGGCTATTGAGTGTTCTGTGCTTCTCTAGCAAGGAGTTATGTATCATGGTGACTCCACAGTCTCCCCCACTCTGGTTACATCAACTCATCCATCCCAGCCCAGCTGGGGATCATCTTCCTGTATTGCCTTCTCCAGTTCTCTGGTTGCATTGCGTTTGCGTCAACTTGATATTTGAGACCTGGGTGAACTTGAGAAGTTCATGATAACTGGTAGTTCATGATAACCCTCATTGTTGTGAACAAAGAGGGCCTCCTTGCAGACTTGTGAATTCTTGAACACAGATGTCAGGGATAAGTTCAAAGTAGGATGACGTCTATGATTGACAGCCGCACTGTATGCAAGTTTACACTTGACTCCTATGCTTGTTACTCACAGTTGAAGGGTTAAAGGTTTCTGGTTTGCTGTTTCAAATTTAATACAAGTGGTTGCTAGTGCCCACTCTGATGTATGGAAGTGAAGCCTGGACGGTGAGTGAAAGTGAGATTAGTAAAGTCCATACAGTGGAAATGGACTACCTAAGAAGTATGATTGGAAAAAGACGGAGTGATAGGGTGAGGAATGATATTGTAAGAGAGAAATGTGGTGTAAGAGAAAGCGTGAAAGTGAAGATTAAAAGAAGTATGCTAAGATGGTTTGGGCATATGGAGAGAATGAATGAAGAAAGTATATTATGTTGCAAGAATAGAAGGATGTCGTGGTAGAGGAAGACCGAGCAAGGTATGGATGGACTAAATTTCCGAAATAGCGAATGAATGGAATATCCAGAGTCATAATAAAAGGAGAGCTTGTATGAAAAAGGTTATGACTCTGGATGAAATGAAAGAAGTATGTAAGGACCGAAAAAAATGGCGGCTGATCTGTAATGTAGGCGGCTAAGGCCAAGAATCAATTTTCATTTTTATAGATGTTTTGTAGATTTTTTTTAGTGTTGTTTGTTTGTATAGCTGGATGTAATTAATGGCTTGTATTCCTTGACTTATAGATTGGTATGAGGCTGACCACCCAATACCCATACTGTAAAAAATGGTTCACTTTGCCAATGTTATCCCTGTTTCAGGGAAGGTCGGCAAGAGTTGCAGGGCTTATGTTCATTTGAGATTGGTTTTTTTTATTGTAGGTCCACGCATGTGTGAGCGTGAAATTATACATGTCTGCTTGTGGGAATGCATTTAATATGAATCTCAAATGATGCATATCTTTGCAACTTAGATTTAGATTTAGGCTGTGCCAATTAATGAATAAGTTAATGTTGGGGATTTACAAGCTGCAGCGCGTTGGCCACACTGGCCCGGTGCATTTACTGCAGCAGTAAGATTTTGTTCTCAACCACCGAAGGTAGATAATAATAATAATATTAGGATGATTTATTTGGTGAGCGCTGTTTTTGTGTGTATCACACCTCAAGAGCCCTCTATTTCTTCGCCACATCAACGCCAGAGTTAGAATTTGATCATCACCGCCGTAGGTTAATAATTAATTGTTCAACCTCCGCTAACTCGTGCAACATCGCAATCGCCGCCAACCGCAAGAAGAAACATATCATTCTTGATATTATTTACTTTGTGAAAGTTCATCCTTGCAATGGAATGCAGGACAATTACTTAGTAACAGTTGATTAATTGTTACAAATCAATTTATCATCTAGTTTCAGAAGTTGATTCAAAGCTGCATGAGCCTTTTCAGTACAGAGCCTACTTGACCGCGGGATACAGGATAGCGAACAGGATAGGCGGACAGGATAGGCGGACAGGATAGGCAGACAGGATAGGCGGACAGGATAGGCAGACAGGATAGGCGGACAGGATAGGCAGACAGGATAGGCGGACAGGATAGGCAGACAGGATAGGCGGACAGGATAGGCGGACAGGATAGGCAGGCAGGATAGGCGGACAGGATAGGCGGACAGGATAGGCGGACAGGATAGGCAGACAGGATAGGCGGACAGGATAGGCAGACAGGATAGGCGGACAGGATAGGCAGACAGGATAGGCGGACAGGATAGGCAGACAGGATAGGCGGACAGGATAGGCAGACAGGATAGGCGGACAGGATAGGCAGGCAGGATAGGCGGACAGGATAGGCGGACAGGATAGGCGGACAGGATAGGCAGACAGGATAGGCAGGCAGGATAGGCGGACAGGATAGGCGGACAGGATAGGCGGACAGGATAGGCAGCTCCAGACTTTACTGACAGCATTGAGTACAAGTTTGGTGGGACAACATTGAGGGGGGAATCCTATCTAAAGTCTTTGCTGAACTCAGACCTTATGGGCCGGCATTCTAGCCTTTGAAATTAAAGAGTGTAAGCAAGGATGGTTATGAGCATTGCCATTTAATGTAGTCATGGACAAGTGTGTTGGAGATGCTTGAGTCCACAATAGGAGAGAGTGAAAGGAGTGTTCTACTGTAAGTACAATGGAATGATGGAGCGTGCACCACTGATTAGCCCAGTGTCTGGTGACTATAATAGCGTACAGGGCTCGGGGAACTCACTCTGTTGTCCAGGTTGCTGGGCAGCGCGGGCTCCATGAGGCGGAACTTCTTGAAGGGCGGAGGCTCCTCCTGCGTGTTGTTGTAGCGCACGTACTCCTGCACACTGGAAGCGCCCCCGCCCGCCCCGCCCAGCAGCGTGATGCGGGGGCGCTCAGGCAGGCGGAAGTACTCCCCCCGGCCACCTCCACTATCTCTGTAATGAGGAAGCACCAAGTCAGGGAGATGACACAACATTACAAGGAAATCTCCTGCACATATATCAATCCATGAACTCGCCAAGGCATCAGTCAGTCAAAAATACCTTTAGTTTTGATGTCGATTGCAAAGTGGTGAATGAGAGCTTTTCTACGAATTGTCACGGCAGGAGAGAGAGAGATATTTCATCAGAGCACACAGCGTGATGGTATGGGAAGGACAGCAAGAGCATCCCAGGGCTGGAAGTCTCATCACCACGGTAACTCTTACCTGCAGAATATTGGTAATATTTGTATGAAGACTAATCCGCAGTTCACTTGCTCATTGACAGGTCTTAGTAGTGGTGGGATAGGGCAGGGATCAACCTCACTGCCACTCTTTGTACGGCATCAAGTTGATCATTTATATTATTCTTGATATACCAGACCTTGATGTACCTACTACCTACACAGCATCTTTCAAAAGAAAGAAGAATCATAGAATATGTGGGTTTGTGAGAGATGGAGAACAATGGTGCATCAGACGCAGCAATCAGTTTACATTTCCACACGTATGGGGCTGCAGAGACTGAGATGGGCTGGACGTGCAGGTACAAAGCAAGTCCAGCTCACGGGTTCCCAAATACTTTGTTCACCCAGGCACCCAGGAGGAAGGTGACGGATCGGAAGACCAGGGTTGAGGTGAGAGAGATATGGCTACTGCAGGTGCCAAGCTGGAGGACGGAGGAAGAGGCCCAATATAGAAATCTTGGACCGGTCTGTAGTCCGTAGTGGCAACACTTCGGACTCGTAAATGGAAGGTTGTGGATTCGGATCCCGGCGGAGCACAAAAATATACCATTTATATTTCGAATGTGCTCTTCGCTGGGTTGAAAAATTCATAAACCTTTACCAAAGACCGGTCACTGAAAGGTCCATCCAACCTTACAACAACTGGCTCTTGCTTGAGAATTGGCGCTTTCTACAGCGACGACCAAGCTCGCAGAGGGCTCTTGAAGTGTGATACACACAAAAACAGCGCTCACCAAATAAATCATCCTAATATTATTATTATTATAGCGGAGACCAGGGCTAATGGACATTAAGCAGAAGATACCGCTGACCACAGGTGATTCCATCTCGCTCATGGGGCAGTGATAAGCTCACAAGGGTGTCTCACCTATAAGCTTGAGGCGCTGGGGCAGCAGGAGGAGCTGCGTGTGTGCGGTGCTGCAGCTGCGCCCCGCTGTATGCTGGAGCCCCGCTGTATGCTGGAGCCCCGCTGCCTGCTGCGTACCCTGCTGCATAGCCTGCCAGGCTGCCCGGCCCACACTCCCCCCCGCCCGCCTGTCCGCCCCTGCAACACAACGCAATTCAATTCGATTTTTGCCTCTCAGCCGATGAAGCAACTCAAGAGGCTGCAGTCTGTGCAGAACTCGGCAGCACGGCTGATTTTCGGAAAGTCTAAATTCTGCCACATAACACCCCTTCTGCAGGAATTGCACTGGCTCAGGATCATTGAGAGAATTCAATACAAGCTCTGCACGCTCACCTACAAGACATTACATGGAATGGCGCCGCTTTACCTTGTGGACATGATTGAAAGGAAGGAGATTTCAACTCGCGGACGCACACTTAGGTCCCGAGACGCTAACGCGAGTCTGCTCCAGGTCCCTGGCAGATCCACAAGGACGTTGTTCGGTGACCGGGCTTTTTGTGTCGCAGCTCCTATGGCTTGGAATGCCCTCCCAGTGACCCTCAGAGAACAACACGTTGAGGAGCGGTTTAGAAAGCAATTAAAAACATTTCTGTTTGGACACTCCTACGAAGCGCCTTTGAAGTGACATCAGTTACGAAATGGCGCTATAAAAAAGTGTAGAACTATTAACGCATCACAGCTACAGTACAAGCGGCTGCTGCTAGAGGAAGCCCTGGGGAGTGGCAGTGGAAGTACAAAGGACGTACAATCTAGGAGGAATGGATGACTAACAACAATAATGCATAAAGATGATTATGATGAGTAGGTGATTTCTTTATAGCACTGTTTTGTGATGTCCAAGGGCGCTTGTACATATGAAGACTACAGGGGAAGAACAAGGAGAGTCAGTTCAAGAACATTTTGAGGAAATCAGAATTTTAAATATAAAATCATGGTTATTGCCTGTCACAAAGAACCGGAAATACCGCCATAAGCTGTGATAGTGACTATTGGTGCATTACAAATCTTGCAGAGCTTTAGATACACACAGATGCCACTAGATGGCATTTGTAGATTATTTTCTTATTTTTGCTGACATTCCTTGTTTTTCCCTGTGGTCTTCATATGATGCCAGAAATTTGCTCGTCTTCAGTGCATTTGAGAACTTTCCATGGTCCACTAGCTCTCTCACGATGGTGAGGCAGGTGGTTACAGGCCAGAGGACCAGCAATTGCAAATGCACGCTCTTTAAACACAACGGCTCTTCAATACGTGAAGTTAAGCCAAAAAGGGAAAGACCAAAGAAGTAATGGAAGAGGGACGTGCATGATGAAGAAGTAAGTGGAGTGTGTGCTAGAAATGACTTCCTTCAGAAGAAAAACTGGGTTTGTACGACTGGGTTATGTCAGGGAGCAGTATCTATAATCTATAATCTAAGTTGCAAAGATATATTACATTTAAGATTCATATTAAATGCAATCCCATAAGCAGACACATTTAAGTTCACGCTTACACATGCCGCATGTGGATTTACAATATAAAAACCCAATCTCAAATGAACATAAGCCCTGCAACTCTTGCTAACCTTCCCTGAAATAGGGGTGACATAGGCAAAGTGAACCATTTTTTTACAGTGTGGGTGGTCAGCCTCATATTAACCTATAAGTTAAGGAATCACAATGAGATGATTCAAGCATTTAGAAGGAATGAAGGAAGAGTGTGCAAAGGTAAGTGTGGACGGGGAAGACCGAGGACATAATGGAATGACCAAATAAGCTGGATTGCAAATGATTGAAACCAGCATGCATACAGAACAAAGTGGAGACACATCTGCGGAGGTGCTGACCACCCCAAGCAACGACCAACTATTGACTGGAGACAAATGACATAATATCCCTGGACTATGTGACGTCACCATGGTAGATAAACATGGATTCCTGGTAATCAGGGGTAATCAGGGGTAATCAGGGGTAACCAGGGGTAACCAGGGGTAACCAGGGGTAACCAGGGGTAATCAGGGATTGCCTAGTTAACAGCATTGTGAAACGTATTTAGTTGCCCTACAATCTGTAAGTTGCAGAGATACTCGTATATTGACGTTTGAGTCTCATATTGATTAATTGAATGCATGTCCACAAGTAGGCACAAGTTTGCGCTTACACATGCTGCACAGGTACCTGCATACAAAATAAATAAAACCACATTTGAACATTAACTTTGCAACTCCTGCCGCCTTTCCCTGAAACTGGAGTGGCATTGGCAAAAGTGAAAAAAGTTTAACAGCATGGGAATCAGCCTCATAACAGCCTATTAGTCATTCAGTTGAGATTGATTTTCTAAAAAGTATCTATAATCTAAGTTGCAAAGATTTAAAACATGCTTGATTTTGTAATTCCGGGTTTTGACTGTGGTCCATCTTTTTGCTTCTTTCTTCTTTTTCTTCTTTCTTGCTACTTCTTCAGCTGACGTTTCGTCTCCTCTGTGGGTGACTTCTTCGAGACTGCTCACTTCATGGTTATTGCCTGTGAGCAGAGCTCCGAAGAAGTCACCCACAGAGGAGACGAAACGTCAGCTGAAGAAGTAGCAAGAAAGAAGAAAAAGAAAAAAAGAAGCAAAAAGATGGACCACGGTCAAAACCCGGAATTACAAAATCAAGCATCTGAATCCGGCCGTGAAAGCCTAAAAAGATTTAAAACATGTTTTAAAAGTCACACTACTTCCGGAGTAAGCAGTAAGTGCCTACACAAACACGTGTATGCTTACGCTTGCACATGCATTCTTACAAAAGAAACGGGATACCGCTGGCAAAAGTGAACCATTCTTTATACTCTGGAAGCCTGTTTCATTGCGGACCGTCAGAAATATGAGCTCCTTCATCAAGATCCAGGTTAAAGAAGAACATCTTGTACTGTTGAAATGGACTTTCTTAGAAGTATGATTGGGAAAAAACGGAGTGACAGGGTGAGGAATGATTTTGTAAGAGAAGAATGTGGTGCAAGAGAAAGTGTGAAAGTGAAGATTAAAAGAAGTTTGTTAAGATGGTTTGGGCATATGGAGAGAATGAATGAGGAAAGACTGACGAAGAAAGTATATGTTGGTAGAATAGATGGATGTCGTGGTAGAGGAAGACCGAGAAAGGTATGGATGGACCAAATATCCGAAATTGCGAATGAATGGAATATCCAGAGTCATAATAAAAGAAGAGCTTGTATGAAGAAGGTTATGACTCTGGAGGAAATGAAAGAAGTATGTAAGGATAGAAAGAAATGGCGGTTGATCTGTGATGTTGGCGGCTGAGGTTTGTTAAAGTAAAATTGGTTTTATGATTTAGTTTTTATGTCCATGTATATATTGTGATTTATTGTTTTTAAAAAATGTAATTTGTCATGTATGTTCCTTGACTTATAGGTTGTTATGCGGCTGACCACCCATAATGTAAAAATTGGTTCACTTTGCCAATGTCACCTCTGTTTCAGGGAAGGACGGCAAGAGTTGCAAGGCTTATGTTCATTTGAGATTGGGTTTTTATATTGTAGGTCCACATGCGGCATGTGTTAGCGCGAAATTATACATATCTGCTTGTGGGAATGCATTTAATATAAAACTTAAATGATATATATCTTTGCAGCTTAGATTAGATTAGATTAGATTAGATTAGATCTTGGTCGAAGAACCTGAGGAGGTGGTGTGGCAGAAGCATAATATCCCGCTTGCCTGCAGCAGTATCGAAGTTACAGAGCGCTCTGATGATCGCTGGTCTCCATTGAAGAGACACAGGGAGCTGCATGAATGCATAGACATTCCCAAGAACCACCTGCCTAGGAAGAGGAAGACTCCTCAGGTGGAGGAGTTGGAGGAGACGATGGCAGGACTGGTGGACGGGAGACATCGAGGAGGTCTGAGACGTCATTTCTGTTTGTCAACACAACTGGGTATTTCATTACTTTCCCTGCAAGTGGGGAAATTCAGCTGAGACAACTACACTGGCAGAGTGGAGGGGAGCGCAGGGCTGCCACAACGCAACGTAAACAAACAATTTATTAAAAATGAAAATCACAAAAACAGCTGAAACGCAACTAAAAACGCAACTAAGCTACACATATAGTGTAACTTCTTGCCTGCGTTATCCCCGAAGGGGTCGCATGTGGCGCTTCGGGACCTATTTATTTTTACAGGTAAGGGGGCCGGCCTCACACCAACCACTTTCAGTTGAAGTGGGGGTTTCCCAGCTCCCGGGGGGGCTGGTACTCATTTCTTGTGAAGGCTGAGTAAACCTTTGAGATCGAACTCTTGCTCTCGGCATGGAATGCAAGCATCCTACCAATTGAGCTATCGACCTTTTTACGAGCTTGGTCGTCGTCGCTACAAAGCGCCAATTCTCAAGCAAGACCCAGTTGCTGTAAGGCTGGATGGACCTTTGGTGACCGGTCATAGGTAAAGGTTTTATGAATTTTTCAACCCAGCGAAGAGCAAATTTGAAAATATAAATGGTATTTTTTTGTGCTCCACCGGGAATCGAACCCACAACCTTCCCATTCAGAGTCCGCAGTGTTACCACTGAGCTACGGACCGGTCCTGAAAGTTTTGGAAATTTAATTTGTAGTCTAGATTACAGTTACTCACTTTTCACACCGTGCGGTCCGGTGCCAGATCGGGAGTCACATAGTGTTGTGTAGGGATTTTTAAATATAGATTTGTGAAGAGGAATGCAATTCACCAACCTATTTTCCTTGGCCATTTTGCCTTCATACGAAAGCAGAAGCTTGTGTACATGCACTGGAATCTATTGAACCAGAATCGAAGTTATGGTCAAATGGGCCAGACGTGATTAGAACCAACGTTATTCTGTTCCAAATACGCTAGTCGAACATGCGATTTGACCCACGGCCATAACACCGACAAATGTACTATTTACAGGTTTGTTAGCATTCACACGATCCGGCGTAGTTTTTCCGGCGATCTCGTACGTTTTGCGACCGAATCCGTATCGAAACCGGACTGTGTGAAAACGTGGTAAGAGTCGACGAACAAAAGAACTTCGTTGTGAAAGCAAAATATTTCTTGTCTACTACTGGATTAATATACTTTAATGAAGTTTGAGACATACGTCAAGTGAAGCTTCCACATTTAAGTTATTTCGCTTAATGTAACAGCGACATTTAAATTTTAAATCGCGTTCAATTTTTAGCAAACAATATTCCACTTTTGTTTTTTTTACATAAAAATATGCTTTATCGCATTTATGTCTCAGAAGGCATTGTTAGAAATCAAGCATTTAGTTTTCAATGCAATTTTATACGTAACGACTTCACCATACCGGCCCATGACTTTTTTAATTATTATTATTACTTGCAAGCCTTTTCCCTGGGAACCCGGCCAGATGACGACACAGTATTGTCTTTGCAATTTACGTGCAGACCTCATTGAATTTAAAATCAGCTTAAAGAAATACAAAACTTTACTTTCAATACCGGTTCCAAGTCCTACATCACATTTATTTGAGAACTTACGACGAAAAAAATTGAGTGGTTGGTTGTGCCAACCCTGTTTGTGTGCTGTGAACGTCTCTCACAAAATCCCCACATTGTTTGTAAACACAGCGAGGCGACGTTGCCAGTTATGCGGAGTGCTGTATAATATACTTTATTATTCTCTCTATACAAAGTATGCATGTATGTGGCACATTTCCTCTCCCCGAGATCTCCGTACTGTGTTGTGCGGAATCATCACCTTTGCTCTATAATCTAAGTTGCAAACTTATATATTTACATTTCACATTCATATTAAAGGCATGCCCACAAACAGACACGTGCAAGTTCGCTTAGTTACAATTAATGCTGCATGTGTACTTGCACATTAAAACCCAAGCCTCAAATGAACATAAGCCCTGCAACTTTTGCCGACATTTCCTGAAATAGAGGCGGCATTGGCAAAATGAGACGTTTTTTACCGTGTGAATGGTCAGTCTCATACCGACCTACAAGTCTTGTCTTGCAGTCAAGGAATAAAAAACCGAATCCATACTTCAGAAATTGCTCTAGTATTTTAAATGCACGAACACAAAAAGACATGTGCAAGTTCGCGCTTACAAATGCTGCAACGCAACTAAGCTACAGATATAGTGTAACTTCTTAAAAAAAGAATGTAATTTGGTAAAAAAATTATGTAATTTGAAAGAGGATGTGAAAGTTAAAGTACAAAAGAATGTGATGAGATGGTTTGGGCATGTGGAAAGAATGAATGATGATAGACTGACAAAGTATGTATACAAAGAAAGTGTAAAAGGAAAAACAGGGAAGGGACGACCGAGAAAAGTATGGAGTGATCAGATTGAGGAGATTGTGAAAGAATGGGATATACAAAGTGAGCGTAAAAGAAGAAAATGTATGAAAAAGGTGATGGATATGAAGGAATTGAAAGAGGTATGTCAAGATAGGAAAAAATGGAGGCAACTCTGCAGAGGCTCTGGCCACCCCTAGCGGAATGGCGACAGAGTTACAGTTACAGTTACAGTCTTGCCTGCGTGTTCCCCGCATGTTCATCGCATGTGGCGATTCGGAACCTATTTATTTTTACGGGTAAGGGGTCCGGCCTCACACCAGCCACTTTCAGTTTAAGTGAAGGTTTCCCAGCTCCCGGGGGGGGGCTGGTTCTCATTTCTTGTGAAGGCTGAGTAAGACTTGAGATCGAACCCTTGCTCTCGGCATGGAATGCAAGCGTTCTACCAATTGAGCTATCGACCTTTTTTACGAGCTTGGTCGTCGTCGCTACAAAACGCCAATTCTCAGTTGCTGTAAGGCTGGATAGACCTTTGGTGACCGGTCATTGGTAAAGGTTTATGAATTTTTCAACCCAGCGAAGAGCAAATTTGAAAATATAAATGGCATTTTTTTGTGCTCCACCGGGATTCGAACCCACAACCTTCTAATCAGAGTCCGAAGTGTTACCACTGAACACGGACCAGTCCAATGCATGACCTGACAACCTCGAATGAACTAAACCCTGCAACTTTCATCCACCTTCCCTAAAACAGGGGGGACATTTTTTACAGTGTGGGTTGTCAGCCTCATACCAACCTACAAGTCAAGGAATAAAAAAAGGAATCCATACTTGAGAAATAGCTCGAGTATTTCATGGAACCGGTCTCGGCCGTAAAACACCACAACTCGCAGTTATGCCATACGTTATTGTTGTATTGAGGGGCGTTGCTGTCGCAGCTAGTTAGTAGAAATAACTTCACACAAGACCACTGCATTTGTAAACGAATATTGCTCAGTTGGTAGATCGCTTGCGTTCCATGCCTGAGAGCTAGGATTCGATCCTCAGAGTCCTAAAAATGATGTCCCGTTTCATGTTTATTTTAAACCCAAAAAAAAATGCCGGCAAGTTTCAAACAGCGATTCCTTGACTTATAGGTTGGTATGAGGCTGACCACCCATCTAAATCTAAATCTAAGTTGCAAAGATATGTATCATTTGAGATTCATATTGCATGCATTCCCTCAAGCAGACACGCATAATTTCGCGCTCACACATGCCGCACGTGGGTATTCAATATAAAAAAAACTCATGCTGTAAAATATGGTTCACTTTGTCAATGTCACCCCTGTGTCAGGGAAGGAAGGCAAAAGTTGTAGAGCTTATGTTCATTTGAGGTTTGGATTTTATTTGTAAGTGCACATTCAGCATTTGTAAGCACGAACTGAACTGAACGGAGTGATAGGGTGAGGAATGATTTTGTTAGAGAGGAATGTAGTGTAAGAGAAAGTGTGAAAGTAAAGATTAAAAGAAGTATACTTAGATGGTTTGGACATTTGGAGAGAATGAATGAGGAAAGACTGACGAACAAAGTGTATGCTGCAAGAATTGATGGATGTCGTGGAAGAGGAAGACCGAGTATGGATAGACCAAATTTTCGAAATAGCGAGTGAATGGGATATCCAGAGTCATAATAAAAGGAGAACTTGTATGAAAAAGGTTATGACTCTGGATGAAATGAAAGAAGTATGCAAGGACAGAAAGAAGTGGCGGCTAATCTGCAATGCTGATTTGTAATGTTGGTTTATTAGTTTGCTACATTTTTTGCATAATAAATTTTTGACTTTTTTTTGTATAGATTTATTTTTAAGATTTTGTTGTTTTTTTTATACTTAAAAGTTATTTATTACTCGTATTCCTTGACTTATAGGTTGGTATGAGGCTGACCACCCATACTGTAAAAAATGGTTCACTTTGCCAATGTCACCCCTGTTAAAATACCGGAAAGGTTTACTCAGCCTTCACAAGAAATGAGTACCAGCCCCCTCGGGAGCTGGGAAAACCCCACTTCAGCTGAAGCAGTTGGCGTAAGACAGCCCCCCCCCTCCGCCTTATATGTAAAAATAAGACATGAGAGGCCTTCGGAAAAAATGCGGTAAGAAGTTACTCTGTATGTGTAGCTTAGTAGCGTAGCGATGCATGCCCACAAGCAGACACATCTAAGTTCGCGTTTACGCACGCTGCATGTGCACTTACCCAAATATAAAATGACCATAAGTCCTGCAACTTTTGTCGAGCTTCCTTAAATTAGGGTGGCATTGTACAAAGTGAACTTCAAAGCCCAAAAACCTTTTCTCCTGCTAAAAACACCTCTGCGGCACTACAACAAGTGTCATAGACCCCTAGTGTCTTAAATCTAGGGAATTCCTTGACTTATAGGTTGGTATGAGGCTGACCACCCATACGGTAAAAATTGTATCACTTTGCCAACGTTACCCCTGTTTCAGGAAAGCTCGGCAAAAGTTTCAGGGTTTATATTAATGTAAGGTTCGGATTTTAATTTGTAAGCACACATTCAGCATTTAAAGCGCGAACTTACACGTATCTGTTGTTTGTGGGCATGTATTTGATATGACTTAGATTTCATAGGTTATAGAGTCCCCCGCACAGGATTCCTTAAAAAAACACTCGTAACGTTCAGGTCAGAGCGTGGAAGTGAACAGCCTACTTCTGTGAAAAGTTTGCCCTCTGTTGCTTGCCCATCGGCAGTGGCGGATTCATTCAGCCCTTTTCAACGGTGACACGCAGAAATGTCACGCATGCAGGACGGCGGGTCCGCACTCAAAAGACGTGCGAGGATTTAGAATATTCTCGTCTACACATACATGCACACAGACACACATACGGGCTCGTCATAGCTCCTCCCTCCAGTGCTTGTTTAGCTTATCCATCATTTGATTCAAAGATGACCTTTCAACTAACTACACAATCTGAGCTACGAAAAAAACGTAAAACGCGGGTCGTGGGTTCGAATCCCGGCGGAGCACAAAAAAATATACCATTTATATTTTCAAATACGCTCTTCGCTGAGTGAAAAATTCATACACCTTTACAAAATACCGGTCACTAAAGGTCCATCCAGCCTTACAGCAACTGGGTCTTGCTTGAGTATTGCCGCTTTGTAGTGACGACCAAAATTCGTTAGGTAAGAATGACCGTAGGGATGAGACTTCCAGCCCAGGCATCATTAGTTTCTCAAAGCGTGGGCTCAACGGACGACCAAAATGTCTGAGAATAGCACTGCAAGAATCTAAATTCATCCACAATCTAAACTTTCGCACCATTTGCAGAGCGTGGTGTATACATACAGTGTACTACCTGGTACGCAGCACTTCACAGCGCGTTCTGTGTGTGGGGGAGGTGGGGGGAGGGGGGCTGACATTGAAACAGCTGAGAGCCCCCCCCCTTCCCCCTGCTCCCCCAGGAGCGCGGGAAGCGGTGCGGCCTGGGAGCTGCTGCCTCTAGGTGCCGCATACTATAATACAGTAGTATAGACTATACACAGTACAGTAGAACATAGTCGGCCAAGTTTGCCGGGAATCAAGAGAAATCATGCAGCGCCTTTACAATCTATCGGTCAAAAGGGAGGATGGGATTTTCGCTGTCTGGCTACATTTCTAAATCTAAGCTGCAAAGATATCATTTAAGATTCATATTAAACGCATTCCCACAAGCAGACATATATTATAAGTTCGCGCTAACACATGCCGCATGTGGACCTACACTATAAAAACCCAATCTCAAATCATAATCCCTGCAAATCTTTGCCGATCTTCCGTGAAACAGGGGTGACATTGGCAAAGTGTATTTAATGGCTCGTATTTAATGCACGCACACAAGCAGGCACATACGTTCACGCTTACACATGCTGGATATGTACATAAAAAATAAACCAAACCTCACATGAGTATTATAAACTTTGCAGCTCCTGCCCCCTTCCCCTGAAACCGAGGTGGTAAAGGTAAAAGTGAACAAGTGTTTACAGCCTGGGGTGCAGTAAGCCTCATACTTTTCTTCAATCTATTAGTCAAGGAACACTAACATTTCTTCAAAAATTGAAATTTGACCGGTCCGTAGTCCAGTGGCAACACTTCCGACTCATAAATGTAAGGGTGTGGGTTCGAATCCCGGCGGTGCACAAAAAATATATTTTTCTATATTTTCAAATATGCTCTTCGCTGAGTTGAAAGATTCATAAAAACTTTACCAAAGACCGGTCACTAAAAAGGTCCATCCAGCCTTGCAGCAACTGGATTTTGCTGAAGAGTTTGGCGCTTTGTGGCGACGACCAAGCTCGTAAGCAACACCTCTGCGGCACTACAAGTGTCATACACCCCTAGAGTCTAGAGAACCTAGGGAGTCTCCCGAACAGAATTTCTTAATCTAATCTAATCTAATCTAAGCTGCAAAGATATATATCATTTAAGATTTATATTAAATGCATTCCCACAAGCAGACATGTATAATTTCGCGCTAACACATGCCGCATGTGGACCTGCAATATAAAAACCCAATCTCAAATGAACATAAGCCCTGCAACTCTTGCCGTCCTTCCCTGAAACAGGGGTGACATTGGCAAAGTGAACCATTTTTTTTTTTTAAATAAAAAATAAATGATGATCAGTGTAAGGGTCAACGTGGGGTCAACTCTCTCTTCCTGACTAAAGTAACATTTGGTGAATGATGTGAACCTACTCCATACGGAGGCGCATGTTCCCACTACACAAGCACTGCTCACTGCTGTGAGCTGAGCGGGGGAAGTGACACGGCGCTGGCCCCTGCAGGCTGCAGCACAGGTGGAGTGCTCAGCTTAACTCGGAATCTCTTCAGCAACTTCAAAACTAAGGCCCAGGGAAGTTGTGCTACTAGCGAATGTAACATTAAAATAATAACAGCATCTGCATGAGCATCTAGATATGAAACTGAGGTCTGCGTGAGCATCTAGATACGAAACTGTGGTCTACACGAGCATCTAGATACGAAACTGTGGTCTGCGTGAGCATCTAGATACGAAACTGTGGTCTGCGTGAGCATCTAGATATGAAACTGTGGTCTGCGTGAGCATCTAGGTATGAAACTGTGGTCTGCGTGAGCATCTAGATACGAAACTGTGGTCTACACGAGCATCTAGATACGAAACTGTGGTCTACACGAGCATCTAGATACGAAACTGTGGTCTACACGAGCATCTAGATACGAAACTGTGGTCTGCGTAAGCATCTAGATACGAAACTGTGGTATGCGTGAGCATCTAGATACGAAACTGTGGTCTGCGTGAGCATCTAGATACGAAACTGTGGTCTGCGTGAGCATCTAGATACGCAACTGTGGTCTGCGTGAGCATCTAGATACGAAACTGTGGTCTACACGAGCATCTAGATACGAAACTGTGGTCTGCGTGAGCATCTAGATACGAAACTGTGGTCTACACGAGCATCTAGATACGAAACTGCGGTCTACACGAGCATCTAGATACGAAACTGTGGTCTGCGTAAGCATCTAGATACGAAACTGTGGTATGCGTGAGCATCTAGATACGAAACTGTGGTCTGCGTGAGCATCTAGATACGAAACTGTGGTCTGCGTGAGCATCTAGATACGCAACTGTGGTCTGCGTGAGCATCTAGATACGAAACTGTGGTCTACACGAGCATCTAGATACGAAACTGTGGTCTGCGTGAGCATCTAGATACGAAACTGTGGTCTACACGAGCATCTAGATACGAAACTGCGGTCTACACGAGCATCTAGATACGAAACTGTGGTCTGCGTGAGCATCTAGATACGAAACTGTGGTATGCGTGAGCATCTAGATACGAAACTGTGGTCTGCGTGAGCATCTAGATACGAAACTGTGGTCTACACGAGCATCTAGATACGAAACTGTGGTCTGCGTGAGCATCTAGATACGAAACTGTGGTTTGCTAGAGCATGCGATACCCAGGACAGGGTTTGCATGAGCATGTTTACATGCAGCTGATGTCTGCATGAGCATCTAGACACGAAACTGAGGTCCGCAAGAGCCTCTAGACATGGAACTGGGGTCTGCATGGACATGGGACATGAAGTAAAGTGTCTGTATGGGCATGTGACAAGAAGTGGAGTGTCTGGAGGAGCATGTGAACTGCCGTACGAGGTGTTGTTTTATTTGGTGAGTTGAATAATTGCGGCACGGTCCGTACGTCGCTTCCTGCGCCCCCGCCCCCGCCCTCCCGCCCCGGGCAGGCTCCGCCCCCATGTGGGCGCCATGTTGCCGCCTCGGCCAGACGTGGCAACGCCGCCCCTCTCACAACCAGCCTAGCTGCTAGCGGGACGCGGCTCTCTCCTCTGTACAGGCCAGTCTCTCTGCGCTGCCGGGGCTTCTAGCTCCCAGACACAGAGGCTTGCAGAGAAGCCGCCAGCACAACTGTTCCAGACATTCCTAGACACACTCTAGTGTGCCCGGCTCTCTGTGCTTTTCTCTAACCCCAGGTCGGTAGGCAAATGAATGGAAGGATGTGTATTCAGATGCATTTGTAAAGGACCTTCCGCTGCTCTGCCAGGAGCTAGAGCGCAACGCAACCAAGCTACACATAAAGTGTAACTTCGCGCCGCGTTATCCCCGAAGGGTTTCGCATGTGGCGAGTGGAACATATTTATTTTTACAAGTAAGGGGGCCGGCCTTACACCAACCACTTCAGTTGAAGTGTAGGTTTCCCAGCTTCCGAGGGGGCTGGTACTCATTTTTGTGAAGGCTGAGTAAACCTTGCCGGTATTTTATTTTGGGTTTTGAAATAAACCCCGAAACGGGAAATCATTTCTGACACCCTCGGTGGGATTCGAACCCGAGCTCAAGTTGTGGAATGAAAGCACTCTACCAACTGAGCTTTCGACCGGACTAACTAGAGAATGAAGGATAGCACGATGCACGAAAAAAACATGTAAATCGTATGAAACTGACGTCATAGCTTATCAGCTATGACGTCAGTTCACAACTTGTTCAGAGGATGAAGCAGGCAATAGCACGATATACGGAAAAAAGGGAAATCTAAGTTGCAAAGGTACCTATACATCATATTTTAAATTCACTCCAAGGCACTTTAGAGCTTGGTCTACCTTCAGTACATGTATGTTGACGAGCAATCACATGGACCTGGAGCATCTTCCTTAGTGAGCTGCTGAGAACGCAGGAATCCCTGCAGCAGGGCTTAACACGACTAAATGTCCGCAGATACAATGTACGCAATGCAACTAAGCTACACATATAGTGTAACTTCCTGCCTGCGTTATCCCCCAAGGCAGCCATACTCAACCTGCGGCCCGACAAGCTTTTCTGTGCGGCCCTAAACACATTAATTATTATCAGGGACGTGATTTACAAAATCTGGCATTCTATATTTCGTATACAGGAATCCACTCACTGATTCTCACCTTGATGACGTATTGAGGATAGCAAGCAACTCAAACTCAACTCAACTAAGCTACACATATAGTGTAACTTCTTGCCGCGTTATCCCCGAAGAAGGGGTCGCATGTGGCGAGTTGAACCTATTTATTTTTACAGGTAAGGGGGGCGGTTTTACGCCAACCACTTCAGTTAAAAAGTGGGCGTTTCCCAGTTCCCGAGGGGGCTGGTACTCATTTCTTGTGAAGGCTGAGTAAACCTTGCCGGTATTTTATTATGGGGTTTGAAATAAACACCGAAATAGGAAATCATTTCTGACACCCTCCTCGGTGGGATTCGAACCCGAGCTCACGGGGTAGAATGCAAGCACTCTACCAACTGAGCTATCGACCGGACTTAGCAATTATAAACCCGAAATTGTTGAAAATTTATCTAAATGTCAGACATCACACTAATCTAGAAACAAACGCTTGAATACGTCGTGTTACTCGTACTTTTGAGTTTTACTTCTTTGACTACTGTAATATTTAAGGAACCGTATGCTGATAATTATTAGTGATATGTACTAATAGTTATCAGCATATTATTATTCTGTTTTAGTTGATAATTTAATTGTTTTCCAAAAAATGTGGGGTGGGGGGTTTCATGATTTTTTTCGTCATACCAGTACAGTGTTGTGGCCCGCGTATCTAATCTAATCTAAGTTGCAAAGATATGTTACATTGGAGATTCACATTACATGCATTCTCACAACCAGACACGTACAAGTTCGCGCTTGCACATGCCTCATGTGAACCTTCAACATAAAAACCAAATCTCAAATGGACATACACCCTGCAACTCTTGCCGTCCTTCCCTGAGACAGGGGTGACATTGGCAAAGTGAACCATTTTTACAGCATGGGTGGTCAGCCGCATACTAACCTATAACTTATAAGTCAAGGAACATACACGACAAATTTGATTTTTTAAATCAAATAAGTAATAATATATATGGACTTCAAAAACTAAAACATAAAACAAATTTCACTTTAATAAACCCTAGCCGCCAACATTACAGATCAACCGCCATTTCTTTTTGTTCTTACATACTTCTTTCATTTCCTCCAGAGTCTTAACCTTCTTCATACAGGCTCTTATTTTATTATAACTCTGGATGACGCGTAGCTTTTCAAATAAGTATATGTATGTGGCCCGAAAACAAAAAAGGTTGAGTATCATTGCCCCAAGGGGTCGCATGGGGCAATTCGGGACCTATTTATTTTTACGGGTAAGGGGGCCGGCCTCACACCAACCACTCTCAGTTGAAGTGGGGGAACCGACATAATGTCGATGGATTTTGTTTCCCCACCCGTATCCATCCACCCCAGTACAGAGCAGGGGAGGTCAAGAGGTCGATCGATCGCAAAGCCGATTTAGGTTCTCGCGAATGTTAAGCGTGACTTAGCTACACATACAGTGTAACTTCTTACCTATTAATTTCTACAGGGTATAGTAGGGCCAGCCTTACGCCCAACACTTAGTTGATGTGGGGGTTTCCCATGGATTCTTCAATTTTTTGTGAAGGCTGAATAAAGCTTGGTTTTATTTTGGGTTCTAAATAAACACCAGAGCGGGAAATTATTTCCGACACCCTCGCTGGGATTCGAACCCGAGCTCTAGGCATTGAAGACACCCGCAACCAACTAAATTAATAATATTAATAATAAATGTTTATTGCAGCTTAGTCATGTGGAGGGTGCAATACATGACCAGCCATAGAACAATACAGCAATAGAAAAGTGCATGGAAGAAAAATACCAAAATGCAGAAAATACAAAAAAACAAATACACAAAAGTAGAAATATATGAAAAAAACAATATATCTAATTAAACAGCTGATATAATCGAAAGGAAAGAGAATACATGTACATATAATAATAATAATAATCTAAAAATAATAATAATCATATATTGTATAATTAGGAGTAGCAAGAACATATTACACCGGGAAGAAAAGGCTAGGTAAGCTTTAGGTTCCCTGCCCAATGACGTCATATGCCCAACTCAAATTAATTACAAATATATGTAAGATACTTTAAAATTAGCTGGATTTCATCACCGAGGTCAATTATTGGTCGTCACTGACAGGCCCGGATTAAGGCCGGTTCGAGCGGTGCGACCGTAAGAAAGTGGCTGCCGTAAGAAAATTACTAGTAAGCATTAAAATTAACAGCTAAAAGCTCTTAAAATTACCTAAATAAGAGCTAAAGGTTGTCTCGCGGAGCTACTTGCAACCACAAGGCTGTTTTCGCACCTTTAAGGTTATTGCCAGGAGCTTTTCAAGACTTATCAGCCGCGAAAGTAGCCGCTAAGAAAAAAATGTTGCTTGCATGTTTTGATGGTGTTTGTGGATGGTGCTTCGATCACGTGTTTACGGAAATAGTGCTAAAAAACAGCTACAGGTTCCTCTGAAAGTGCAAGCAAGTTCCTATTTTTCAATCCCTTTGAAAGTCTTAAGTTTTCAAAAAAAAAAAAAAAACACTTTGGATTACTTTATTTGTCAAGTTTGTCTTTTGAACTCACAGGTATTTTATTTCAAAGTCTTAGAAAAAATACATTATTGTATTGTTTAATTTTTTTTAATTTTAAACCCATAAAACTCAGTTTTAAATATGAGCCATACTTCTTCATCTTTGTATATTTACAATACCTACTACATTGGTCAACGACGTTACCATGTTGAAAGCACCGGTTCCCATAGATCACCGAAGTTAAGCAACATTGGGCGAGGACAGTATTTGGATGGGTAACCGCTCAGGTACACCGCGTGTCATTGGCATCTTGAACCGGTCCGTAGTCCGTAGTGGCAACACTTCGGACTCGTAAATGGAAGGTTGTGGATTCGGATCCCGGCGGAGCACAAAATATACCATTTATATTTCGAATGTGCTCTTCGCTGGGTTGAAAAATTCATAAACCTTTACCAAAGACCGGTCACTGAAAGGTCCATCCAACCTTACAACAACTGGGTCTTGCTTGAGAATTGGCGCTTTCTACAGCGACGACCAAGCTCGCAGAGGGCTCTAGAGGTGTGATTCACACAAAAACAGCGCTCACCAAATAAATCATCCTAATATTATTATTATTATTCGAGTATTGTGAAAGAACTCGTACTACGGGTACCTACCTACTGTTTTAGTTTTCATGTCCATACATATTATTATTATTTATTGATTTTAAAAATATAATGTGTTTTATAATATGTTCCTTGACTTATGGCCTATGGGTTGGTACGGCTGACCACCCATGCTGTAGAAAATGGTTCACTTTGCCAATGTCACCCCTGTTTCAGAGAAGGTCGAGAAGAGTTGCAGGATGTCTGTCTATTTGAGATTTGGGTTTTTATATTGTAAGTCATCATGCGGCATGTTTAAGCGCGACCTTATACGTGTCTGAATCCTTGATGTTACATAATATCTTTGCAACTTAGATGAGATGTGGCGTGTTCAACAGTGACGTCACTTCAGTGCTGCGAGTATTAGACACGGTTAACTCTCACCTCGATGGCGTAAATTACGTAAATGTATGAAAGCTAGGAGTCTATAATCTAAGCTGCAAAGATATCAAACATTAAGAATTCACATTAAATGCACGCCCACAAACAGACACGAATAAGTTCACGCTTACACATGCCGAGTGTGAACTTGCACATGAAAACCCAAATCTCAAATGAACATAAGCCCTGCAACTCTTGCCGAATTTCCCTGAAACGCAAGTAACATTGGTAAAGTGAACCATTTTTTACAGTATAAGTGGTCAGTTTACAGTCTTCTCACCTGATGCGCTATTCTGCTAAATCCCTTACACTTTGGATATCCAAACAAGTCGGGAGTGCTAGCGCTTGCAAAAGAACCCCACAGATAAAAAAAAATCACAGTAAGTACATCTTATTTTTGGACACGAATCGCCAGCTCGTCGCCTAAAGGTCGTAAGGAATTAAGCAGAATAGCGCTTCTGGTACACTTTATTGATTACACCATCATTCCCCGTCCACGCTTCACTTCCATTCACACCCAGGTGCAAAACGCAACTAAGCTACGCATATCCTCGAGGGTTTCGCATGTAACGAGTGGAACCTTTTTTTTTTTACAGGTAAGGGGGCCGGCCTTACGCCAACCACTTCAGTTGAAGTAGGGGTTTCGCAGCTCCGGGAGGGACTGGTATTTATTTATTGTGAAGGCTAAGTACAGCGTGCTGGTAACTTATTTTGGGGTTTGAAATAAACACAGAAACGGGAAATCGTTTCCGACACCCTCGGTAGGATTCGAGCCCAAGCTCAGGGCATGGAATGCAAGCACTCTACCAACTGAGCTATCGACCAGAATGACTGGGCATAACGTGAGAACGTGACTAAGTTACACATATAGTGTAACTTCATGCCACGAGGGGCCGCACGTGTCAAGTGGAACCTTACTATTTTACAGGTAAGGGGGCCGGCCTAACGCCAACAACTTCAGTTTAAGGGAGGTTTCCCAGCTTCCTCATTTTTTGTGAAGGCTGAGTAAACCTTGCCGGTATTTTAATTTCTGGTTTGAAATAAAATCGTTTCCGACACCCTCGGTGGGATTAGAGCCCGAGCTCTCGGCATGGAATGCAAGCACTGACTGATTATTTTACCGATGTTTCCAGTATGGGCTGCTCAGCCCCACAGACAGTGTTAGTGGCTGAGCGGCAAGTGGGCAGTGGCTAAGTACAGTGCTGCACGGAGTGGTTAGTGGGCAGTGGGCAGACTGGTGGCCCCACTAGGCGCAGTGTGCGGTAGGCACATAGTCTGTATGCGCCCCATCTACTGCAGCTGGGGTCAGATCTAAATCTAAATTTAAGCTGCAAAGATATAAATCATTTGAGATTCATATTAAATGCATTCCAACAAGCAGACACGCATAATTTCGCGCTCACACATGCCGCACGAGGACCTACAATATAAAAAACCCAATCTTAAATGAACATAAGCCCTGCAATTCTTGCCGACCTTCCCTGAAACAGGGGTGACATTGGCAAAGTGAACCATTTTTTACAGTATGCGTGGTCAGCCTCATACCAACTGTAACGGGATAAATTGGTTATGTAGGTACAATGAAACATTGTAAAAATTTGAATTTTAATTTAAAAAAACAAAGGAACCCAGAAAAGGGGGTGATAGAAAAGGGCAGAGAAAGAAAGGAGACGGAATTGCAAGCCGTCGTGTTAAAATAATTATATGTGTGTGTGTTTGTAACAAATTATATGTGTGTGTGCGTTTGTAACAAATTATATGTGTGTGTGTGTAACAAATTATATGTGTGTGTGTGTTTGTAAAAATTATATGTGTGTGTGTGTGTTTGTAACAAATTATATGTGTGTGTGTTTGTAACAAATTATATGTGTGTGTGCGTTTGTAACAAATTATATGTGTGTGTGTTTGTAACAAATTATATGTGTGTGTGTGTGTGTGTTTGTAACAAATTATATGTGTGTGTGTTTGTAACAAATTATATGTGTGTGTGCGTTTGTAACAAATTATATGTGTGTGTGTTTGTAACAAATTATATGTGTGTGTGCGTTTGTAACAAATTATATGTGTGTGTTTGTAACAAATTATATGTGTGTGTGTGTGTGTGTTTGTAACAAATTATATGTGTGTGTGTTTGTAACAAATTATATGTGTGTGTGCGTTTGTAACAAATTATATGTGTGTGTGTTTGTAACAAATTATATGTGTGTGTGTGTGTTTGTAACAAATTATATGTGTGTGTGTGTGTTTGTAACAAATTATATGTGTGTGTGTGTGTTTGTAACAAATTATATGTGTGTGTGTGTGTTTGTAACAAATTATATGTGTGTGTGCGTTTGTAACAAATTATATGTGTGTGTGTTTGTAACAAATTATATGTGTGTGTGTGTGTTTGTAACAAATTATATGTGTGTGTGTGTGTTTGTAACAAATTATATGTGTGTGTGTGTGTTTGTAACAAATTATATGTGTGTGTGTGTGTGTTTGTAACAAATTATATGTGTGTGTGTGTGTTTGTAACAAATTATATGTGTGTGTGTGTTTGTAACAAATTATATGTGTGTGTGTGTGTGTTTGTAACAAATTATATGTGTGTGTGTGTGTTTGTAACAAATTATATGTGTGTGTGTGTGTTTGTAACAAATTATATGTGTGTGTGTGTGTTTGTAACAAATTATATGTGTGTGTGTTTGTAACAAATTATAAGTTCAAATAAAGAAGAAGTGATGTGTATGAAGTGTTTGTGTTATTTAATAAAGTGGTGGGATTAGAGAAGCGCATGAGCCCGTGAGAGGAGTCATTTTCTTCTTCATAAGGACTGTCGTAAGATAAAACTAACTAGGTACACATATAATAGAAAATAACCGTTACACAACTTACAATACAAGGTTTTTTTATTTTATTTAATAATTTCTCGGTGGTATGGCCGAGGGGGCCAAGTGGGCTGATCTTTCTAGCGTGTTTGGAATAGAACAACGTTGGTTCGATCCCCGCCTGGGTCATTTGACCATAACTTTGACCCATGTTCAACAGATGTTATTGGGTAATTATATTAATGAATAATTCATTAAAATAAACAATAATGAATCATTAATTGATGATATTAATACCTGTTTTTGGCGAGGCATAATAGGTTGGTGAATTGCATTCCTCTTCACAAATCTATTTTTAAAAAAAACACACGGCTAATACTCGTATACACACGCAGCTTATGTAGGTACTGAAGAAATCATCTACTTCTTCTTCCTGTACCTCTTCAGTGAAGATTGGCCATCATCCTAGCCCTAGCGATTTGCACCTCCGATGCTACGGCGCGAAAGAGGGATGTTGTGCTTCTGCCAAGCCCCTGTCTCAGGTTCTTCAACCAAGATGTTCTCCTGCTACCTGGAGATCGTCTCCCTCAAGTCTTCCCTGTATGATGAGATGCGCAGGACACAACGCTGCTAAGCTGCACGTATAGTACAACCTATCCGTGAGTAGGGACATGCAATCTCGGTATACCGAGATCTCGCATCAATCTGAAAGACCAATCTCGCATCGAAAACAGTGCGAAATCTCGCAAGATTTGCAAGATCAAGCGACAGCGCGCCACGAGTGCTATCAGCGCGCGAGTGACCACGCGGGTGGACGCAATGCTGTTGGTGTTGCCTCTCTTGCTCCTACACCTACCCAATCTACTTCTGTGTTAATACAACTCGACAAAGATGACAACGCGCCACTCTCTGCAGTCTCTGCTAGAAACTTGCAGCTTTAAGCTCAGCGGCGGCTTTTTAACCAATCACTTCAGGAAGAGTTGGAAAATACCCTGAAATCTTGTAAACGCTCTACTCCGGTTACAATGCACACTTCAATGTCGACCCCAGAATCCAACATAAAAAAAGAAATGCACCTCTTTGAATATGGCGGATCAAGAGGAAGATATTAACAGTATGCCTATGATAGTCTGGTGACAATAGTGCCGACGAGCGTGGAATCTGAGAGGACATTTTCTTCAGCAGGCTACGTATTGCCTCACGTAAGAAGCAGATTATCTGATGCCATGATTGACATTCTATGCTTCTTAAGGAGTTTTTTATTCAAAAATCCATGCCATGAGTTAACTGACATATTCAATGATAGTACTTTCCTTGTCAACCTAAAGCAAAATGACACTTTTTAGCAAAAAAAATGTAACCATGTGGCCACTAAATGCGAGATCTTGCAAATACCGAGATCTCGCGAGATCGGATTTACATAATCTCGCAAATACCGAGATTGCGATTTTGCTGCAAGATTGCATTCCCTATCCGTGAGCTATTTATTTTTACGGGTAAGGGGGCCGGCCTCACCAACCACAATGCAGGAGTGAATATTGCTCATTCCTCATTGTGTTTTATACTCGGGCAGTGTTCGTGACGCAGCTCTGCAGAGGCTCTGGCCACCCTTAGCGGAGTGACGACAGAGTGACAGCTACAGATGGCAGGCGCGTGCAGGGCACACAGGCAGGCAGAATAAACGAGTTCACCTTTGCCTTTAGAAATCACAAGAGTGATTCACTCTGTTGTAATAATCACTCCACTCGTAATGCACTTTCTGTCATTTAAATACAAGCTGCAAAATATATCAACGTTTCTAATCCAATCTAAGTTGCAAAGACATGCAACATTAAGGATTCACATTACATGCACTCTCACAAGCAGACACGTACAAGTTCGCGCTTGCGCATGCCGCATGTGAACCTACAACATAAAAAACCAAATCACAAATGGACATACACCCTGCAACTCCTGCTGACCTTCCCTGAAACACGGGTGACATTGACAAAGTGAACCATCTTCTACAGCATGGGTGGTCAGCCGCATACCAACCTATAAGTCAAGAAACATACATGACAAATTACATTTTTTAAATCAATAAATAATAACATCTATGGACATCAAAACTAAAACAGAAAATAAATTCCAATTTAATAACCCCTAGCCACCAACATTACAGATCAAACGCCATTTCTTTCTGTCCTTACATACTTCTTTAATTTCCTCCAGATGTGATTGATGTTTTTTCCATGTGGCGTTTATGGAATGTTCTGTTTAAGATATGTGGTATTTTGTCTTGTGATTTTTTGTCATGTGTTGTTCTGTCATGTGTCGTTCTGTCACTGTGTCGTTCTAACATGGAACCGAGTAATACAGCTGTTATTCCGTATCGAAATTACTCGGAAAATAAGAGGCTGGACGACATCAAGGGAACTGCAGGCGGAGGATGGCTGAACACAGCAGCCGATAGACAAACATGGAGAGGGTTGGAGGAGTCCTACGTCCAGGAGTGGATTGAGAAAGGCTGAGGAAGAAGAAGATATGTCGAGTAATGCCGAAAACCGAATCTATAATCGAAGTTGCAAAGATATATTAACATTTAAAGCTCATATCCACCTCATATCAAATGCATGCCCACAAACAATGTGTAGGTCGCGCTTACAAATGCTGAACGTGTACTTACAACTCCACTGTTAGAGTGGAAAAATAAAAGTATTTTTTTATACTAAAACATTTTATTATATTAATTTATTATTAACTATACATAAAACAACCATTAGGAGCGTGTTATACCCTAAACTTGTCGCTTTTGTTTCGTTAACTTTACGGTCTTAGTAAAACAGTGACAGGAATGAAAAAAACAGCTGTGTTTAGATTGTATTTTTATAAATTTAAAGGTTAAAAAAACATGTAACTTGAAAATTGTCACCACAATTATTTTTTTACAAAAATCCGTTCAATATAAATAAAAAGTGTTGTATAAATTGGATTTTTTTCTTTTTAATTACAGAATTACGCATTGTTTGTATCATATGAGGACATTTATTTATAATGTCAATATTTAGTTTTTGAGTAAATATAGAAAAAATGTTTTCCAGAAATTTAGTAGTTTCACTCTCTGTCACTCTTTTATAAGACTATAGAGTTTAAGAAACGAAAACGACAGATTTAGGGTAAACATAACACTCTTAAAAATACAAAATAGCATATATCGACGGTTAAAAGGAAGTAGGGAGGGAAGTAGGACAACAACTTAATTGTTCAGGAGAGCAGTTTAGTGTTTTAGATTGCAGAAAAATGGCAAACTTTTTTATACTTTTTATCATATCGTTAAAATCAAAACAGCTCTGAAATAAAAAAATAAGGCATTTATTGGCATTCCTAGTAATGGGCTTTACGATGTTTTACGATTTTTTTTATATCACAAGCGCCTTTAGGACAAAAAAAGGCCAAAATCTTGTCGGTTACACCAAAACCATACTTCGAAAACGCAGTTGTTTGCTTGGGCATAAACAACGAAATCAAGAGCTATGGGAATTTGCGCATTCGAAAAAACATAAAATTTTAAGTAGGATAGCATTCATAACTCATTTTTGACCAAAACGTCGCTTATTCCTTTTAAACGTCGATATATATTTTTAAATAGATTTGTGTTATGTTATTTTTTAAATAACATTTTTATTTATTTTTTAAATGTTGGTGTTTTAAATAGGCAATGGCATCTGTTGAACCAGGGACGAAGTTACGGTCAAGTGCGGGGATCGAACCAACGTTATTCTATTCCAAATACGCTAGAAAGATCAGCCACTTGACTACCTCGGCCATAACACCGACACTACGCTCCCCCAGTTCTTGTTTACCGTATACGCCAATCTTATCAAATATGACTTTTTCATGCAGTTGTCTTATGAAGCAAATTCTTCACAATCTGAGCTAAGAAAAACCGTAAAACTCGATAATGTGAGAGTTGTTTTAAATATTTTTAAAATAAATTTCTTGTTTTTAAAAGACACATTGGTCCAGTACACATGCAAACATTGCTCATGTAAAATTTTCTCAATGGCGTATACGGTAAACAAGAACTAAGGCAGCGACTAGTTAAAATTAAAAACGAAAAAGCAACCGCAATCATACTCTCTTCTATACAGAAAAATCAAGGACAAATTATTTTTTAAATTCTTTTATAAATAGAGCCTGTATGAGCTTCAATAGGAGTTGTGGCGACAATCCAGCTCTGGATCCGTTTGCCACATCTGTTAATAAATTTAAAAGCAATCTCATGCAGTTGTCGAAATCTTACCTTAATTTGTCTTATTCTATGTTTTATCCTATCTTCATTATTTGGCTACTTAATTCCTTAATTTCTTTCCTATCATTCTCCTTTCCATCTTCTTATCTTCCCTACACTTCTTCAATTCTTAAATGTTTAACTTACTTACTATGAATAAATGTATAGATACTATAATTGGCGGTGTAAAACTAAATTATCATAATCACTTATAATATGTAAAAATGTAAAATGCTGTGGTATGTAATAAAGAAAAAAAAAAAAAAAAAAATTCTAAAGCCTCAATCGCCCACGTTGCAGATGAGCCGCCATGTTTTCCTGTCCTCGCTTACTTCTGGCATTTTGTGGAATAATTCCTGGCGAGGCTGCGCACCCCACGTCCCCACCACCACAATGAGCGCCATCCAAAAATACAAAACTGTGTCCGTATTTACATAATAACGCCATGAGGAAAATAAATACATAAATATAACCAGTTCGTGTCCGCCATTACGCGCTGCATGTGTGTGTGCTTATATATGAGGTGTGTGTGTGTGTGTGCGCGGAGTGAACTAATATAACTCAGTTCAAGGTCAAGCAGCCATCATGCAGCAGCCAGCAATGACTACATCTAGGCAACGAGCGGGCAAGAGGAAGACCGAGAAAGGTGCGGATGGACCGAATCCCTGAAATAACGAATGAATGTGATAACCAGAGTCATAATAGAATAGGGAACTTGCATAAAAAAAGGTTATGACTCTGGATGAAATGAAAGAAGTAATTGGCGATTGATCTGTAATTTTTATTTATTTATTTTATTAACGGACATGATAGTCCAATTTGCATAATTTTATGACAAGGTAATTACAAAGAATAACAAAGAAAATAAAATAATTCAAGGATAATAAAATAATGCTGGAGGTTAAAGGTTTCAAATTTAAAATGTATCTTAAATTGACATACTGTATGTACTTTATAGATATACTAGGCTGCCTGCCTCCTAGTGCTACGCACGATTTCGGCATTCCAGTTTCTTTACTAGGTTGGTATGAGACTGACACCCCCCCCCCATAATGTTACACTGAGGATAAAATTGGTTCACTCTGTCAATGTCACTCCTGTTTCAGGGAAGAGCAGCAAGAATTTCAGGGTTTATTTTCATGTTTGAGATTTGAGTCTTACCTTGGTAAGTACAAACTAACACGTGTTTACTTGTGTTATAATCTAAGTTGCAAAGGTATATTGACATTTAAGGCTGATATTAAATTCACGCTCAAAGGCTGATACGTGTAAGTGTGTGCTTACATATGCTTCATGTGTAACGTAACTATGCTACAAATATTGCGCAATTTCTTGCCACGTTTTCCCTGAAGGGGTTGCTTGTGGCGAGCGGAACCTATTTATTTTTACAGGTAAAATGCCTGACGCCAAACACTTCTTTTGAAGTGGGAGTTTTCCAGCTCCCGAGGGTGATACTCTTTCTTGAGAAGACTGAATAAACCTTGACGGTATTTTATTTTGAGTTTGAAAAAAACACTGAAAGAGGATATCATGACACTCTCGGTGAGATTCGAATCCGAGCTCTCGCCATGGAATGCAAGCACTCTACCAACTGAGATTTCAAACGGACTAACAAAAAAAAAACCTCACATGAACATAAACCTCGCAACTCCTACCGCCTTCTATCCTGCAACTGAGGGGGCATTGGCGAAAGAGAAACAAGTTTTTACAGCACAATGGGGTCAGCCTCATGCCAGATGTAATAAGAAGAGTGCTGACTAGCAGTGTCAGAGAGAAGAAGAAGTTGAGCGTAGAGTGTCCCGCTATGTATAGCGCTCCACTACAGATGTATTATTGTATATGAGACATCTGTATGTAGTACGCGGGATCGATATTTGTGCGGAGAGCTGGGAGCTGTTCCCAGCGTAGCTCATCTCCACTGCAGCCTCCCTACATACACAACATCTATCTGTCTAGCAGTGGCGAAGGGTGCCATACAAGCCGGTTTCCATCGGCTTCCCTTTTAAAATGATCTAACAAAGTAGTTAAAAAATATAGGCACAAAGTAAAAATAGTTATTTATGCCACTGCCTGGTAATGATAGTCTTTGTAACACGAGTGCTAGTTTGTGCCATGAGGCGTAGCCGAATGGCACAATAGACAGCAAGAGTGTTACTAAGACTAATTACGTGCAGTGGCATACAATACTTTTTCTACGACCATGAAATAAATAACAAAATAGTAAATACTAGTCATTATAATGTACTCGTCCATTTGAAGTAATTAAAACCTTACTTTTGTCAAAACGTGTAATTTATCATTCCCTTCGATTATCTAATCTAATCTAAGTTGCAAAGATATATTACATTTAGGATTCATATTAATGTCATGCCCACAAGCAGACACATATAAGGTCGCGTTTATACATGCCGCATATAAGCGTAAACATTCAAAACCAAAACTTAAATAAACATAAGCCCTGCAACTACTGAAGCAGGGGGGTCATTGGCAAAGTGAAACAAGTTTTTACAGCATAGGTGGTCAACCTCATACCGACCTATTAGCCAAGTAACTGTTTAAGTTTGTTTATTTTTGCGGTGAAAATATTTCCTTCGATAAAAGGAAAGCTATAATTTGGAGTGTTTTGATAAATAAATTTGATGAATTACTACACTATTAACAAATTTTATTTGACTCTACACATAAAATATATTAATTTTCATTTGAACAAAGATTGAACATAGTGGGGAGGAACTACGAGTATCATGTAATGGCTGACGTTTAAACGTGGTTGCTATGGAAACGGCAAATCATAGTTTGTTATCGGTCGTTTAGAAGGAAAGCCCCATACAAGATTGACACTCGAAATTCAAAAATGGTTCCATTTCTGACAATGCGCATGCGCACATTTTCATTTCAACACGGTTACCCGTTGCGTAATGTAACGGGTGTAAAAATGTATGTCATTGTGATTGCGTTAGCCGTTTTGTAATTAGTAAATTACCAAATGGGAGTAGAAAAAATACATTTAAAACCAAAGATACAATACATATTTTTTCCCCATTGAAACCATGCAGTCTACTTTATTATCATTTTTGCCTTATTTTAAACGGGAAACCGATGGGAATCGGCTTGTATGGCACCCTTCGCCACTGCTGTCTAGTGGTTAACGCTACTGACTCGAAATACCAAAGTCGTGAGTTAGATTCCCGGTGGAGCACAAAACCTCCTCACATGCTCTTCGCTGGGTTGATAATTCAGTGGAATTTAAAAAGAACGATCACCAAAGGTCCACTAAGCCTTACAACACCTGGGTCTTGCTTGAGAATTGGCACTTTCTATATATATATATATAAGGATAATTTATTTTAATGTACACATAATTAAAGAGCGCCGTTTTTGTGTGTGTCACACCTCAAGGGCCCTCTCAAATCACGGATAAGATTTCTTGTAAAGATGTGTCTTTAGTGCTCCTTTAAAGACACCAACAGTCTTTGCCTTCCTCACATTAGGTGGCAGTCTGTTCCACTCCATTGGTCCCGCAAACCGGAAAGCACGGTCCCCAAAATTAGTGCGTGTCTGACGGTGTGGCTGAACCAAGTCCACCACGCCATCCCCTGCAGATCTGAGCGTTTGGCGCCTCAAATCCCTCTCAACGGGTGTAAACATGTCAGCCAAATATGAAGGAGCTGTACCATTTACAGCCTTATACACCATCAGACAAACACGGTAGACCACCCTCTCCGGAAAACGAAGCCAATGCAGTTTCCCTAACAATGGAGTAATGCGAGTAAATTTAGACATCCCGAATATGAGTCTTGCCGCTGAATTCAGCACAGACTGAAGACGGTTGAACTGCTTTTTCGGCTGACCTATGTACAGCGTTGAGCAATAGTCAACTCGTGACATCACAAAGGCATTCACCAGGGTCTTGACTGCTCCCGACGGTAAACATCTCCTGATCGCCTTTATCTGGCGAAGTTCAAAAAATGAGGAAGATACAGTCGAGTTCAATTGCTCTCCCATTGTGAGGTTCCGATCCAGTGTGACTCCTAGAAGTCTGACTGAGTCGGAGGGCTGAATCAGCTCTCCCCCAATGGAGAGTGGTACTCGAGTTGTCAAAAGATGATCACGCCTGGTTGTAGCCGCCCACATCACTTCTATGGCAACGATAAAGCTCGCAGAGGGCTCTTGAGGTGTGGTTCACACACAAACAGCGCTCACCAAATAAATCATCCTATTATTATTTTATTTTTTATATCAAAATACACGGCACTGGGTGCCTTTTACATATAAAGATACAATATTTAGAAGGAAAACATAAAAGTAAAGCAGAAAAAAGTATTTACGAGTATACATACACGAATAATAAACATTTTTAAAGTAAAACAAAAGAACATGAATATATCGCACGTTTAATAATAAAGAGCAATAAATTAAAAAAACAAGAATGTTGGGAAATCACGTTTGAAGTTCAGACAACCAGTACAACTTGTATGGGATGAAAAAGGCGGCCGATGTTTTATCTCGGTCATATTCGTCCAAATTGAACGCCTGTCGCATTCTACCTATTCTTCTCGCATTGATCTTGCGTTTTATTACAAAATCTCGATTTTTCCAATTTTCGAGTTATTTCTCTTTATTATTAAGCGTGCGATATATCAATAATACAATACAATAACAGATTATGCAACAAAAAAGAAAAAATAAATTGCACAGAATCTGCACTCGACTTTCTTGCAAAAATTAACCCACTGTATGACGTATGTAAAGCTGTAATCACCTACCAGCTTTTGCAGTTTCAATGAAAATATAATAAATCGATAATAAATCAATTTTATTCCACCGCGGTGTGTACCTGCATACCCGTGCGAATATGGAAATAGCCATATAAATTCTTAAGTGAATAAAAAATATTTGGATGATTTATTTGGTGAGCGCCGTTTTGTGTGAATCACACCTCAAGAGCCCTCTGCGAGGTTGGTCTTCTCTGGAAAAAGAGCCAATTACACAAGAAAGATCCCCGACTCATAGGTTGGTATGAAGCTGACCTCTGTACTGTACTGTATCCTGCCACTGTTTCATTAGGGGTGGCCGGTACCTCCGCAGATGCGCCTCCACTTTTTGCTGTCATCACCTTTTTCATACATACTCTTCTCTTATTCTTACTCTGCAGGATCCATTCTTTCGCAATCTCACCTATTTGGTCTAACCATTCTTTCCTCAGCCTTCCCCTTCCGCGCTTTCCTCTAACATTTCCTTTGTACACTTTCTTCGTTAGTTGTTCATCATCCATTCTTTCAAGATTTCTGAAGCATCTCATCGTACTTTTTTGTACTTTCATTCTCATATTCTCTTTTATACCACACTCGTTCATCACTCAAGCATTACGTACTATATCACTCAGTGTCTTTCCAGCCATTGCTCTCAGGTAAGCCATTTCAACCGTACTTACATACTTTACTCAGCTCACATTCATTAAGCCTCACTTCCACCAACCAATATGCCATTGTGGACCGCCGATCTCATATTCTTCGTAAGTTTCCTATTCCTTGTAATGCTTCCAATCGTTTCCATTACACTTCTTCCTCTACTAGCGCGCTTTTCCAATTATTTCGTCAATTTCGCATTCGACTCAAACTTGCTTCCCAGATAATCAAATTCTTTCACGACCTCCACTCTTTTTTCATTCAGTCTTATCTCAATTTTCTCGCATTTCTCAGTCCTCCCAAAGTGTAAAAAATAATTCACTTTGTTAATGTCACCCCTGTTTCAAGGAAGGTCGGCAAGAGTTGCAGGTTTTATGTTCATTTGAGATTTGGTTTTAATTTGTAAGTACAAATTCAGCATTCGTAAGCGCGAACTTACACGTACCTGTTTGTGGGCATGCATTTCATATTAGTTTTGAATGTTTATATTTCATTGCAACTTATATTCTAGATTATTATAGATGGTCATTGAACCCTTCTGTATGCAAACTAGGACTTTGTATGGTGGGTAAACTTTTTAGTTATATTTTGAAAAAGTAACGATTGATTATTATTTGTATTTATAAAATTTTAAGAATCGCAGCCTTTTATCTATTTTTAACCCTTTGACTACCAAGAAAATTGCTAATACATTTTGTATGGAAATTTTTCACTTTGTATGGCGGCTATACTTTTGATTAATTTTTTGGAAAAAGTAATGATGGCAATATGTAGATTATTATTATTGTTTTACATTTGCGTTATATTATTTTTTTATTAACCCTCTAACTGCCGAGGATTTTTCCATTATTTTTTTCTTTTATATGGCAACTCCCTAAACCGAGATTATGATGAAGAAATGATTATAATTATTAGATAGCACTATTATATAAATGGATTCACAAAAAATTTAAGAAAAATCGTCGGAGCCGTTTTTGAGAAAATCGCATTTTAAATTTTCAGCTCTTGGGAAGCCATCTTGAATTTTCAAAAAAGTAAAAAAAAAAAAAGATTATGAATTAAAGTGATAAGCTTGTTCTTTCTATCAAATCTAAAACAAATTTAAATATCTTGCATTTTAATAGGTTTTTGTAATATTTTCGATTTAAAATTTCAGGTCGTGTAAACGGTGCTTTATTTTTATTTTTTCAAAAAAATTTTTTTGTTAACTTGTAGAAATTTATGTTGTCCATAATATTGTAGAACATTATATTTTTGTTGACCCCTTAACTTTCGAGAAAATCACAATCGTTTGTTTTTTTCATATGGCAGCCCATAGACACAGATTAGTAAGAGTGTTGCCATAACTAATTTATTAAGTTAAAAATTAATAAGTGGCAACTCTGAAAATTTAAGAAAAATTCTTGGAGCCGTTTTTGAGAAAAGTGCAATTTTATGTTTTTTTTTGTATGGCAGCCATCTTGAATTTTCAAGTTGGTGTAATGCCATGTTATGCATACTTAATACATGTCCAAAAAAGTTGATGTAGCCAAAATTTGGTATCTCTAGGTCTTATACTTTGGAAAGTGACACACACATACATACATACAGACGGACGTTTTTGAAAGATAGTGTTTTTTGGCATGTCCTGCACCAGGACAACTCATTTCCGTGAAAACCTCGAAAAAAAAATTTCACACCAAATCATAACTTTCTTTTATAGCCTTCGGCTATGGCAAGAAAGTAAAAATCAACTCGTGATAAATGAGAAAACAAAAACGAACAAAACCAAACAAGACCAAGAAATCTCCCAAAATCTCAAATGGCTATAAACACAAATTCCCACTCTCTCCTCCCTTCCTGCTTTCTTCCCCAGACATGTTGCTGTTATTCTATTTATTTATTATTATTTCCTCGAGCTATAATTAAACTTGTTTATTTTGTAAGCTACTTTGATGATTATTTTGTAAGCTACTTTGATAATTATTTTGTAAGCTACTTTGATGATTATTTTGTAAGCTACTTTGATGATTATTTTGTAAGCTACTTTGATGATTATTTTGTAAGCTACTTTGATGATTATTTTGTAAGCTACTTTGATGATTATTTTGTAAGCTACTTTGATGATTATTTTGTAAGCTACTTTGATGATTATTTTGTAAGCTACTTTGATGATTATTTTGTAAGCTACTTTGATGATTATGTCTGTATTAAACATTTTACATACATTGTAACTTATCTATAATCCTACACATTTGCGATCTAACTACGCGAACAAACTAATGCAACTCCTGGCCGCTTTGCCCCCAAAGCAGTCGCATGCAGCAAGTGGAACCTATTTATTTTCAAAAATAAGGACGCCGACCTACTTAGTGCGTATTCTGAAGCAGTCATTCACGTGGTAATGCTGGTGAGGCGGTCAGTCTCACGACAACTCGCAACTATGCTACACATATAGTGGAAGCTCTTGCCGTGTTATCCCCGAAGTGTTTCGCATGTGGCGAGTGGAAACTATTTAATTTTACAGGTTAGGGGCCGTCCACAAATTACGTCATCGATTTTTGCCGATTTTCGACCCCCCCCCCCTTACAATCATCCTATAGTCATTAACTAATGACCCCCCCCACCCTCTTGCTGTAATAATGGATGAGCTTAATAATTAATAATGTTATATTTCTTACATAATATTTTGTATATTTTGTAGAAATTGGTATTTACAAGAACGACGTCACTTTCGGTACTCGTACGTCATTTGCCATCATCCGCAGACCATACCCCCCCCCCCTTAAGACTCCGGTCAAAAAAAATCCCGTTGTTTTTAAAAATATGTTTCTTATACTTTATGGCGTTAGTAAAAGAGTGACATTAATGAAAAAAATCACGCGTGTTAAAAAAAAATTATCTTAATTTTAATGTTAGTTTTTTTATATTAATTAAATAATACTTAACTTAAAAAATGACGCCACAAAAAAATATTTAAAAAAACTCGGTTTTTTTTACATTTTTTTGCTCGCATTTTGTTGTTTTGTATTTTGGAAATATTTTTTTTCTTCATAATTATAGAATGATACAAATTCTAGTACGTGGTGTGATTTTTAATAGAATACTGTGAATAGTAAATGTTTTTAGGCTTTCACGGCCGGATCTAGATGCTTGATTTTCTTGTTCCGGGTTTTGATTGAAGTCTCTGAAAGTCTTCAAGAAAGAATAAAAAGAAAAAAGAAGAAGACAAGCAAAAACATGGACCACGGTCAAAACCCGGAACCAGAAAATCAAGCAATGTGAATAGTTTTTGCGATAATATGAAAAAACTGAAACTAATTAACTTTTTTTAACTCTTGAAAACAGTTTTTTCATATTATCTCAAAAACTATTCAGATTATTATATTAAAAATCACACCACGTACTAGAATTTGTATAATTCTATAATTATGAAGAAAAAAAATATTTCCAAAATACAAAACAACAAAATGCGAGCAAAAAAATGTACAAAAACGAGTTTTTTTGAATATTTTTTTGTGGCGTCATTTTTTAAGTTATATTAAAAAAACTAACTTTAAAATTAAGATAAAAAATATTTAACACGCGTGATTTTTTTTAATGTCACTCTATTACTAAGGCCATAAAGTATAAGAAACATATTTTTAAAAACAACGGGATTTTTTTTTTTGAACACAGCCTTAATTCGAATGACGTAATATATGGACGGCCCCTTAGGGGCCGGCCTTACGCCAACCACTTCATTTGAAGTGGGGATTTCCCAGCTCCCGATGGAGCTAATACTCATTTCTCGTGAAGGCTGAGTGAGCCTAGCCGGTATTTTTATTTTGGGGTTTGAAATAAACAACGAGACGGAAAATAAATTTTTGACACTCTCGGTTCAAACCCGAGCTCACGGCATGGAATGCAAGCACTTTACTAACGGAGCTCTCGACCGGCGAGCAGTTGTATCCTGGAGCACATCAGTACCACCAGCATTTATTCTCTGCCAACAATGCCGCATACAAATACCCCGAGCAAGCAATAAACTGTATCAGGCAACCCTGGTGCGGGATGAAGTTTCCATACATGTGTTTGTATTTACGCCACCGAGGGGAATTCACGCAATGCTTTGTACTCCGGATGAAGAGCACGCAGTTGCGTTTACATGGGAATAGCTGCATTTACATCAGGCCCAGATATACGCACGCACTCGACTTTCTCACTACCTGACTGAAGTAATCCGGCTGAGAGAAATACTTTGGAGCTCATGGTGAGGTCGGGTCACCAACGGGGAAATACTAAACGGACAAAAATTTTGGAATGGACAATTCTGTTTTTTTTTATTGAAAGGGCAAACAAATCTTGGATATGGTATTTTTTTTTTAATGAGCAGGTAAATCTTGGATAGGGCGATATCGTTTTTTTTAATGAGCAGATAAATCTTGGATAGGGCGATATCGTTTTTTTTAATGAGCAGAAAAATCTTGGATAGGGCGATATCGTTTTTTTTAATGAGCAGATAAATCTTGGATAGGGCGATATCGTTTTTTTTAATGAGCAGATAAATCTTGGATAGGGCGATATCGTTTTTTTTAATGAGCAGATAAATCTTGGATAGGGCGATATCGTTTTTTTGATGAGTAGATAAATCTTGGATAGGGCGATATCGTTTTTTTGATGAATAGATAAATCTTGGATAGGGCGATATCGTTTTTTTGATGAGTAGATAAATCTTGGATAGGGCGATATCGTTTTTTTGATGAGTAGATAAATCTTGAATCAGGATTTTTTTTGTTTTTTTTTTTCAATAGTTCAGATAAACTTTGGATATCTGAGTAATTTAGTTTTAGATACACGGAATGCAATTTTGTTTTTTTTTAAAGGGCAGATTCCTTGACTTATAGGTTGGTAAGCGGCTGATCACCCATGCTGTAGAAAATGGTTCACTTTTCCAATGTCACCCCTGTTTCACGGAGGGTCGGCAGGAGTTGCAGGGTGTATGTTCGTTTGAGATTCGGGTTTTCATATTGTAGGTCCGAACTTATACGTGTCTGCTTGTGAAAATGCATATAATGTGAATCTTTAAATGTTAGGACAGAAAGAAATGGCGGTTGATCTGTAATGTTGGCGGCTAGGGTTTATTAAAGTGAAATTTGTTTTATGTTTTAGTTTTTGATGTCCATATTATATTATTATTTATTGATTCAAAATAATGAAATTTGTCGTGTATGTTCCTTGACTTATAGGTTAGTATGCGGCTGACCAACCATGCTGTAAAAGTAGTTCACTTTGCCAATGTCGCCCCTGTTTCAGGGAAGGACGGCAAGAGGTGCAGGGTGTACCTATGTCCATTTGAGATTTGGTTTTTATGTTGTAGGTTCACATGAGTCATGTGCGAGCGCGAACTTGTACGTGTCTGGTTGTGAGAATGCATGTAATGTGAATCTCCAATGTAACATATCGCACGTTTAATAATAAAGAGCAATAACTCGAAAAACAAAAATGTTGGGAAATCACGTTTGAAGTTCAGACAACCAGTACAACTTGTATGGGGTGAAAAAGGCGGCCGATGTTTTATCTCGGTCATATTCGTCCAAATTGAACGGCTGTCGCATTCTACATATTCTTCTCGCATTGTTCTTGCGTTATATTACAAAATCTCGATTTTCCCAATTTTCGAGTTATTTCTCTTTATTATTAAGCGTGCGATATATTTGCAACTTAGATTAGAACCAACTGCTCGCACTGGCAACACCAGCATTCTGGGAAAGCACGGCGGTAAGACGTAACAATACCAGGAATCAGCAGTTAACTATGAAGTGCGTGTAATCCCAGGAATGCGCGACATTTCCAATTGTCTTTGCAACTTGGACAATATAGACAGAGAGGTGTCATCTTAAACACAAAATAAAAACCAAATCTCAGATGAACGTACAACCGCAACTCGACAAAACAAGGGCGACATTGCCAGAATGAATCAAATAATATAGCCCATACTCAATGAGCCCATACTCAATGAGCCCATACCAACCCATTGAGTATCAACTGGTATCAACCTAATAATGAAAGAAATTTAAATTTTCATCAACTCCAGTATGCAAGGACAGAGTCAAGTGGAGGCACTAGTGGGGAGGTACCGGCCACCCCTACAGGAATGGCGGCAGGATACAAGACAAGACAAAACAATTCAGAAGATTTTAAAATTTGGAACTTCTTTCTCGCCGAGCAAACGTTAGTCTTGTAAAGGACCGCGGTCATTACCGACCACTAACATTTTTTTGCCTTTTTCCTAGCAACTCGGCCGGGTGACGTCATAATATTGTATCTGCCGATTCATGAGCAAAAGATACATTACATTTAAGATTCAAAGGTCCATCCAGCCTTACAGCAACTGGGTCTTGCTTGAGAATTGACGCTTTCTACGGCGACGACCAAGCTCGCAGAGGGCTCTTGAGGTGTGATACGCACAAAAACAGCGCTCACCAAATAAATCAGCCTAATTTAATTACATTTCATGTTTAATGTATTCCCCATTGGTATTCCCACAAGCAGACACGTATAAGTTCGTGATTACACATTGCCGACCTTCTCCGATACAGGGGTGACATTGGCAAAGTGAACCATTCTTTACAGTACGTGTGGTCAGCAGCCTCATACCAACCTACAAGTCAAGGATCAACCTCATTCCGGATTATTGTTTCCCCAGAACGCCACATTCCCGTCAAAATGTTCCTCGCGGGCCCAGATAACAATGCGGAGCATCACACACACACACACACACACACTTGCATGTATAATATAGCGCCAGTGTGTGGCCAGGTAGATAATAATACAAGAGTTATTGTGTGCCGGAGCCGGCAACGTCGCGCGGCATGGAGAGTGTGGGGGGGCGGGGGGAGGAGGGGGGAAGGACGTGGCGGGCAGCGGCAACGTCGCGCGCCCGCTCGATATAGTGCGGGGTGGGAGGGGAGGGGGGAGGGGAGCACAACACACCGCACAGACTTTGCTGTGGCGGGTCTCGTAATACGCAGCGGGAACATTACAACCAGCTCGCAGAGACCAGCAGACCAGAATATGGCAGCAGACCTGCCACGTTTAGGAGACATTGGTACAACAAGCAAGGGTACGTAGTTCTTAGCTCACAGAGAGACCAGCAGACCAGAATATGGCAGCAGACCTGACACGTTTAGGAGACATTGGTACAACTAGCGAGGATACGCAGTTCCTAGCTCACAGAGAGACCAGCAGACCAGAATATGGCAGCAGACCTGCCACGTTTACGAGACATTGGTACCACTAGCGAGGGTACGCAGTTCCTAGCTCACAGATAGACCAGCAGGGCAGAATATGGCGGCAGACCTGACACGTTTAGGAGACATTGGTACAACTAGCGAGGATACGCAGTTCCTAGCTCACAGAGAGACCAGCAGACCAGAATATGCAGCAGACCTGCCACGTTTACGAGACATTGGTACCACTAGCGAGGGTACGCAGTTCCTAGCTCACAGAGAGACCAGCAGATCAGAATTTGGCAGCAGACCTGACACGTTTAGGATTTGAAGGTATAAGACCTGATGATGCAGTCTAACTCAGCTAGGAATGCTGATGGCAATATATTTGGATGATACGAGGACAAGCCACACATAAACAGCAATCAAGCAGAAGCCTAACACATGGATGTGAAGGCAGAAGTCCAGCTCCCTAACTGATAGACTGTCGTTGATGGCTCTGTCTTGGCCTGACTCTTGGATTAATAGACTGGAATCCTCCTTAGGCCTGTGTGACTGACTGAAAGCTTGCTACAGCCTGTTCAGGGGCAGAAACCGCTGCCTGCTCCCCACTTGAACACCTACTTGACGTAAAGACGGTACATGGCCTGACTCCCTGATAGTCTGAGTGGGAGACGGCATACAGCCTGTATGACTGAAGCATGTGTGGCATGTGCAGGGGCTAGAACTGCTGTGTGTACTCGCTTTAGAACCTCTTGACTTAATGACCGTATAACGCCTGACTCCCTGATAGACTGACTGGCTTTACCTGTGCAGGGGCTGGGACCGCTGCGTGTACTGATATAGCCTGACTCCCTGATAGACTGACTGGCTTTACCTGTGCAGGGGCTGGGACCGCTGCGTGTACTGATATAGCCTGACTCCCTGATAGACTGACTGGCTTTACCTGTGCAGGGGCTGGGACCGCTGCGTGTACTGATATAGCCTGACTCCCTGATAGACTGACTGGCTTTACCTGTGCAGGGGCTGGGACCGCTGCGTGTACTGATATAGCCTGACTCCCTAATAGACTGACTGGCTTTACCTGTGCAGGGGCTGGGACCGCTGCGTGTACTGATATAGCCTGACTCCCTGATAGACTGACTGGCTTTACCTGTGCAGGGGCTGGGACCGCTGCGTGTACTGATATAGCCTGACTCCCTGATAGACTGACTGGCTTTACCTGTGCAGGGGCTGGGACCGCTGCGTGTACTGATATAGCCTGACTCCCTGATAGACTGACTGGCTTTACCTGTGCAGGGGCTGGGACCGCTGCGTGTACTGATATAGCCTGACTCCCTGATAGACTGACTGGCTTTACCTGTGCAGGGGCTGGGACCGCTGCGTGTACTGATATAGCCTGACTCCCTGATAGACTGACTGGCTTTACCTGTGCAGGGGCTGGGACCGCTGCGTGTACTGATATAGCCTGACTCCCTGATAGACTGACTGGCTTTACCTGTGCAGGGGCTGGGACCGCTGCGTGTACTGATATAGCCTGACTCCCTAATAGACTGACTGGCTTTACCTGTGCAGGGGCTGGGACCGCTGCGTGTACTGATATAGCCTGACTCCCTGATAGACTGACTGGCTTTACCTGTGCAGGGGCTGGGACCGCTGCGTGTACTGATATAGCCTGACTCCCTGATAGACTGACTGGCTTTACCTGTGCAGGGGCTGGGACCGCTGCGTGTACTGATATAGCCTGACTCCCTAATAGACTGACTGGCTTTACCTGTGCAGGGGCTGGGACCGCTGCGTGTACTGATATAGCCTGACTCCCTGATAGACTGACTGGCTTTACCTGTGCAGGGGCTGGGACCGCTGCGTGTACTGATATAGCCTGACTCCCTGATAGACTGACTGGCTTTACCTGTGCAGGGGCTGGGACCGCTGCGTGTACTGATATAGCCTGACTCCCTAATAGACTGACTGGCTTTACCTGTGCAGGGGCTGGGACCGCTGCGTGTACTGATATAGCCTGACTCCCTGATAGACTGACTGGCTTTACCTGTGCAGGGGCTGGGACCGCTGCGTGTACTGCGCCATGAGGACTGCGGGCAGGGCTGGCAGCGTGCTTGGCTTCTACAGCTCGCATGGCTACTAAGCGCGGCAGACAGAGCGCATGCTCTAGCCCTGGTGCTGCTGGTGCTCCTGATGCTGATGATGCGCGGGCCACGTGATGACGTCACTTGCGGGCGACTTCATCCGACACGCGCACTTCACACACTGGAGGAGACACGGCGAGCTCCTGGCTCTCCTGGACACCTGGCACTGCACGCACTCTCACTCTCACTGGGCACTGGGGCACTACACCACACACTGCACTGCCTCTGCCAGGTGCGCGGGCGGGGCTGATCGGCGTGTCGAGTCCTGCAACAATAACAGCACTGTTAGTGACGTCATCATCAGCTGCATCTTAACTCTTCCAGCACATCCAACTAACTGCACATGAGATATTACAAGGGTGTAAAGGGCTACTCATACAGTCCTATGTACGGCCTGTGGTGCTCTGACACGGACCCTAAAGGTGAAAACAATGACTAGCGCAGGACATTTGAAATGCGGATTCACTGATAGGTTACATATGTGGAAATGCTGAGAAGAGCAGGAACCGCATAGAGAGCTGCTGTTGGATGTGAAGTTACATTAGATATCATATATTGGATATATATATAGCGTGGCACACAGCACCACTTTCTACAGCTGATGATGTCAGCCAAGATAGAGGGACGCCGGGGAAGGTGGAAGAGACTGGATCAGGATGAGGGGTGTGGAGGAGTTGTTCCGGATAGCGCAGGAGCGAAGCCTTTTCACAGTGCGCCTAAGTCATGGTGACCTGGGCTGGAAGTCTCATCATCACGGTAATTCTTCCCTATCAAATGTCGGTAATATTTGTATGAAGACTAATCCGCTGATCACTTGCGTCCATCTTGGATTGACGGTCTTCATCCAAATATTACCGATATTCGGTAGGTAAGAATGACCGTGGGGATGAGACTTCCAGCCCTGACAGGGCACTCGCAGGAGAACAGTGTAAGCAGGTCAATGAAGCAGGATCAGAGTTTGGGCAAACGTGGTCGACGTTTAAGTCTTTGGTTATATGGGACGTACAATTGTCAAATAAATAAACCTCTATAGTAAAAATTACATGACATCTATTGGTAACCGCAAGACTTGAGAACGGCCCGACTGATAAGCCCAATTTTCATTTTTTAAATATGTTTGCAGTCCAGGAAAGGTTCTATATCTATAATCTAAGCTGCAAGGATATGTAAGCATTTAAGGCTCATATGAAATGCATGCCTACAGACAGGCACATGTAGGTTCGCGCCTACACATTCTGCATGTGTGCATACAAGTAAAGAAAACCTCACATGGACATAAACCTTGCAACTCTTGCCGCCGTTCCCTGAACCGGGGTGGCATTGGCAAAAGTGAACCGATTTTTACAGCACGGGTGGTCATCCTTGTACCAACCTATCAGTCAAGGAGCGCGGTGCAAGGTGAATGGATATAAAAAAGTAAGTAAAAAACCGCGGAAGACTTAAAAATTTGTGAAAAACTGAACATCTTTTCTTCATGTTTTCTTCTCATTTCTACCCTTTTTGCACAGGTTTTTCTTACAGAAAATTTCAGAAAACGTGGTCCTGCCCATGTTGCAACAATTTGTACAGCTAGTACAAGACAAAAATCCCAAATGTCCATAGAATTCTTTGAAAAATTGAAGCCCCCGAAAACGTGGCAATACAAAACGCTAGCTGGCGGCGGCCTGCGTGCTGACGTCATCAGGTACGCTGTGTGGAGGTATATAACTACGGACAAGACTGTGATCAGAAGCGCTATTCTGCTAAATTCCTTAAATTTCCAAGTCCTAGCAATCCAAGTCGGAGCTTGCTAATGAACTCCATCACAGTACCAAAAAAATCACAGTACACCTTATTTTTGGACACGAATCGCTAACTCGTCGCCTTAAAGTCGTAAGGAATTTACCAGAATAGCGCTTCAGCATTTCTTCCCGTCTTATGCCCTATTACTATTACGTGTTATTTTCTGTCCGTGCGGGAGACTTCCCATGTTTCCAACATTTAAAGTCTGTAACGCGTGAGAGGGCGCCGCAAAGGTGTTCTTTGTATGGGATTTTCCTTTCGATACGTGAGGCACTTCTTTTCCCATTTACTAGGAAAGTGAATGGACTCGGCACAAATACCGTAGACAACAATATGTGACGTCATTGCTAGAAAAAGATAATTGATATTGGTTGCTAAAGACCCGAGTCCCATGTGAGTGTGACAATTGCCCGCCGAGAAACAAATCTCAATTAAAATTGGTGTCACTGATTCATTTATGGTTTGGATAACTTTTTTTTGTAAGCTCTCAATATGAGTAAGCGCGAACATAAACGACGCCTGTTTTACTTCATCACCTCACGTCACTCTTGTTTCAGAATAGCGCAGTAGAAGTTGCAGGGTTTATGCTCATCCGAAATTTGGATTTGTTTTTATTATTTTGTACCCATGCAGCATGTGTAAACGCGAAGTTATACGCGTCCGCTTGTGGGCATGCATTTAATATAAATCTTCATTGTTCATATCTTTGCAACATATATTATAGATTTAGTTTTCAATTTATCAAAGAAATAAATAATCTGTAATCTAAGCTGCAAATTTATATTGACAATAAAGGCTCATATTTGATGCATGCCCACAAGCAAGCGCATAAACACATACTGCATGTTTACATACAAAATTAGCCAAACCTCATTTTACAGCACGGAAGGGTCAGCCTCATACCAACCTATTAGTCAAGGAATAATAATTAATTTATGTATAAAATTAATAAAAAATATTTTATGTAGGTAGTTGATGTGTGACTCACACTTCAAGGACCCTCTGCGACCTTCAGACTAGCTTTCTGTAAGGCTGAGTGAACCTTTGCGAGAAAGGCATACAAAAGGCCGGTCCGTAGTCTAGTGGTTAATAATAATAATATTAGGATGATTTATTTGGTGAGCGCTGTTTTTGTTTGTATCAACCTCAAGAGCCTTCTGCGAGCTTGGTCGTCGCTGTAGAAAGCGCCATACCCTCAAGCAAGACCCAGTTGTTGTAAGACTGGATGGACCTTTAGCGACCTGTACTGTACTGTACTGTATCCTACCGCCGTTCCACTAGGGGTGGCCGGTACCTCCGCACTTTTTTCTGTCCTTACAAACCACTTTCATTTCCTCAATATTCATCACCTTTTTCATACAACCTCTTCTCTTATTCTCACTCTGCAGGTTCCATTCTTTCGCAATCTCACCTATTTGGTCTTACCGGTCTTTGATAAAGGTATATGAATTTTTCACCCAGGGAAGAGCATATTTGAAAACCTAAATAGTATTTTTTTGATCTCCGCCGGAATTCGAACCCACAACCTTCCATTTACGAGTCAGAATTGTTAACCACTAGACTTCGTACCGGTCTTGTTAGGATAACGCTTCAGGCTCGTAAATAGAAGGTCGTGGATTCGAATCGGCGGAGCATACAAAAATATCCAATTCTTCAAATATGCTCTCCACCCACCACGCCGGCCTAACGCCCCCCCTGCTTCAACTGAAGTGGTTGGCGTAAGTTGGCCGGCCCCGTTACCTGTAAAAATAAATAGGTTCCACTCGCCACATGCGAAACCATCGGGAAAACGTTACGAGAAGTTGCACTATGTGTGTAGCTTAGTTGCGTATCTCACTATAGGAAGTAATCCCAGATCGCCACCTTTGGTTCTACAAGGCGCAATTTATAACTCCCACTTCATAACGGGGCGTAGTCTAGTGGTTACAGCCTTGACTTCGCTATCCGAAGGTTCATGATTAAATCCAACGCAAAATATTGTTTTTACCGAGGTTTCTTTGAAACACTGTCACACACAAAATGTGAGAAGAAAAAGGGGAAAGGGAAGATGGGGAAAGGGAAGATGGAGAAAAGTATGGCTTTATAAGATTACTGAAATGGTGGAAGAATGGGATTCACCGAGTGAAATTAAAATAAGTAAATGTATGAGAACGGTGATGGCATATTTAAATGTATGAGAACGGTAATGGCATATTTAAATGAATTGAAAGAAGTGCGTTAGGACGGTAAGAAATGGAGGCAGCGCTGCAGAGGCTCTGGCCACCCCTAGCGGCATGGATAAAAACATTATACTGGCGTGAATAATAATAATAATATTGTAAAAACTCTTTGTTAAAAACGTTCTTCCATCCTATCATATTACTATACTGTTTACGCAACTAAGCTACACATATAGTTAACTTTCTGACGCGTTATCCCCGAAGGGTTTGAATGGAACCTATCCATTTTTACAGGTAAGGCCACTTTAGTTGAGGTGGGGATGGCCCAGCTCCCGCAAGGGCTAGTTCTCATTTCTTGTGGAGACTGAGTAAACCTTGCCGGTATTTTATTTTGGGTTTTGAAATAAACACCGAAAGCAGTAGGATTCGAACCCGAGCTCTCGGGATGGAATGCAAGCACTCTCCCAACTGAGTTATCGACCGGCGAAATGGTTCACTTTGCCAATGTCACCCCTGTCTCAGGGAAGGACGGCAAGAGTTGCAGGGTGTATGTCCATTTGAGATTTGGTTTTTATGTTGTAGGTTCACATGAGGCATGTGCAAGCGCGAATTTGTACGTGTCTGGTTGTGAGAATGCATGTAATGTGAATCTCCAATGTAACATATCTTTGCAACTTAGATTAGATTAGTGTGAGGTGTTGGCAGTTAGAGCACGCTAGTGTGCTAGCGTGGTAGAGGGCACGGCTACAGGCACACCAGACTTTGCGACGTTGCCAGATCGCACCGCAGTACTGAGCTGCGCCACATGACTCATGGCGGCCGAATATTCACGGTAACTTCACAATATTATCCGGTTAAAGAGTAGCATTGGCGGGTGGAACCTCTTTATTTACGCAGGTAAACTAGCTGCCTTGCACCTGAGTACAGCAGGACACTGCCCCTGGTCACGTTAGATACGGAGAAAGCCACAACTCAAAGTGCGCAGTAGAAGCATAGATTGTTTTAAATGCAAATTAATCAAATTTTCCTTCGACAAACAATTAGGTAAGCACTGATGTCACAGCATTATAACGCTCACAAACGTTACAGCGTTACAGTGTCAACACAAGCGTTACAGCATTTACACAGAAGTTACAGTAGCAGCACAGACATTTCGGTACCAACACAGAAGTCACAGATGTTACAGCATTTACACAGAAGTTACAGTAGCAGCACAGACATTTAGGTACCAACACAGAAGTCACAGATGTTACAGCATTTACACAGAAGTTACGGCACAAACACAGACGTTACAACATTAACACAGAAGTTACAGTAGCAGCACAGACGTTTTAGCACCGACACAGATGTTACAGCCCTAATACAGACGTTTCAGCACCAACACAGTAATTACAGCAACCAACACAGACGTTACAGCATTTACACAGACGTTGCAGTAGCAGCCCAGACGTTTTAGCACTAACACAGATGTTTTAGCACCACACAGACGTTACAGCATTTACAATAGCAGCACAGACGTTTTAGCACCAACACATATGTTACAGCCCCATTACAGACGTTTCAGCATTAACACAGAAGTTACAGTAGCAGCACAGACGTTTTAGCACCAACACAGTAATCACAGCGTGACGGTAATCATAGCGTTACAGCAACCCACACAGACGTTACAGCATTTACACAGACGTTGCAGTAGCAGCACAGACGTTTTAGCACCAACACAGACGTTACAGCATTTACACAGACGTTGCAGTAGCAGCCCAGACGTTTTAGCACCAACACAGATGTTTTAGCACCAACACAGATGTTTTAGCACCACACAGACGTTACAGCATTTACAATAGCAGCACAGACGTTTTAGCACCAACACATATGTTACAGCCCCAATACAGACGTTTCAGCATTAACACAGAAGTTACAGTAGCAGCACAGACGTTTTAGCACCAACACAGTAATCACAGCGTTACAGCAACCCACACAGACGTTACAGCATTTACACAGACGTTGCAGTAGCAGCACAGACGTTTTAGCACCAACACAGATGTTACAGCCCCAATACAGACGTTTCAGCACCAACACAGTAATCACAGCGTTACAGCAGCCCACACAGACGTTACAGCATTTACACAGACGTTGCAGAAGCAGCACAGACGTTTTAGCACCAACACAGATGTTACAGTTCCAATACAGACGTTTCAGCACGAACACAGGCCTTACAGCACTTGCAGACGTTACAGCGTTTAGCAACAACACAGACGTTACAGCATCAACACATACGTGACAGCGTTACGGCGGCAACACAGACGTTACAACGACAACACCGTTATAGCGTTTCCGCACCAACACAGATGTTACAGAACTAGCACATCCGTTACAGCGTTTCTGCACCAACACAGATTTTACAGAATGAACAGACTTTACAGCATCGCCCCACTAACACAGAAGATACAGCGTTACCGCACTTACACATACGTGACAGAATTAACACAGAATTTACAGCGTCGCTACACTTACACAGAAGTTACAGAATTTTAACACAGACTTTACAGCGTTACATCAACACAGACATTACCGCACTTGCAGACGTTACAGAATTAACACAGACTTTACAGCGTTCAGCACCAACACAGACATTACCGCACTTGCACAGACGTTACAGAATTAACACAGACTTTACAGCGTTACGTCATCAACACAGACGAAATAAATTTTCCAAATTTGCTACATTGCGTATCTTGTATTCACCTCATGAAGGCAAAATGTCGGACATCCTGTCCTTACTGGGCTTGTCTAAGTGTGGTGGTTAACGTTACGTACTCGCAAACAGAAGGTCGTGAGTTATTATATTTTACGAATTCGTTCGTCGGGTTAAAAAAAATTGCCTTCACCGAAGACCGGTCACCAACGGTAAATTCAGCCTTACAGCAACTGGGTCTTGCTTGAGAATTGGTGTTTTATATAGCGACGACCAAGCTTACAGAAGGCTCTTGTGGTGTGATGCACTACTCAAATCATCCTAGTATTTATTTATTAATCCCTTCCTGACGGATTAAAAACCAACATAATTTGGCTGGGATATAAATGTATCTACATATTTTATTAAAGACCGGCTCTTCACTAAGGTTCATCCAGACTTACAGCAACTCGTGAATAGGACTCTTGATCGAATCTAATCTAATCTAAGTTCCAAAGACATGTAACATTAGGGATTCACATTACATGCATTCTCACAAGCAGACACGTACAAGTTCGCGCTTGCGCATGCCGCATGTGAACCTACAATATAGAAACCAAGTCTCAAATGGACATACACGCTGCAACTCTTACCGACCTTCCCTGAAACAGGAGTGACATTGGCAAAGTGAACCATTTACTACAGCATGGGTGGTTAGCCGCATACCAACCTATAAGTCAAGGAATATATACTCTTGAGATGGGATTAAAAAAACAATGCTCACTAAACTAATAAACCTGATCTTTTTATTCTAATCTAATTTAAGTTGCAAAGATATGTAACATTGAGGATTCACATTATAATATGCATTCTCACAAGCAGTCACGTATAAGTTCGCGCTTGCACATGCCGCACATGAACCTACAACATAAAAACCCAAACCTCAAATGAACATACACCCTGCAACTCTTGCCGACCTTCACTGAAACGGGGGTGACATTGGCAAAGTGAACCATTTTCTACGGCATGAGTGGTCAGCCGCATATTGACTATGATTTAAAATATTCCAGTCTAAAGAGGCTAAATAAAAGGAGACGCTACATCAAAACGAGGAGTCTCATTTCTAGTGAAGGCTCGGTAAACCTTGCCGGTACACAGAACGGAGCAAGAAAAAAAGCCATGTTAGAAAAATCGTAGGAGAGATAATTTCTCCTAAAATGTAAGGCGGGTACCACGCACGGTAAACTACAATATGTCCCAAAATGTGTGGCGTCGAATGAACTGCATAACAAAGTTCTCAGTTGATTTTTATACAAAAACCTCTAAGTAATTTATACTTCCCACGTTTTCTTCTATGTCGCAGTGTGACCACTTTTGTAGATACCGCATTTTTTTTTTTTTGTGTCGTTTACGAAACCAAGTCTTTCTGCGTGCCAAGCGCAGCTCTAACCACTGAGCTAGCGACCTCATAATAATAAGTACCTACATGAATAGAAAATATCACTCTGGAATTCTGTTGCTAGAATTACGTCGCAGATTATTCTACACAATTTTGACTGCGGCGCAATTTTTTTTTTTAGAAAAAAAAGCAAATGGCGATCACGTGTTAGATTTCTGATCTACAAATCGATTATTTTATTTTAAAGTTACATTGAGATCCACAGCGAGCACACACTCATCTACAACGTGCAAGTTCGCGCTTACACATCTTGGAACACCACACTTACATAAGACACTGAATTTCCCACTTGGTTCCCTATAACCCTGCAATAGTGAAGTTATAGTGGAAGCTGCAGGCTCTGCCGCATGTGAAGCGGCTGTTTGCTAACTCCTTGATGGATTACAGACGGAGCAACGTAAGCAGGGTCACCAGAATGTGTTCCTGTGGCTGTGCCAGTGCAGCGCTGCGTGTGGCTCTCCTACAGGATGTACTGCAGCCTGTAGGTCAGGGTCACCCTGGCCTGTGCCTGTCTACAGACCACACTGACACTCACTGTTCCTGTGACGCCTGTAGCCTTAGGCCACACTAACTAATGCTGCACACGGTTTACACTCCCATACAGGATCTAGGCCTCACGGCTTATATAACGGAAATCTACAAAGCTGTTCAACATCACGCTTTTCAGGCATATTGTAGGATGTTGCTGGTTCACTTATGTGAGCCTTTCTGGCCGGATTTGAGAGGGAAATTAAAGTTTCTAACGCTTTTACGGGGATCTAACTACGTAACATCATCATAGAGGCCTGAGGACAACCATGAGAACCCTCAGCGCCCCCTAAACACACTATGAGAGCTCCCAGGGCTGCCTGGGGGCTCCTTATGCCGGGGCAGAGGCCAGCCTCACCACACACGGCACAGAAACAGCTACACTGGGAACTACGTGAAATGCGTTAGCTGGGAGGGTGTCTGGGGGCACTAGAGACCCTCCTGCTGCCTGGGCGCTGCTGTGAGGCGCGGGGCCTCCTGAGCCTGCTGCAGGCCAGCCACGCGGCCCCGCTGGAAGGGGCGCGGCTGCCCTGCTCCCTGGGGCCGCAGCCCTGCCCGTGAGCCGCCCCCCTGAGCCCCTGCGCCCCCGGGGGCCACACAGGGAAAGCTCCCGCACTCGCCGCACTGCAACTTACACAGATAACACCACCGATCCCTGGGGCACCTCCGGATACGTCTACAGAACTCACTTGTCCGTTGCACACACGATAATTCTCAATATAAAAGGTTTTAACGTTATTTCGAAAGTCCATTGAACTGTTCCACATGAGATTTACGTGGAGTAAAATTATACGAGACTCGGCAGGCAACGCTGGACATGGTGACTGTGGGGGAGGGGGGTGCAGGGCGGCGGCGGGCAAGGGGGAGGGGCGGCCAGATAGGGACGCGCTTATGTGCCGCGTCTGCAGAGGGAGCGAGACAGCAGCAGCGAGCGCTGTTGCCGCGTGTGCATAGCGGCGTCTCCTTCTGTGAGCGAGAGCGACAGAGACAGCAGACCTCACGCGGCTCGTGAGCTAGGACGTACGTCACACAAAGGCGGACGCACAAGTACGCGGCGTGTTCCAGAAATGGGAAAGTGAGATTTTCCCGAAAATGCCTCAAATACACCGCAATGTTAACTACATTTTGTTGTGAAAGTTGCTTCTATTAACTTACTCAATGATAAGGTCAACAACTATTTCAATACTCATGAATTAGTAATCGTTTTCCGTGTTCCTCTCTCCCGGATGTAGACCTCGTCCATTTTTGAACTTACCCTGTTTGCCTTACATCATGAAGTCTTCTTCCATCTTAGATGATGAGTCACTAGGAAGCTTTTGATCAGTTATACTGATGTCATTTATTTACTTTGTAGCAGGTAGATGGCCACGGTGTTGGGCAGTACTGCATTCACTATGATTGTAGCTGCCACGCGGCATTGTGGTTATTTTATTGGATATGAAATAAGGAATCAATAAAAGATCTCAATTCCTTGTCACATCAACAGAAATAATAAAAACACTTCATCGCTATCATCATCATGAATTCATAGTGTGATGTCCGCACGTGAATTGACAAAGACAATAATATCGTGTCGTCATCCAGCCGGGTTGTTGGGGGAAATCCATACTAATATTTTGTTATTGGTTGCTAAGGACGGCAGTCTCATACAATGCGGATGTTTGCTCGCAGAGGAAAATATTCCAAATTAAAATATGTTCCGACCTCATTTATTAGATGGCATCCTTGAATTTGTGACTGAGATTTTGATATTGGTTGCTATTTAAGGACTTTGCCCGCCGAGAAACATTATATTTTGAAATTTGTTCGAAGTTTATTTCAATTTATTTGAGAAAAAACATCACATTTTTGGATACAAATGTAAAGCAAGGATATGGCATTGACAATAGCCTTAAAATGTTTTAACTATTTTCCGTCAAATATATAAATTGGTAATTTGAGAATGATAAAAAATTGTACATAATTGATTTATTTGCCACAAATCTTAAATGTAGATTGTAAATAATGGCGAGTTTGAATTAGTAACTTTTTTCTCGGCGAGTAAGCGTCACACCTCTGTGACTTTGGCTCTCAGCAACCTAGCAGTAGTTTTTCTTTTCCCTAGAAAAAATGGCGTGACCGCAGATTTTTGCGCCTGCGGTATTTGTTCCCAGTAGGTACACTAGTCAGCATTGTGTCACATCGCTCCCGCGGCGCAGCACTGCGCGCCCGCCTTTATGTTATTCTTGCATGTCGAGATGACGAGGTAGAAGAAGAAGAAGACGCGCGGTATAATAATAATAATAATAATAATATAAGGCATGTGGGTACCCATAATGTGAAGTAGGTACAGCAGGCAGATCCGCGTACCGAGCCGCCGCTATAATATCATCATGAATGATGGCGCTGTGTGGGACAAGGAATAACAATGGGCGCGGAGAGCAGACACCGACGTCGCGTCGCGCTGGGTCTGTGTGACTAGGGTCCTCAGGAACTACTAAAAATATAAGGTGGCTTTCTCCCTAGCGATCCGGCATGGTGACGTCATATTTTTTGTGTGGAATTTGTGACACCTAAAGATACCTAGCTACTAGAGCTCAGAAACTGGGCGCAACGGGACCCTAATGGTGCTCGCTCATAGACATCGCAACTAAGCATGTGGCGAGTGGAACCTACTTATTTTTACAGACAAGGGGGCCGGCCTTACTCCAACCACTTCAGTTGAAGTGGGGCTGGTACTCATTTCTTGTGAAGGCTGAGTAAACCTTACCGGTATTTTATTTTGAGGTCTGAAATAAACACCGAAACGGTAAATTATTTCTGACACCCTCTGTGAGATTCGAATCCGAGCTCACGGCATGGAATGCAAGCACTCTACCAACTTTGAGCTATCGACCGGACATCAATGGATTAATAGACAGTCCCACCCATGTTGGAGGGTTTCAGGTTGGTCTTGATCTATTGCATGTACCATGAGCCGCACCGATGTCTTGGCGCAGTGTCAAACTCATCAAGGAGTCAAATATTGACTTAATTATTTTGTCAATGTAATTAGACACCTCTAGAGTACGGTGAGAAAGCTCCTCCCAGCGTGTTGATGGCTGTGAGGGTGCACTGGAGGGTTACCTGTAAGCGTCTGTTAGCCGGGGCGAGCTCCACACTGGAAGGGACTGCATCCGAATAAAATGAAATAAAACCGTATTTTCCTTGTAACTACCAGCCTCCTTGCCTCTCCTGCTGGGCAAACAAAAAGACATCTACAGTTTGTCCATATCGGGGAAGATGTGGAAGGAAACGATTTAGTTTTTGGCAAATAAGCAGCGGGAGTGACGGGTGAGTAGGTACCCGTACATTTATTGTAGCATGTGACTTGCAGGCAGTGGCGTAGCTAGTCCTTCCAGCGTTCTCATAACAAGTGCAACAATTTAACTTATTTATCTATAATCTACTAAGTTATACAGATATATTAAATTTAAGATTTATATTGAATGTATTCCCACAAGCAGACACGTATAAGTTCGCGCTTAAACACGCCGCATATGGACCTACAATATAAAACCCAATCTCAAATGAACATAAGCCCTGCAACTCTTGCCGACCTTTGAAACAGGGATGGCATTGGCAAAGTGAACCATTTTTTACAGTATTGGTGGTCAGCCTCATACCAACCTATAAGTCAAGGTCATTGAATAAAACTAGGAACATAGTATTTTAGAAATCATGTTAATATTTTTTTTATTTCTTGAATCCATCCAATCTTAAAACATCACATTGACGGTTGAGTCTATTGACTTCATCTCTGTTCTCTCTTTTATAACATCGTTCACAGCATTGCGCGCCCACCAGTAAGCGAACTGCTTTCAGCTTGTCTTGGCTTTCTCCCATTGTCTTTCTCTTGACTGCTCTTCGCTTCCTCCATGTCTGTGTCCAGTGTCCTCCAACTTTGCTGCGTGTTGACCTTGGGCCAGGAGCTGCAGCCTGTCTCTGGCCCTCCTGTAGGCCTGCAGCGCCGCGTGCACGCTGCTGAAGAGGAGCTGCGTGCCGGCTGCTCCTGAGGGAGGAGGCCTCTGCCCCAGATCACCAGCACCAGCAGCAGAAGCGCGCTGCACAGACACGCGCATGACCGCGTCCAGCCAGCCCGCGGGCGCGCTGTACTCCCCCAGGGCGCTCAGCTTGCTGCCCTGCAACAAGGACTCACGTCAGTTCCTGCCTGCGTCACAGAGAACACAGACAACAAAGCCACAACAGTCACAACAACCTTACTAATTTAAAGGCTATAATTGATAATGTGGAGTTCTTCAGCTGTCACTAAGCGATTTTTACGAGGAAGCGGGATGGATGCATTAAAAGTTAGCAAGTTCAAGAGAGACAGGTAATAAAACGATACCTAAACTTTCACCACAGGTTTATTCCTGAAGAAAAGGATGACAATGGATTTACAGATTTAATTGACTGTGTGTGCACCTACTTGACAAAATAATATTTCTCCTGCCGCTAAATGTGCTATCAAAGTTGCAGCCCAGAATTGATAAAAGAGTCAGTCATTATTAAATGGGGGAATGACTTAAAGAAAGTTGCCGGAAGGACGTTTTATAGACTGACCCAGGACAGGAACAAAGAAAACGAGTTCATCCACGTGGGCGCGCGTCAAGAAGTAAAGTATTTACATGTTGACACAATCTTAATATTTACATGTTGTTTGCACAGTTGCGCCCCCGCCCGCTGTCCGCCCACGAAGAACCTGGTCATGTCCTCTGTGATCCTGGCGCGCGCGCTCGTGCTGCTGGTGGAGTACTGCGGCCGCACCACGCGCATGTGCAGTTCGTGCGTGCCCGCGCGTGCTGCCCGCAGGCTCCAGGTGCACACGCCCTCCGTGCGCTGCCGAGCCCAGCGGTCACAGGACACCACCTCGAACACCAGCTCAGGGTCAGCCTCTGCAAGAACAACTCTTATCTGCATTGGGTGCTTACTGGATCCTGAAAATAAACACTATGAATCGTCTCGAAGCATTTGAAATGTCGTTGCACCGTACAATATTACGACCAGGCAGATATGGTCAGCTACTCGGAGTTGCTCCAGAGAGGCAAATCTGAAAGAAAATTGGTGACAAGTATCAAAGTAAGAAAGACGTCGTACTTGGCACAATTGCTTCGAAAGGAAAAGTGCGTATTTGATCATTTAAGGAAAGTTGAGAGAAACAAGATGTCGGCAGGAAACATATTTCATGAATACGTAACGTACGATATTGGACAGGGATAAGAAAGTAGGGTGGCAATTTTGAGCCGCGAGAGATGAGGAGACATTCTCTCAACTTAAGTGATCGTCAACGTCAAAGAGACTACAATAATAATATTCTATTATTAATGATTCCATAACATAACGTTACTGTTTTACCTGGAGGCGGACTGAAGCTGATTTCAAACACATGCCCCAAGTGCGCACAGTGATCGCTCCCTCTGTGGGCCAGCTGCGTGCTGCCGTACAACACATCACTCTCCGCAGCACGACACAGCACGCGCAGGGGACCAGCTGCGTCAGGAAAGCCGCGCAGCTGCTGCAGCTCCACCGTGCAGCACAGCAGCGGCTGCCGCAGGAAGCTTCCGTGCAGCAGTAGGCATAGGGACTCGTGCTTCACAGACAACTTCTGCAACACAACAACTTGGAACCATCGGTGATCGCATGACTTACAAATGGCATTACACTATTTATCATATGCACAAGTTCCTGACCTTCTTCTCCATTAGCAGTTGCGCTAGCTTCCTCTCGTCCACTGCAGGGGGAGTGACGGCCTGTATGGAGTAGTGGAAGTTCTGCTTGGAAGTTAGGTTAACTTCTAGCGTGTACGGCTGAAGAGAGAAGTCGTTGAAGTCAGGGGTGACAGTCAGGCGACCTTGGCACCATCTCAGGCTGAACAGCAAGAAGGAGGAGAAACCTGCAGGACTAGAAACAGTTTTCATAAGTGAATAAGTATTTCAGCACATATGCCACATATTAGTGTTCGGTTTACGCTCACCTTGAGTCATCTGTCATATCAGCCATTATATCCACTCCATTTTCATCTGTCTTGTCATCGTGTGGTACTGGGCACGCCCTCAACTTGGAGCACTGCTTCTCCCTGTGCTGATCTTTCTGCTCTGCATCTTGCTCCTCCTTTTGTTCTTCTGACTCCTTTTTTTGCTCTTCCTTCTCCTGTTCCTGCCCCCAGCTGCCCCACTGGAAGTCCTTCTCCTCCCCATATCCCTGCTGCACCCCAGGCCCCGCAGCTGCTCCATCAGAACATGCGAACCTCTCAAACTCAGGCAGCGGGAGACCTTTACTGATCTCTTGCAGCTTCACCCTGAAATTAATTATTATTGTTTTCTATGTAACCGATATATGAAAGATATGATGATCCTGCAAGATGTATGGAGAAGACGAGAGGAAGAGGAAGATCTTTACGGCATTAGGATGATTAAATAAGGTGAGCAGCGGTAAACATTTTTTGAGAACTGGAGAAAGATGCTGCTTTGCAAAAAATACAAAATGACGATTACATTTATTGTATAAGTTGCAAAGATACATTATCATTTAAGATTCTTACATAATGCACACCCACAAGCAGTAATTGTAATTTCACGCTTAAATACGCTTAAAGTGTACTTACTAAAATTACTAAACCTCAAATGAACTTAAGCCTTGCTACTCCTGCTGCTTTTTCTTGAATCAAAGGTAGCATTCGCAAAGCGAATATATTTTTACAACATAAGTGGTCAACCTCATAAAAACCTATGGGCTATGAGTCAAGAAACACAAGTTACATTGCCATTCTAAACAGAAATACCTAAATGAAAAATACATGAAAATACAATTCAATTAAATGAAAATTAACAATTTAAAAGCCTTGGCCGGCAAAAACACTTAGTAATAAATTGCACAGAATCTGTACTCGACTTTCTTGCAAAAATTAACCCACTGTATGACGTATGTAAAGCTAGAATCATCTACCAGCTTATGCCGTTTCAATAAAAATATAATATATCAATAATAAATCAATTTTATTCCACCGCGGTGTTTACCTGCATACTCGTACAATATGGATATAGGCATATAAATACTTAAATGAATATAAATATTTTGTTGATTTATTTGAAAAAGTACCAATTACACAAGAAAGATCCTCGACTCATAGGTTGGTATGAAGCTGACCTCTGTACTGTACTGTACTGTATCCTGCCACCGTTTCATTAGGGGTGGCTGGTACCTCCGCAGATGCGCCCCCACTTTTTGCTGTCATCACCTTTTTCATACATACTCTTCTCTTATTCTCACTCTGCAGGATCCATTCTTTCGCAATCTCACCTATTTGGTCTAACCATTCTTTCCTCAGCCTTCCCCTTCCGCGCTTTCCTCTAACATTTCCTTTGTACACTTTCTTCGTTAGTTGTTCATCATCCATTCTTTCAAGATGTCTGAACCATCTCATCGTACTTTTTTGTACTTTCATTCTCATATTCTCTTTTATACCACACTCGTTCATCACTCAAGCATTACGTACTCTATCACTCAGTGTCTTTCCAGCCATTGCTCTCAGGTAAGCCATTTCAACCGTACTTACATACTTTACTCAGCTCACATTCATTAAGCCTCACTTCCACCAACCAATATGCCATTGTGGACCGCCGATCTCATATTCTTCGTAAGTTTCCTATTTCTTGCAATTCTTCCAATCGTTTCCATTACACTTCTTCCTCTACTAGCGCGCTTTTCCAATTATTTCGTCAATTTCGCATTCGACTCAAACTTGCTTCCCAGATAATCAAATTCTTTCACGACCTCCACTCTTTTTTCATTCAGTCTTATCTCAATTTTCTCGCATTTCTCAGTCCTCCCAAAGTGTAAAAAATAATTCACTTTGTCAATGTCACCCCTGTTTCAAGGAAGGTCGGCAAGAGTTGCAGGTTTTATGTTCATTTGAGATTTAATTCTAATACATTTTGTATGGAAAATTTTCACTTTGTATGGCGGCTATACTTTTGATTCATTTATTGGAAAAAATAATGATGGCAATATATAGGTTATTATTATTATTTTACATTTGTGTTACATTATGTTTTTATTAACCCTCTAACTGCCGAGAATTTTTCCATTATTTTTTTCTTTTATATGGCAACTCCCTAAAACGAGATTATGATGAAGAAATGATTATAATTTTTAGATAGCACTATTATATAAATGGATTCACAAAAAAATTAAGAAAAATCGTTGGAGCCGTTTTTGAGAAAATCGCATTTTAAATTTTCAGCTCTTCGGAAGCCATCTTGAATTTTCAAAAAAGTAAAAAAAAAATGATTAAGAATTAAAGTGATAAGCTTGTTCTTTCTATCAAATCTAAAACAAATTTAAATATCTTGCATTTTAATAGGTTTTTGTAATATTTTCGATTAAAAATTTCAGGTCGTGTAAACGGTGCTTTAAATTTATTTTTTTAAAAAATTTTTTTTGCAAACTTGTAGAAATTTATGTTGTCTATAATATTGTAGAACATTATATTTTTGTTGACCCCTTATTTTTCGAGAAATTCACAATCGTTTGTTTTTTTCATATGGCAGCCCATAGACACAGATTAGTAAGAGTGTTTTCATAACTAATTTATTAAGTAAAAAATTAATTAATGGCAAATCTGAAAATTTAAGAAAAATTCTTGGAGCCGTTTTTGAGAAAAGTGCAATTTTATGTTTTTTTTGTATGGCAGCCATCTTGAATTTTCAAGTTGGTGTAATGCCATGTTATTCATACTTAATACATGTTCAAAAAAGTTGATGTAGCCAAAATTTGGTATCTCTAGGTCTTATACTTTGGAAAGTGACACACACACATACATACATACATACATACATACATACATACAGACGGACGTTTTTGAAAGATAGTGTTTTTTGGCATGTCCTAGGACAACTCATTTCCGTGAAAACCTCGAAATTTTTTTTTCACACCAAATCATAACTTTCTTTATAGCCTTCGGCTATAGCAAGAAAGTAAAAAAACAATTCCCCTTTTATTTAAATATCGATGCGATTCCCAGAAATCGAGCATTTTGCACTGCACAATTTGTCATTGCACAATCATAATAATCTGTTGATGGAGGGAAATTGCACCCGGCTACTCGTGATGTACAGAACTCGCCTCGCTCGCGATAATCAGGAAAATTAATGAAAACTAAATCGCTCACCGGGAGTGCCGTTGTATATTTTACAACATTCCATTCACGCGATCGAGACGAGTTTGTGTAAATGTTTTGTACTCGGAGTAAAGTTTAGTGCACCCGTGTCGCATTTCCAAGTTACTGCCATGGAGGATTAGTAGGCGCTGGGTTTGTGTGTATGTGTGTGTGTGTGCATATGTATGTGGGTACTTGAAGGTGTCGCCATTGAGAAAACTTATCTAACGCAATCAAGCCATACAGTAGATTATGGTTATCGTCCATGTTGATAAGGAAAATAAAAAAGCATTATTGAAATCGGTTATTCAACATCTTCTTCTTCTTTCACTAACACTTCATCGAAGTTGGGCAATCCTCTATCCTCATTGCTGTATCCTGTATGCTGTATGTAGGTATAGAACTTTTTTCTCGACGGGCAAACGCCACACTTGCAGTTGTATGGCACAACGGCCCTTAGCAACCAGTAGCAAATTATTTCTTTGTCTTTTTGCAACCCGGCCGTGTGACATCACAATTTTGTCTATGTCCATTCATGTTCTGAGACCAATGCCATTTAGACTCTACAAGTGATTGTTTAGATTTCTTTAGTGGTTTCAGGTGGTTTTCCGCGGCCTTCCTGATTCTATGCCATCTAATGGATTAACGCTTGAGAAGCCAATCGGAGACACGGGCGAAACATCCGGAAGCTTCAGCTTCTATTTCATGGCTCATCCGCCTGCAGACACGATGTCTCTCCTCCAGGACAGGGCTGGAAGTCTCATCCCCACGGTGATTCTTACCTACCGAATATCGGTAATATTTGTATGAAGACCTGTCAATAAAAGATGGCCGCAAATGAACAGCTGATTAGTCTTCATACAAATATTACCGATATTCGGTAGATAATACGGTGGTGATGAGACTTCCAGCCCAGGAGACTGCCCTGCCAGTTATTGCTGGTTAGTTGCTTATTGTACCGACAACTTTTCCCTTAGGAAGAAGTGAGAAATCTGTTGGTGGGAGAGGATAGCGAAGACTGAAGAGGAATTATGTTCCCTGAAGCGCTATTCTGCTGAATTCCTTACGACCTTAATGCGATGAGATAGCGATTCATGTCCAAAAATAACGTGTACTGTGATTTTTTTATCCATGGAGTTCTTTCACAAGCGCTATCAAGCTCCGACTTTGATTGATATCCAAAGTGTAAGGGATTTGCAGAATAGCAGATCTAACTTTTATGGGATCATAGAAGCGTCTGCCATCTGAGTATACCAGAGGTGCCCATACGGTCGATCGCCGAGGATAGCTAAAATTTCAGTTTGTTGATCGACCTTAAAATTGATTTAACATTTTGCACTCAATGTAGCTATGCTAATTTTTTTCTTGATAAATATTTATACATTATGAGTTGTATATATGTTGGGCTAAACAGTTAAAATGTCGATCTCCTATTCACAAATTTTTGCTAGGTCGATCTCCTCAAAAAAAATTATGGGCACACCTGCTCTATAGTCTTTACCTCTTTTTCACACGATCCGGTTTCGGGTCGCAAAATGAATGGGATCGCCGGACAAACCACATCAGATCGTGTGAAAGCTTACATATACGAGTAGGTACACTTCGGGCCTTTCGATCTGGCACCGGGGAGGATCATAAGAAAAGGGACTTGTTCATTTAAAAAGTGGGGTTAACCTAAATTTGAAATTGTTGATTTGGTCCTTGCTGTTGTACACGCCGGACACCTTGTTGCACCTCGTGAAGCTGGCCATGCTGTGCGTCACTCTGTTCTGCCCTCACTACACACGATGCACATCTTCATGTCTCGCTGGCTGACAGAACAACAAGCAGCGACTACGCCATCGCACCTGCACAATGTTTGCGAAGCGTTGCCATGGAAACCAAACAGCGGGTTGGTAAACTTAACATGACGGAACTGTGAGCAGATCGAGCATTTTTAATAAATAAATGAATGAATGAACAGATAAAAAACGTGATGGTGGAGTCGGAACATTCAGCATTGTCCCTGGTGCTGGTGCGTCACAGATGTCTGTGGATATAGCAACCACGAAAACGTGACATATTCTGAAACCGTTGATTGGAAATTTACGTCCATATGGCACCCAAACTAGATAGCTGTGCAAACTAAAATGTTTCCGTAACAACCTGATGAGGTGACTTGATATATTTTTTTAATCCAACCCAAGAATTTCATACTTCCAGGATTTGAAGCGGCTCATGGATGTCTCCTATTCACAGCTCAAGAGGATGGCAACCAACCGAGGCAGATGGCTGGCACAACAAGGCACTGCCTTTACAAGAGGATGGCAACCAACCGAGGCAGATGGCTGGCACAACAAGGCACTGCCTTTACAAGAGGATGGCAACCAACAGAAACAGATGGCTGGCACAACAAGGCACTGCCTTTACAAGAGGATGGCAACCAACAGAGACAGATGGCTGGCACAACAAGTCACTGCCTTTACAAGATGATGAGTAGACCCTGAAATATTTGACTACACCACTGGCCTATAGTTTGATCGGGAAAGATGAAATGTTTTATTTAGGATATTTTGAAGGAAACTCGTGTGAGACTGACAATCTCAACAGTAAATAAAATAATAGTTCTTGAGGAATCATCGGATATGGGACAGTGGGAAGACCTGGAACAGAACATCACGATGACAGTACATCCCATGACAAAACAGCACTTTGTCAAAACATCACACTTACATCACTATTCAGTGTTTTTTTGGGCTGGAATGCTGAGGCTGACAAGGATACACCACTGAGACTGAGATGCTGCAGCTCACAACAGGGATTTGATGCTTTTGTTAGACCGTTAGCATATATAGGTTTTTCAGCCACAACGCATTCTTCATCCCCACGCTGTCATCTCTTTCTATTTTCTTATGTTTTTTTTCGATCAATGTTTTATTTATTTATTTATATGGCTGGTCACGTATTGCACCCTCCGCGTGACCGCGCTGGACTAAAGATTTTATTATTATTATTATTAAGCTCCACTCTGCGCTCCGTCCACTCGATACGAGGAGCACTCCTCTTTTTCGCAACGCAACTACGCTACACATATAGTATAACTTTTTGCTTTCGTTATCCCCGAAGAATCGCATGTGGCGATTCGGGACCTATTTATTTTTACGGGTAAGGGGGCCGGCCTCTCACTAACCACTTTCAGTTGAAGTGGGGGTTTCCCAGCTCCCGGGTGGGCTGGTTCTCTTTTCTTGTGAAGGCTGAGTAAATCTTAAGATCGATCCCTTGCTCTCGGCATGGAATGCAAGCATTCTACCAATTGAACTATCGACCTTTTTACGAGCTTGGTCGTTGTCGCTACAAGGCGCCAATTCTCAAGCAAGACCCAGTTGCTGTAAGGCTGGATGGACCTTTGGGACCACTGTTTTACAATATATGCTCCTCAACGCACCGTGGCTCGTCCGGGAGCCCCCATTAGTGCATGTTTGGGCAGGCAGCGCTGGCTGCGGTTGATCAAGGAGGCCAAGACTCGCCCTGGCTTGGATGATAAATGAAGAAACTGACGTTGTAATAAGTAATGTGGAGATGACGTCATCTCCCTGGTGGTTAAGGTGAGGAGTGTCATGCAGCAGGCAGACGGTACCGTTACAGGCGAGCTGTGCCAGATACCGGCACACACACACACATAATGTCACAGCGCTGTGGTGGTGTGAGTGGTCTCCTCGTCCATACGCTCGCATGCATGCAGCGTAATCACCATACAACATTCCTAGCGAGAGATAATAAAGCAGCGCGCCATGTTGGCCCCACAGGAAACGCCGGCTGGTGCTGGGGACAACATCAGCTGCTCCCACTGCAACAACAAGGGGAAAATAATATTCAAACGAGGTCCGCACATTTGACATAGATAATGTTACGATTTTAGGGTTCCAAAAGTCTTTCAATTAAAAATACTGGTCTTCTTATAAAGTTGTTTATTTTACACTTTTAATAATTTATTTTCACAAAGATAGTCTCGATTATTCCATTACACTTGGTTTCTGTTCACTGATCAAGTTGGTTCTATGTAGTTGTAAAGCTCGTAGGATACTCGCTCTGCAAGCGACTTGCATCCTTTTTATACTCTTCAAAACAGTACAATCTAGATCTATATTCGCTAGACAGTTCCAGAATCTAATCTAATCTAATCTAAGTTGCAAAGATATGTTACATTGGAGATTCACATTACATGCATTCTCACAACCAGACACGTACAAGTTCGCGCTTGCACATGCCTCATGTGAACCTACAACATAAAAACCAAATCTCAAATGGACATACACCCTGCAACTCTTGCCGTCCTTCCCTGAGACAGGGGTGACATTGGCAAAGTGAACCATTTTTACAGCATGGGTGGTCAGCCGCATACCAACCTATAAGTCAAGGAACACACACACACGACAAATTACATTTTATACATCACTAAATAATAATATCCAAATACAAAATGTCCATTTACAAATAAAAACAAATTCCAATTTAATAAACCCTAGCCGCCAACATTACAGATCAACCGCCATTTCTTTCTGTCCTTACATACTTCTTTCATTTCCTCCAGAGTCATAATTTTCTTCATACAGGCTCTTCTTTTATTATGACTCTGGATATTCCATTCATTCGCAATTTCGGATATTTGGTCCATCCATACCTTTCTCGGTCTTCCTCTACCATGACATCCATCTATTCTACCAACATATACTTTCTTCGTCAGTCTTTCCTCATTCATTCTCTCCATATGCCCAAACCATCAGCACCAGAAAGGCGTAGTAATCATTAATTCTCGATGCTTCAAGTATTTTATTAAATTATTCCTACTCACACAATACAATACAGAATTCCTATAACTATAACTAATACCTACTTATTTTAAATATTTATATTTCATATTTACATAACAATAACAAATGTGACGTCAGATGACTGAATTGCTAGCAGCTAAAAAAACACAAATTAATATTTTGATATTTGTAGCGAAGGACTGAGGTTAGTTAGATAGACTTGTGACGTTTACTCGCTGAGAATTTTGTAACATCTTTGTAAAAAAGATAACGACTCCATTATGGAGCACAAAATTTGAAATAACCTTCCCGGCAGGTAAACAGCGCATCTTTATTTGAAGAGGATCCTAAACAACCAAAAACTTAATATTTGTTTGCCGTTTCCGTAGCTTTACAACGGGTATGGACTCGACAGATAACAAAATAGTGACGTCACATGGACGGACAGTCGAGTAAAACACACAATTATTTTATTATTGGTTATTAGACACGGCCACGGCAGTCTCATAGAAGTATGGCATCTGAGGAAGAAAAAAACAAAATCAAATTTGAGAACATTTTTTCTTTCTTTTCCGTTTTTTTTAATATCGATAAAAAATGTGAGGATTTCTACACAGTCGGCCACAGTATCACTTTATGATAAAGTTATTAAGGCGCAGGATGACGCATGTCACATAAATACAACAAGAAGTAAAGAACAAGAAGAGAGCGCGGCAGCACCTGAAGCTGAGATGTCGTGAAGAGAGACTTCCTCATGGTGTGCTGGACTCGCTATTAGAGCCAATATAAAGTGCTAATAAGTGCTTCTTCATCCTTAATAAGTGAACTGCCCTGTACCGTGCGTTGTGTGCGGCCCGCGAGAGAGTGACTCACTGTTGTTATCAGGGTGAGACTGAGGGAAGTGAGTCAGAGTCATCATGAGTGCAGGGAGGAGGCGGGAGGACGCGGAGATGGAGCTGCAGCCGCGGCCCCAGAGACAGGGGGGCGCGCAGGCGCAGAGGAGGATGAGCTGGGCGCAGAGGCCCAGCAAGGACTACTGGAAGGCTGTGTTCGAGGAGGTGCGTACAACGTTGTAGCTTATATACCTATAATTTATTTCATGAGGGCTGTTTTTGCAATGGCGGAGAGCCAGGGTTCGATCCCCACCTAGGGTGTTCCTTTTCCCTCTTCTACCCCACCGTGATGCACTTTGGAATTTTTTTTATACCTGGCCGAGAGTGATGCTCTGCCACTGATCTTGGAATAGCTCTGAGCTTGTTATGTTAAGGGCGGAGTACAAGCGCGACATCTCCCCCAGCGCGCTGCAGGAGATCATGCAGTTAGTTGAACTGAGAGAGTGATGTGTGTCTGCTTGCAGCATGACCTGGACGGGGACGGGCGCATGTCCCTGCACGAGCTTGTGACCCTGGTGGGCAAGGCGGAGTACAAGCGTGACATCTCCCCCAGCGCGCTGCAGGAGATCATGCAGTTAGTTGTACTGAGAGAGTGATGTGTGTCTGCTTGCAGCATGACCTGGACAGGGACGGGCGCATGTCCCTGCACGAGCTGGTGACCCTGGTGGGCAGGGCGGAGTACAAGCGCGACATCTCCCCCAGCACGCTGCAGGAGATCATGCGGCGCGCAGACACCGACGGCTCCGGCTACATCGAGGAGGAGGAGTTTGTTGCCATGGTGACGCACCACGAGTGGAGGGAAGTGTTCGGCCACCTGGTGGAGCGCTACGTGCACTACATCGTGCCCCCCAGGCAGCACCCAGACGTCACAGGTACTAATAATAGTGCCGTTTTGGGATAAATCACTGCAAGGGCACGAGGGCACTTCCTACACTCACTTCACAGGGCAGACATATCAAGTCACACATGGAGTCAGATGCCTTCTACTGTTGAGGGGATGATGGAGGAGACAAACACCACAGGATGACCACATTGAGAGTTGCTTCAAGTTATAGGGTCAGTTTATGGTTATCTTATTTGTCAGCGGTGAAATTGAAGATAAACACTCATATATCGGGTTTATATGATTTATTAGTTAGTTTTAACAGACACAACATTTAGCTCACACAACTTGAAAAGCCCTCCATTTTCTCTCTGACAGGTTGAGCAACCCAATAAAAATAAACTGCAACTTTGAGTTGCCAACTCGCACTACCAACTTACAACACTTCCCCTCAGTTTAAGTTTTATTGTCTAACAGATACAATACAAAACATTCATAGAAAGAAAAACAAAACAATCACTTATTGCAACCCCATCAAATTGACAAAATCTTCAGTTTTCTTAACACTTAATGCTTTGGTAAACAAATCAGCAATGTTTAATTGAGATGGCACATACTTAAAAATAATCTTCCCCTGCTTAACATAATCTTGAACAAAACAATACTTAATATCAATGTGCTTTGACTTATCCGAATCCAATCCTGTCTCACTCAAACCAATGGCACCTTGATTGTCACACATAATCTCAACTGGTTTTGGCAACAAATTTCCTTGACCCATCTCCTCTAAAATCATTTGCAACCACAATACTTCCTTTGTTATTTCACTCATAGACACAAATTCTGCTTCCATGACGGATGCAGCCGTCACAGATTGTTTCTTACATCTCCAAATAATTGGTCCATGGCACATCATTATTATAAATCCTGAAAATGATTTTCTCTCACCCTTATTATTATTATAATCAGAATCACAATAAATCTCAACTAATGGATTCTTCCCCTCACACTTAGAATAAACAATTTTCAAATCTTTAGTCTCTTTGAGATATCTTAAAATATGAACAACCTCGTTCCAATTCTTTTTCTTTGGATCATTTAGATACTGACTAACTTTGCTCAATGCAAAACTGAGATCAGGTCTCGTACAGTTTGGTAAATAATTTATCCTCCCTACAGCATGTTGATACATTGCTACATCATACGATTCTTCAGCTGTTTCAGTTTTATCTTCAGTACTAGCGGGAAGGGGAGCACCTCTTCCCTTTGCTTGAATTAAACCAAACTCGGTAATAACCTCCTCAATATATTTTTTCTGATCGATGCTGATCACTTCATTACCTTGAACCACATGCATTGACAAAAAATCTTTCATTTCACCAAGATCTCTCACTTCAATTTTTAACATCAACTCTCTCTTAATCCACAGAACTTTCTCTTTCACTCCCCAAAATCCCAAATCATCCACATATAATCCAACAAACAAGTCTTTCTCATTATTTGCATACAAGCATCTGTCTTTATGCAAACTCACAAGTCCTAACTCCTTAAGCAAAGAATCAATCTTTTTATGCCATTCCCTGGCACTTTGCTTCAGTCCATAGAGACTTCTGTTCAATTTCCATACTCTCTCATTTCCACAACGGAATCCATCTGGAATCTCCACAAAGATTTCCTCCTCCAATGGACTATTTAAATAGGCAGCTAAAACATCAAGGTGATGAACTACCCAATCATTTTGCACAGCTAGTGCCAGCAGCAACCTAACTGTTTTCTTCTGGATCACAGGTGAATCTGTCTTATGATAGTTCACACCCTTAATTTGAGCAAATCCACGAGCAACCAATCTTGCTCGGAATCTATCAATGGATCCATCATTCAACTGTTTTATTTTAAATACCCATCTACAGGATAACACTTTAACATTTTTAGGCCTCCCCACAACCTCAAACACATTTTTAGATTCAAGTGTAGACATTTCCTCATTCATCGCCTTTTTCCACTCAGAAGCATATTTTCCACTCAAAGCTTCCGTGACATTATTTGGTTCCATCAACATTGCCTCTACACAATCACATTCTTTGATGAACAAAGAAACATTGCAAACATTACACAGCTTTGATTTTATAACACTCACTGATGCAACATGATGTTCATTTGAATCTTTACAACAATCTAGTGTACACCGTCTTTTCATAACTTTGATTCTCTCTGATCTACGTGGATTCACCACAGTCATATTTTGCTCAGGGTCCAATTCAGCATAGTTTTCAATTTCTGCATTGTTTGCATCAGAAAACACTTCACCAATAAAATCTTGAGAATCATGAAAAATGTCATTTTCATCTTCCTGAAGAGTGACATTTCCATTGTCCTGGAAAAAATCATCATCAAAACTCCACTCATAGTCATCATTCACCTCAGATTCCTTATTTTCCTCCACAACTCTTATTACTTCTGGAACAATCCACTCTGTGTTAACTTTGTACTTCTCTTTATATGGAAACACAGATGTCTCAAATTTTACATCATGAGCTAACACAAATTTTCTCTGAGAAGGAACCCATACTTTATATCCTTTCACCCTAGTTCCATCTTTTACATTATCTCCATACCCAACAAACACACAATCTATAGCTCTCTGATTGAATTTTCCATTATCACAATAAAGAAATCCCTTACAACCAAAAGGTACAAGTCTCTCATAGTCCTCAGCTTTCAACTCTTTTCCACTCCAACGTACCATGGGAATTTGATTGTCAATGGCTCTAGATGGTGACATATTTCTCACAAAACAGGCAACACTCATAGCTTCAGCCCAGAAAGAAATAGGAAGTCCAGACTGTATAAGCATACACCTAATAGCATTACCTAGAGTCCTATTTTGCCTCTCTGCTATTCCATTTTGAGCTGGGGAATCTCTGACTGTCTTTCTATGGATTATCCCATTCTCCTTGAGAAATGCCTGAAACTCTTCATCAATGTACTCTCCACCTCCATCTGATTGCAAGGCCTTAATCTTGGAATCATGTAACAATTCAACATAGGTTTTAAATTGTTTAAACACACCAAACACTTGATTTTTCCTCGCTAAAGGATAAACAGTTACATACCTAGAATAGTCATCAATAAAGGTCACTGCATATTTTGAACCACCAACAGAAGAAGACAATTTACCCATTACATCAGTATGTATTAACTCCAAAGGTTTAGAAGTCTTTCGTTCACTTGTCAAAGGAAAACCAATCCTCGTAGCCTTTCCTTTTGAACATACATCACACTTTTCATCAAGTTTTCCATGACACTCAATAACTGGTATTTTCTTAATGGCTTCTTCATGGAGGTGTCCAAGACGGGAATGCCACTCAACAGCACTCCGCAATGCCACTGCACTCCTAACGTTGCCACCCACACTGGTATCGCTGGAACATACCACTTTCACATTGTTGAAGTTATAATTTTTCTTTACATCCAAAACATAAAATCCATCTCTGACAGGTGCAGTGAAAATAACTTCCATGTTGTCTAACTTATCTCTAGCAATACAACTGTTTTCCTCAGAAGTACAATAAATACCCTTTTTGGCTAATTTTGAAGTTGATAACAAATTGAATGAATACTCAGGCACATACAATACATTAGACATGCACAGTTTCCAACCACCACATTCATCAGTAATGTTTAGTTCAATTTGTCCTTCACCTAGCACCGCAACACTACCTTTTCCCATAACAACCTCTCCTGTGGTAACCTTCAACTCTTTGAACATCCTTTATTATATTGCCCTTCGTCGTCGTCATTCGTCGTCGAGTTTCGATTTTCAAAATCAATGCCATCACAGCAGATGAAACACATTCATGCTCAATAGCAAATTAATTTTTGTATATATGCTGCAATGCGGCGAGCTTACGCGTGTGTGTTTACAAATGTATGAAATCTTTTAGGAATTAATCTGTTTGTTCATACTAAAAATGTATGGAACAATATTGACATCTAGCGGCAAAACTTAAAAGTTTTTTTTACATTTTCTTTTATTTCATGCAAATTAAAAATAAAAAAAAGCCAAATAAAAATGGATTTCAATCTGTAATCTAAGTTGCAAACATATAAAACATTTGAGATTCATATTACATGCATTCTTACGAGCAGACATGTATAAGTTCTAATCTAATCTAATCTAAGCTGCAAAGATATATATCATTTAAGATTTATATTAAATGCATTCCCACAAGCAGATATGTATAAGTTCCCGCTTACAAATGCTGCATGTGTACTTACAACATAACAGCCCATTCCAAATGAACATAAGCCCTGCAACTCTTGCCAACCTTCCCTGAAACAAAGGTGAATTTGCAAAGTAAACCATTTTTTAAAGTATGGGTGGTCAGCCTCATACCAACCTATAAGTCAAGAAAATTATTTTGTGTATTTCTTTACATAATCTAAGTTGCAAAGATACATACCATTTAAGATTCATATTAAATGCATTCCCACACGCAGACAGGTACAAGTTCACGCTTACAAATGCCCAATGTGGACTTGCAAAATAAAAAAACTAATCTCAAATGAACATAAGCCCTGCAACTTTTGCCGACTTTTCCTCAAACAGAGATAAAATTTGCATGGTAAACCATTGCTTACAGTATGGGTGGTCAGCCACATACTAACCTTTTAGTCAAGGAAATTATTTTGTTTGGTTCTATAATCTAAGTTGCAAAGATACATACCATTTGAGATTCATATTAAATGCATTCCCACAAGCAGACAGGTACAAGTTCACGCTTACAAATGCCCAATGTGGACTTGCAAAATAAAAAAAACTAATCTCAAATGAACATAAGCCCTGCAACTCTTGCCGACTTTTCCTCAAACAGAGATAAAATTTGCATTGTGAACCATTGCTTACAGTATGGGTGGTCAGCCACATACTAACCTTTTAGTCAAGGAAATTATTTTGTTTAGTTCATTAATCTAAGTTGCAAAGATACATACCATTTGAGATTCATATTAAATGCATTCCCACACGCAGACAGGTATAAGTTCGCGCTTACAAATGCCCCATGTGGACTTATAAAATAAAAAAACTAATCTCAAATGAACATAAGCCCTGCAACTCTTGCCGACTTTTCCTCAAACAGAGATAAAATTTTCATTGTAAACCATTCTTACAGTATGGGTGGTCAGCCACATACTAACCTATAAGTCAAGGAAATTATTTTATTAAGTTCTATAATCTAAGTTGCAAAGATACATACCATTTGAGATTCATATTAAATGCATTCCCACAAGCAGACAGGTATAAGTTCGCGCTTACAAATGCCCCATGTGGACTTATAAAATAAAAAACTAATCTCAAATGAACATAAGCCCTGCAACTCTTGCCGACTTTTCCTCAAACAGAGATAAAATTTTCATGGTAAACCATTCTTACAGTATGGGTGGTCAGCCACATACTAACCTATAAGTCAAGGAAATTATTTTATTAAGTTCTATAATCTAAGTTGCAAAGATACATACCAATCGAGATTCATATTAAATGCATTCCCACAAGCAGACATTTATAAGGTCGCGCTTACACATAATGCATGTTGACTTACAACATAAAAACCCAATCTCAAATTAATATAAGCCCTGCAACTCTTGCCAATCTTCCCTGAAACACAGCTGAAATCTTCAAAGTGAACCATTTTTTAAACTATGGGTGGTCGATTTTCTTTTACAAAGGCTGCATGTTTTTATTTTACATGTTTTCCGAATTTTAACGCGAGGAAACTATGCGCAATATACACATTCACCAAATGTTAAGGGGTTGGGCTGCGTAGCAGCCAGGGGCAACGCCCCTAGTATGTTTATCATTGCAGATGTGATTATTCGCAGCACTATCAATTAAAAATTCACAATTGTCTGATTGATAACCACTGGTGACCAAAGCTTTTGAAGAACTCACACATGACCTAGACTTTGGATTGCTGTTGGAATTATTATTGTCCTTAATTTCTACTTTTTCTTGACAATTTACTGCCATGTGTCCAAGTTTTCCACAACGATAACATTTGATATCACTACACTCTCTCATCATGTGACCAAACTGTCCACACTGATAACACTTCACACTCTTTGGTTGGTTGTTTGACCCAGCAAGTATCTTGTTGTAGTTTCCATTGTTCTGAAAAACATTGTTGGAGTTGCTGCTGTTGCCGCTGTTTTGACTTCCTCGATATCCTCCTCTTCCGCCTTGATTCTTGCCTTCTCGACCACGGTTTCCTCCCTTCTCCTTGAAGTTCTTGGTGACCGATGAGAAAGCATTACTAATGCCCTCATACTCCGACTCATCTTCTTCCTGCAGCAAGGTAGCCTTAACCTTCTCCGTTGTCAGTTCTCTCTCCTTGCCCAACATTGAGATCAACACTTTGTACTTGTCCTTAGGCAGACCAACTAAGAAAACACCTGCTAGCTGACTGTCGTTCAATTCCAGTCCGTAGCCTCCACTTCTAATAACACGATTCAGACCTTGAATCTTCGCCATATATACATGCATAGGCAGGTCCTCTGTCTTCAAAATATTCATCATTTCTTTCATCTTCTCCAAACATTGAATTAATGTGAAAGAAGAATGAATTGTTTTCAGCTTAGCCCACGCTTCATAGGCAGTAACACAATCTCCTATGTCTTCCATGTATGCATCGTCGACATACCGCCACAGAAACACAAGAGCCTTCCTATTAGTTCTTGTTTGTTCTTGATTAAAATTAACTACATCCACACCCTGATAGCCAGGATCAATTGCATTCCAGCAATTTCTGTCTACTAATTCGTCCATAGCTCGTCGCGACCACGCATAATAGTTGCTCCTCTTCAACTTTGGGATGGACTCCCTTGTCTCATTGTAGTCCATCATCTTGCTTATTGTTGCTGGCTGTAGAAAAAGATCTCACACACACTAATTTTCACTTTTGAGCTCCACTCCTCTTCAATTCCTCACGCTCTGGGCTCATAACCTATTGTTATCTTATTTGTCAGCGGTGAAATTGAAGATAAACACTCATATATCGGGTTTATATGATTTATTAGTTAGTTTTAACAGACACAACATTTAGCTCACACAACTTGAAAAGCCCTCCATTTTCTCTCTGACAGGTTGAGCAACCCAATAAAAATAAACTGCAACTTTGAGTTGCCAACTCGCACTACCAACTTACAACACAGTTGTGTGCCGTTACTCCTACAAGGAACTCGAAAGCATTGCCACAGACAGGGAAGAATGGTGAAAGCATCGATGCAAGCCAATCTGAAGACTGTAGCAGCAAGAAGTGGCTGAGCTGCTTCCTTCTGGACCTCTTTGATCAACCTCCATAGTCAACTGAACTATGTATTATCAGACAAAATGTCTGCACTCCACATAGGCCCGGAACATCTCTTTCTCAATACAAACTTATGAAAGAAAAAGATCTACTTTAGTCTTTAGTGTTAGCCAGGTCCCATCAGATGAGCAACTGTACCTTACTAATGCCTCATGTGTGTGTGTTGCTTGCTGTGCTGTCTTTGTATGTGTTTCTTCCTGCGCTGTATGTATGTATGTGTTGCTGTGCTGTATGTCTGTGTATGTTTCTTGCTGTGCTGTGTGTCTGTGTATGTTTGTTGCTTGCTGTGCTGTATGTCTGTGTATGTTTGTTGCTGTGCTGTGTGTCTGTGTATGTTTGTTGCTGTGCTGTGTGTGTTGCTTGCTGTGCTGTGCTGTCTTCAGACAGAGCTGCAGGGCCGTACGGTGTGTCAGTTACAGACGGCCCGTACGAGGAGCAGTACCGCTGCTGGCCGCCCCCGCTGGGCCTGGTGCTGCTGGCCGTGCTGCAGCTGCTGCTGTTTGTGCTGGACGCTGCTGTGGAGCACCTGGAGGCGCGCGGCCCTGTAGCCACTGTGCTCATCTACAACCCCAGCCGGCGCAGGGAGGCCTGGCGGTTCCTCACATACATGCTGGTGCATGTGGGGCAAGTCTCACCTCTTCTATACACCTGCAAGTGATGCTAACCCTCCGGCTCAGGGCATTTAACTTAGATATTGATGGAGACTGAAGACATGTCATCTTGACAACTTGTAGATCAGCAGCTTGAAGGAATAGTGCTTGCAGAGGGACGTCAGCTACATCATTATCGTACCCCAGTAAACTAAGCTGGCATTGGTTAGTCAGCCCCTGCTGCAGTGCGAGTAGTGTGCTGCTTCAGGCAGGGACGAGCACAGCTTTTCGAGCATGGATAGGAAAACCAGATATAAGTTGTGCAAATCTAATTGGTGGAGCCAAGTTTGAGCTAAATGAGACAGAAGAGGTGCAGGATCTAACACTTGCAAAAGTCTTATTCATTTGGTTCACAGCTTCGGGATACTTGGCAACCTTCAGCTGCCACTGTCGGTGGTGAGCAGGCAGGCACTTCATGATGTTGCTGGGCAGGTGAGGAGGAGAGGGAAGGGAAGGCCACTAGCGGTGAAGGGATTTAGGAATTAACAGCCTGTAGCCCATACAAAACTATGTGATAGCTCGCTCAAAGAATAATGGTGTCCACACTCTTCTGGAAGTTGAAATCATTTCTACTTCAGGATCTTTTTATTGGAATAAATTAAGTATGTCAATACTGCAACACCTCTGCGGCATAGACTCCCAAGAGACATAGACTTTCAAGAATTGGGGAGCCTCCTGCATAGGATTCCTTGAAAAAAGAAAAAACTGCGGCCTTAATGGAGGTATGTCTGTTGGTGTTGCAGGTGGCAGCACCTGGTGGTGAACCTGTTTGTGCAGGTGTTGCTGGGCGTGCCGCTGGAAATGGTGCACCGCTGGTGGCGCGTGCTGCTGGTGTACTTGAGCGGCGTGGTGGCCGGCTCGCTGGGCACCTCGGTGGCCGACCCGGCCGTGCTGCTGGCCGGCGCCTCGGGCGGCGTGTACGCGCTCATCACCGCCCACGTGGCCACCATCCTGCTCAACTGGGGGGAGATGGAGTTCCCCGTGCTGCAGCTGCTGGTGTTTGTGCTGCTGGCCGTGCTGGACGTGGGCACGGCCGTGTACCAGCGCTACTGGCTGCAGCTGACCACCAGCATCGGCTACACGGCGCACACGGCGGGCGCGCTGGCCGGCCTGCTGGTGGGCATCGGCGTGCTGAGGAACCTGGAGCGGCACCGCTGGGAGCGCGTGCTGTGGTGGGCCGCCGTGCTGCTCTACTGCATGCTCATGCTGGCCGCCCTGCTCGTGCACCTGCTGCTGCCCCAGCACTTCCTGGCCGAGATGCGGCCCTAGCCTGCATCCTCAGCTCCGCACTCATGCACATTTGCCTATTCAGGTTCAAGGCTAAACAGCGGTCAATCTGACGCTGTTTTATTTAAAACATATGCTTCACTGTTGTGTTCAGAAGATGTGACATCATGCCACCATGACTGCCTTCTAAGCTGCTCCTCTGGTGAAAGTAGATCACACACACACACATATCACATCATCATTATCACCTCTAGTCTCCCCACATATTGCTGCAACAGGAGAATACACAAATACACATCTTATCCCCATGTGTAGGAGCCACAAGTCTAAAGTGTTATGTTGTAAATTAAACATAGTATTCCATTATTCCGCAGGTGCTGCGTGTTCATAAACTGCCATGAATCCAAGATGTTTATGAATAGAGGTGCATGTGGCCTCTTATTCTGATTTCATTATATGCCTGAACCCTGACACTCATGTTCACTTAGACTTGTGGCTCCTCCCTGAGGGTGCAACATGCTGGTGATGGTGAGGAGCCTTACTAGTGTATGGATGTACCAGGGTGAACTGTCTGTGGATGTGATAGTAGACTCAGGGGCGGCTTTGTGCATTTACTGTATCATACTGAGACAGGGAAACTTATATTATAATAATTTATGTTAAGGACAACAAAACGTCATACGTACAAATATATGCACAGTACAACAGCAGCGGCCAAGGACTGTAGGCAGCTCGCAGGGGCCGACACTCCGTACAGGCAAAGGTGGCCAATAAACAGTGAAACATCAAATAAAGTTATAAACTGTCATGGTCAGCGTTAGATGACAAATTCTTAAGGTTACAATGTGTTATACTCGCAGCCTTTCCATCTGCTGTTTCACTTTCATGGGCAAAAAGCATTTTGAAGAATGTGTCAGTAGAACATCCATTTCATTTTAAACTGAAGGTCATGTGAACATGAGGTAGACGGAGTAGTCATTCCTTGCTTTAGTTCGTGATTAGTCTTAATGAGGTCCCAACATTTAGAAAACCAGGAATCCAAATGTGTCATCTGGCTTGATTACTTCAAAATTTTACTGTCGGTGGCGCTGGACTCTCATCCATACAAAATTGTTTGAATCTAATGTATTTTTGCCTTTTCATACATTTGGTGGCTATAAATTGATCCCCTGCTTGTACATTGTGTGGCCTTATTGTGACAGGGAGAGTTAGTGTAGATACACGCTTAGTCAGTAAGTGGTCATTGCACAGGCCAGGGTATCATTCTGCAGGGATGTGCCTCTATGGGTGATGGCCCCTGCTTCTTGTACATTGTGTGGCCTTATTGTGACGAAAAGGTGGAGAAACGAAAGGTGGAAGATTGAAAGGGGATGCCTGGTGGAATGCTAAAGTAAAAGAGGCTGTGAAAGTAAAGAAGGAATGTTACAAAAAGTGGCTGAACGACAGGAATGATAGAAAGCTAGAAGATGAATATAAGATAGCCAAGCGAATGGCGAAGAATGTAGTTTATGAAAGCAAAGCGAATGAACAGAGAAAGATTGATGAAAAAATGAACAGAAGTTTCACCGACAGTAGAAAGGAATTCTGGAGATGGGTCGGTGCCATTAGGAATAAAGATTCTGCATTGACCACCCCAGGAATCAAAAGTGCTGTTGGTGAGATGGTATGGGAGAATGATGAAGTATGTAAGAGATGGAAAGAATATTTTGAAGGGATTTTTGGTCGGGGCGAAAGAAATTTGTTTAGAAAAATGACAGAAGAGAATGAATTTAGGATTTTGAAAGAAGAAATAAAAGTATCTATTGAATGTTTGAAGAATGGAAAGTCTGCTGGGTTTGATGGAATAAATGGTGAAATGTTGAAAGCAGGAGGTGAATGCGTGATAGATTGGATGTACGAATTATGTAAGCTTTGTGTGAATGCAGGAGTAGTACCGATGGATTGGAGGAAGGCAGTCATTGTTCCCATTTACAAAGGTAAAGGGGACAAAAAAGACTGTCAGAACTTCAGACCAATCAGTCTACTCAGTATACCAGGAAAAGTCTTTTGTAAGGTGATTATAAAAAATGTGATTCTGACTACTAGTGAAAGGGTTTCCGATATACAGTCCGGCTTTATGGCCGGTAGAGGCTGTGTTGATCAGATTTTTACTCTACGACAACTTGTTGAAAAACAATTGTCGGTGAGGCGGAAGCTGTTCACGGCCTTTGTAGATCTGGAAAAGGCTTTTGACTCAGTAGACAGAGGTATGTTATGGGATGTTTTGAAAGCATACGGAGTGAATGGGGCTCTCCTAGGTGCGGTGCATGCCAACTATGAAAATAGTAAGGCATGTGTTCGTATTGATGGTGAGTATAGCGAGTGGTTTGAAGTTTATAAGGGTGTGAGGCAAGGATGTGTGATGAGTCCATGGCTATTTAACATAGTCATGGACAAGTGTGTCAGAGATGCTCGACTTAATGATTGTGGATTGATGATAGGAGAGAGCAAAGTGAGTGTTCTACTGTATGCAGATGATGCAGTTCTTGTATCTGATTCAGCAGTAGAATTGCAAACAATGCTCTCTAGATTGAATGAAGCTTTGTTAGGTAACCATCTGAAGTTGAATGCAAGTAAGACGAAAGTATTGATTTTTGAAAGAGATGATGAAAGTATGAATTATGAATTTAAAATTAATGGAATGAATGTTGATGTCGTAAATGAGTTTGTATACCTGGGAAGTAAGTTTGAAAAAGATGGAAGAATGACCGGTGAATTTGAAAGAAGAGTAATGAAGGGCAGGTGTGTACTGGGTGCCACAGCTTGTATCGCCAAAAATCAAAACATATCAAAAAATGCTCGATTGGCGGTACGCAGTGGCATACTTTTACCCACCTTGATGTATGGAAGCGAGGCCTGGACGGTGAATGAAAGTGAAATTAGTAAAGTCCATACTGTTGAAATGGACTTTCTAAGAAGTATGATTGGGAAAAAACGGAGTGACAGGGTGAGGAACGATTTTGTAAGAGAAGAATGTGGTGCAAGAGAAAGTGTGAAAGTGAAGATTAAAAGAAGTTTGTTAAGATGGTTTGGGCATATGGAGAGAATGAATGAGGAAAGACTGACGAAGAAAGTATATGTTGGTAGAATAGATGGATGTCGTGGTAGAGGAAGACCGAGAAAGGTATGGATGGACCAAATATCCGAAATTGCGAATGAATGGAATATCCAGAGTCATAATAAAAGAAGAGCTTGTATGAAGAAGGTTATGACTCTGGAGGAAATGAAAGAAGTATGTAAGGACAGAAAGAAATGGCGGTTGATCTGTAATGTTGGCGAATAGGGTTTATTAAATTGGAATTTGTTTTTGTTTGTAAATGGATATTTTGTATTTGAATATTATTATTTAATGATGTATAAAATGTAATTTGTCGTATGTGTGTGTTCCTTGACTTATAGGTTGGTATGCGGCTGACCACCCATGCTGTAAAAATGGTTCACTTTGCCAATGTCACCCCTGTCTCAGGGAAGGACGGCAAGAGTTGCAGGGTGTATGTCCATTTGAGATTTGATTTTTATGTTGTAGGTTCACATGAGGCATGTGCAAGCGCGAACTTGTACGTGTCTGGTTGTGAGAATGCATGTAATGTGAATCTTCAATGTAACATATCCTTGCAACTTAGATTAGATTAGATTAGATTAGAGTTAGTGTAGGTACACGCTTAGTCAGTAAGTGGTCATTGCACAGGCCAGGGTATCATTCTGCAGGGATGTGCCTCTATGGGTGATGGCCCCTGCTTCTTGTACATTGTGTGGCCTTATTTTGACAGGGAGAGTTAGTGTAGGTACATGCTTAGTCAGTAATGCCCGCTTTCCACTGCGAGCGGGAAATAGCTGAGCGGGAGCGGGAAATAGCTGAGCGGAGCGTAGTGAAAAAGTTTTGGCCTTCCATTGCGAAAGAGTTTTAAAAAATAATGGTATTTGCCTTCCACAGCCAACGAGCTCGACGGAGTGAGCTAGGCGGGAAATGAGATGAGTCAGATGAAAGAGTTGTTTGCCTTCCATCTACAGCGGGCTTAGCGGAGCCAACTAGGCAACATGACAGTGTGTGACGGCTCGTTGCAGCCTACGCCCAGATCAAACGTTTTAATTATTAATAAAAAAGTTTTTTTTTGTTTCGAAAAATAAAAAGTAATGTATTATTTTGCTTTAATACATAAAAAGTAGATGTTTGAAATAAAACATACATTTTAATATTTTCAAATTTATAAAATAATGTATGATGTGTTTTATCGCTGTCACGCAACTGCGCGGGTTGGCGCGGGGGGCACGGGGGAGCGGAGTCAGTTGAAAACTAGCGGCCGAGACCATGACACAGCGGACTCATTTTTACTCGCTCAGTCCGCTCCGCTCACTCCGCTGTCGGTGGAAGCACTTCTATGAAATTTACTGTTGCTAGTCGAGCGGAGTCCGTACGGAGTCCGCTCCGCTCGCAGTGGAAAGCGGGCATAAGTGGTCATGTCAGTCCTCTCCCATTCATCATTATCTTGTAAAGGCAGTGCTTTGCTCTGCCAGCCATCTGTCTCTGTTGGTTGATTGATAGATGATTTGTTTCCATCTCAAGGGGGCCATGGCTTCTTGAAAAAAGCAGTGTCCTCAGTCCCTTTCTGAAGGTGGTGGTACGCTGGTTCGTACAAACATTAACGGGCAAATTGTTCCAGGCAACTGGCCCGGCCACTGCAAAGCTCCTGTCTTGATGTATTTGCTCTTTTGGGCACTATGACCTTGTTGTCTGTTGACAGCAGTGAGGGCAGAGCGCAGTTGTCGTTTTGAAGGCTTATTGGCAGAACTTATCTCAGCGAGACATGGGGGTGCCGCGCCGTTCAGGGCCCTACGGACAGTGAGACACAGCTCAACTCTACCCGCTCTCGGACCCTCAGCCAGTGCAGCTCTCCATCTTGCCATCCTATTGTAAAGGCAGTGCCTTGTTGTGCCAGCCATTTATCTCTTGTTGGTTAGTGAGTTTAGGAAATGATCAAATGCTCAGAGATGAGATGGCTTGTGGAGAAGTTAGTTATTATGTAGCACTGCCTCTGCACTGTCTGACACTGCCTCTAGATGTGACAGGTGTGTGTCTCTTCTATTCTTAATGTGATGTACAAAGTACATTGTGGTGCTCAGAGCTGTAGCCAGGAGGAACTAGGTGAGCGAGCATGAAGGAGACCCTGAGTACAGAACATTCACATAAATCCCCCTGTTAAATGTATGAGGGACACACCAGCACTCCTAGGGAGTGTTTTAGTTTTAATGAAGGAGTTTATGTGAATGCTTTATACTCGGGACCCAGAGCAGCTAAGTATTAACGCACACATTCATAAACAATGCTATGAAATTATCCGTGGGTTGTGTATTGACTCTGTGTTCAGGGATTAGTATTACCTAGGTGTAAGTTAGTACAAACTGTTTTATATTTTTGTATATTTGCCTTTAATAAAATACTTGTTTATACTTTTAAATCAGTGTTTTTATTCATCAGATCCATTACATTGTGTACATGTATTAATTTATATCATAAAACCATAGACATACATTGAAGGGAGAGAGAGCGGGGCAGAGGATTTGTTCTCCTACTTCACAGACCAGGATGGATTAAAAATATGATGTCACCTGGCCGGGCTAGACAGACATAACTTTACTATGATATTAAGTATGTTGGTAATTACAATAGATATAAAGCATTCCTGAAAACTTCTGAGAAATATACTTTCTTCATGTTGTAGGCCAAAAGGGACGCCCAAGGACTTTGTGGCGGAAGAACCTGCAACGATGATTCAATGGCAGCACGAAGCCATCGAACCATAGCATCCAAGGTAAAAATAGCCATGATGATGATGATCACCGATCTTCAATAGAAGTGGCACCAAAAGATGAAGTAGGCTAAACTAAAATTAGTAAAATTAAAAATGGTACAAATCTTTTTTCTTGGTTATAGTTAGTGCATGCCTATCAAAGTTGCACCTTGGTATTAAACTGCTGGTGTCGACTCTAACATGTTCAATGTAAACAAATATTAATGTAAAATCAGAACAGTGCAATGACTTGCCCCTCCAATGTTCCTGGTGACCAGTGCCAGTTTAAGGGGGGTCCGCAGTGCCCGCAGCGGACAGGGCCCCAAGGCCGGAGGGGCCCCGCGGGGCCACCGGAGGGGGCCCCGCGCGCACCCTTTTGGGTAAATTTTTTTACAGTACTTAGCTCCTCTTGAAAAAAAAAATTAAAAAACATGAGAAATAATTCTTCACTATAAAAAAAAATAGGTAGGTACATAGGTTGTTCAAGACATCGGGGAACCAATGGGGGCGGCAGAGACATACAAATTCATGTCAAAAAACGACCTAGAAGTTGTTTTTCCGAGTACTGCTGCGGCTTTAAAAAATAATGGTCAGTAACGCAACGGGAGAAAGGGTGTTTTCCAAATTAAAATTGACAAAAAATGACCTCAGGAGTCAGGACTACAATTTCCCAGCACAAACTGAATCACCTGTCAGTGATGAACATAAATTACGACACCTTATATAATTTAGATTTTTCGACTATACTAGAAAAACTCGTGACTGCGAAATTACAAAAAAAAATGTTTTGAACCGTTACGTTGTGCCTAGCTACCTAATGTAGGTACCTACCTATAATAATGTACCTACCTACTTTTCTAAAAAATTGCCATTAAATTGTGTTTAAAAAAATGTCATTACCTACTTATTTAGGGGGGGGGGGGCCCGCATGAGCAGCGTTGGACCCTACCCAAAATAGCTTAAAATGCCCCTGCTGGTGACCTACTTGGCTTCTCTCTCTGTTCTAACTCTTTCCTAGTATGATAAACTAAATACTGATGCACTTATTCCTAGAATACTAAGTATTGTGTATAAACCTCATGAGATGAGCCTGGGAGGAATGTCAGAGCTCTCCCTCACACGGGGAGAAGTGACTCACTTAACTACTAACCACTAACTACTTAATAAATAACACAGAAATGTGGAAAGATCATAATACCTAATACTATCACTTACAAAAATACAAAAATTGTCATCACTTAAGTACTAATCATGTGAAGACTACTTGCGCCCTGCAGTGACAGTAGCCACGAAACAGCGCTCTGTAAGTCATCATACTCCTATATGAGTTGCACGGAATGAGAAGCTGCGATCTTGAAGGTAAAACTGACGTGACATATTAAGCTGACACATTAAGCTGACACGGGGTTTTCAGATAAATGCACATCTTCCCAATTTCCTACAAGAGAAAACACTAAAAAAGTGTGAAAATCCTGCAGTTTACAAGTTCTTCGTGAGCACTTCTTTACAATTAGATCACTTCCTATGAGAAGTTACTCGCAATAAAATGTTTAATCCACCATTTCTCAAATCAGTGGATTTGCACTATTCAGTTTTACCTTTGAGGTGGCGAATGGGAGCAAAGAATGTCATTGATGATGATGAATGAGTTGACTTGTTTCATTGGCGCTGTTCCATGATATTGTCACTCCAAGGCACCCAAAACCTTGGTGAAGAGATTGATCTTGAGCATCTCTTGATGTGACTGCTGCTGGCAATCTCTCCAACCACAAGTTCATGCGTACACTTAATTATCTCATTTTGTTAACCAATCCTAGATAGCTGTGTTTGGTTCTACATGTCTCATGTTACATTAGAGTTGAGCTCTGCAGAGAGATCATGGTTTACTCCGTCTACAGGAATTCCTTCACAAAGTGACTCTTCCTGCCAAACCAACAATCTCAGCAAGTTCAGAGCAAACACGGGATGGTGAGTCGCTACGGATGCCTGACCCTGGATTAAGACCCCCGGGGGCCCTGGTGCAGGGAAAGTCAGGCGACCCCTAACTACCCTTGCCAACACCCCAAAAGATATCTACTGATTGCGAACCAAAACAATTCATTACTGATGGTTTTTAAATTTATTTTTGGTAAACCTGTTCGAGAGGTCTATGACACATTGCACGTTTAATAATAAAGAGCAATAACTCAAAAAACAAGAATGTTGTGAAATCATGTTTAAAGTTCAGACACCCAGTACAACTTGTATGGGATGAAAAAGGCGACCGATGTTTTATCTCAGTCATATACGTCCAAATTGAACGGCTGTCGCATTCTACCTATTCTTCTCGCATTGTTCTTGCGTTTTATTACAAAATTTCGATTTTCACAATTTTCGAGTTATTTCTCTTTATTATTAAGCGTGCAACATGTTGGAGTATTCGTCTTGTCTTTTTTGTAAAAAAATGTGTGGTGATACTTTTTTCTATCCAACTCCATACAAGTCTTTTGCCCGGAAGACTACTTTTGATTTGTACCTCAAAAAAAAATTTGAAGTAAAAAATTGGGGGCTTCCTTGGTCGTGAATGCCTTAAATTTATGTCAAAAAAAAATGAATTGTATTTTTCTAAACCTTCTCGTCTACTAAAACGTCTCAGGAGCCCCTCAGATGCGGGGGCCCTGGTTCGGTTGCACCATTGGAACCACCCTTAATCTGACAGTAGTCAGTAGCCCAAGTATTTGACAATAAAATGTCGACGCAATATATAATGTGGCATGACACAAAATATACAAGTAAACGACGCAGGGTTGACACTGTGGTAACACAACACAACGCAGGGATGACGCCCCAGCCTTGTTGGAGTGGATTTATCATAGTTTGGACTTGGACGACTCATACGTCTCACAGCAAGTACTGCTGCAGCTGCCACCAGCAGAAAGGATGAGTTATACAAGCCCACACACCACACACGGACAGCGCTTAGCGGCAGTAACTCAGCTTGGCTGATCCTGGTACACGTGGCGCGCATGCAAGTGCTGCATTAACTTGTCACTAACTAACAACTAAGCACTAACATCTAGTGGAAGCTACTCTCACATCTAGGGAGGAAGTCTACATGTTACATCAGTCAAGGGAGAGAAGCTGCCGCTCCCTCAGAGAGCTGGGCTGGGAGTCTCATCACCATGGTAATTCTTACCTACCGAATATCGGTAATATTAGTATGAAGACTAATCAGCTGTTCACTTGCGGCCATCTTGGATTGACAAGTCTTCATACAAATAAACACATCCTCTCTGTACGGCGACAAAAGTCGCCGTACAGAGAGGATGTTCTCCTGAAGACGTCGGCTACGTCGCTGACGAAACGTAGAGAATGATGTTCTCTCCAAACGGTTCGTTAAATATCCGATTTAAATAAAGTTTTAAAATTGTTCAGTTTTAAGAAAAAAATAATATAATTGTCAAAATGTCAAACGACCGTAATTCTAACTTAAACCTAACTTTCATACTAATAATACCGATATTCGGTAGGTAGGATCTACTGTGGTGATGAGACTTGCAGCCCTGGTCTGTGCATATCAGGGACTTCATTTTAAATAAACTTGTGAAGAGAAGTCAGAAGCAGGGATGTATGTACATTATCAGTGGAGTTGGAACAAAGATTAAAATGCCATGTTTTTCTCAGCGTGGTGATGTCACATGTCTATGTGATTAAGGTCCTCCACTTTAGTTTATGTTGGTGGCATGGCCAAGCAGCAGGAGAGATGGTTCTGCCGCAGGTTTGATCTCCTCTAGTCTGCGAGATGTCAGCTGCTGTGACCCTGAGTTCAAAAATACCATCGGCTGACAAACAATAATTCACATATTAAAAGAATGAAGGATTAATTATAGGTTGGTATGTGGCTGACCACCCATGCTGTAGAAAATGGTTCACTTTGCCAATGTCACCCCTTTCTCAGGGAAGGTTGGCAAGAGTTGAAGGGTGTATGTTCATTTGAGATTCGGGTTTTTATATTATAAGTCCACATGCGGCATGTCTAAGCGTGAACTTATACTTGTCTGCTTGTGAAAATGCATATAATGTGAATCCATAATGTTACATGTCTTTGCAACTTAGAGTAGATTAGACACATGATTCCTCAAAACTTGTATAATTGTGTTCCTCTTCACAAAACTATTCAAAAGAATTCCAGCGCTGCCATCAGAGGGAGCTGCAGCTTGTGGAGATTCCAGCGCTGCCATCAGAGGGAGCTGCAGCTTGTGGAGATTCCAGCGCTGCCATCAGAGGGAGCTGCAGCTTGTGGAGATTCCAGCGCTGCCATCAGAGGGAGCTGCAGCTTGTGGAGATTCCAGCGCTGCCATCAGAGGGAGCTGCAGCTTGTGGAGATTCCAGCGCTGCCATCAGAGGGAGCTGCAGCTTGTGGAGATTCCAGCGCTGCCATCAGAGGGAGCTGCAGCTTGTGGAGATTCCAGCGCTGCCATCAGAGGGAGCTGCAGCTTGTGGAGATTCCAGCGCTGCCATCAGAGGGAGCTGCAGCTTGTGGAGATTCCAGCGCTGCCATCAGAGGGAGCTGCAGCTTGTGGAGATTCCAGCGCTGCCATCAGAGGGAGCTGCAGCTTGTGGAGATTCCAGCGCTGCCATCAGAGGGAGCTGCAGCTTGTGGAGATTCCAGCGCTGCCATCAGAGGGAGCTGCAGCTTGTGGAGATTCCAGCGCTGCCATCAGAGGGAGCTGCAGCTTGTGGAGATTCCAGCGCTGCCATCAGAGGGAGCTGCAGCTTGTGGAGATTCAGAGTTGGTTGTTGTTGCTGTGTTGCTAGGGGAACAGCGCGGGCGCGTGCAGGATGAGCGTGTGCAGCGTGTGTATCTGCGCAGTGACGTGTGTGTCGGTGTGCGTGACGGCGAGCAGCGTGGGCGCCAGCACGGTGCTGAGGTTGTGCGCCGACATCTTGTTGTGCTGCTGCTGCTGCTGCACGCGGTGCAGGTGGCGCAGCACGGCGCGCAGCGTGGGCAGGTGCGGCGCGGGCAGCAGGGAGAGCGCGCGCTGCTGCCAGCCCGCCTCATGCTGCTGCTCCTGCAACACGCACGAGCCACACAGCGGCACGGGCAGCGAGCGCAGGAACAGCTTCAGGCAGCCGGACACCACGTTGATGTTGCTGAACTTGCTCAGGTCTGCGGAGGCGCCGTCTGCGCAACACAAACAGTACACATCACAGGCAACAGAAGAACAATAAAGCTGAACTAGTATAACTGAAAGTAAATTTACTGAACAATTATAGTTAGAGTCAGAACAACAAAATGACAGCCATGAAGCCACATCACTTCCTTCCCAGGTGTGAGGTGGTTCACAAGAATGTGGATGACTTTCTTTTCTAAGGTTGGATGAATCTTTGGTGATTGGCCTTTGGCAAGGTATATGAATTTTTCAAACCAGCGTAGAACATATTTGAAAATTAAGCCCACGGCCTTATGAGTCTGCAATATTAACCACTAGACTATGTCCCCGTCCTGTCCCCCCCATGTACCAGACTCTTCTAATTTACTGACTGCAGAGCACAACGATCCATCTCCACCTGAATTAAAAGACGCACAAGAATGTTATTTCCATAAGAGTAACATGTCTGGGATTACCTCTGTCGAACGCCTGCTTGAGCGCCTCTATCTCGTCAGCAAACCCCGAGATGCGGTAGATCCCCTCCTGCTGCAGGCCCCGCGCCTCCACCTCCGCAATGCAGCGCGTCACCACATGGGGGACCTGGGCGGGGGACAGCTCGCAGCCAAACACACTGCGCCCACTGCCCGGGCAGCCAGAGACAGCCAGGGAGGAGCACTTGGAGTGTGCGATGAAGCCACACTCTGTAATAGGAAGATGCAGCGCGTCACCACATGGGGACCTGGGAGTCATAACCTTCTTCATACAAGCTCTCCTTTTATTATGACTCTGGATATTCCATTCATACGCAATTTCGGAAATTTGGTCCATCCATACCTTTCTCGGTCTTCCTCTACCACGACATCCATAACAATGAGTTCTTATAATACATAAATATTTAGTCAGGAAATAATGATGTAATAAGCAACATTAGCTGTCATTGTGTGGAAAAGGAGGTGAATGTGGAGTTTGTTCTAGAAATAGCAAAAGGTTTTGTTTGATCTTGGTAATGTGGCATTAGTGGATTCAGCTTATCACGCTGGCACCTCTGCTGCTCTCCTTCCCACGAGGAAAACATCAAACCTCGCAGCATGTCCACTCACCCTGGCACTTGACCCCCTGAGCCGTGAACCCCCACAGGAAGTTGTCGCAGTGCTGGCACCAGTTGAGCCCCTTGAAGGTGTGCAGGCGGTACTCGTGAGGCCCGCCCCTGGCCTGCTCCCCTGCCCCGCCCCCTAACCTGAAACAGCAGGACACAGGTTGAAAATGTGACAAAGGAAGCTACTTGACCGATATGGGTGCGAGTGCAAAGGGATGAATGTGAACCGTTCTACGAGTTGCCCTTGAGACGAGAGGAGGGGGTATCGACCGGTCCGTAGTCCAGTGGTAACACTTCGGACTCGTAGATGGAAGGTTGTGGGTTCGAATCCCGGCGGAGCACAAAAAATATATCATTTATATTTTCAAATATGCTCTTCGCTGGGTTGAAAAATTCATAGATCTTTACCAAAGACCGGTTACTAAAGGTCCATCCAGCCTTACAGCAACAGGGTCTTGCTTGAGTATTGGCGCTTTCTAGCGACGACCAAGCTCGTAAACACCTCTGCGGCACTACAACAAGTGTCATAGACCCCTAGAGTCTCTGAAATCTATCGCTGGTCAGAGTCAATATCAAGGTCCAGATTAAGGGTGGTTCGAGTGGTGCGACGAAACCACGGCACCAAAAGACTTAAGACACCGTTGAGATATAAAAGTTTCTTACAGGGAACTTTTAGGGGCCTCCAAAATTTCAAGCCAAGTCTCCAGTAGCACTGCATGAGGTGCTTCTTACCGATTTTGGGACTTTTTTTATTCAACCATTCAATTAATATTTTCTTATGGGGTAAACTTTGCCTTGTGAAGAGAAAGGATGTGGGGATTTATTTTATGGGAGGATGAAATTTCAGGGAGGGTATGGGGGGCCCCGAGCTTTTCTCCACACCAGGGCTCCCAGAGGAGTTAATCCAGGCCTGCCAATATCTCAAGCAAGATCAGTTGCTGCAAAGCTAGATGAACCCTTGTGACTGGGTGGACGATGACGATAGAGATGAACAAATGCTCACTCCAGCAAAGAGAACGACTGAAAAGCAAATAATATTTTATTTGTGCTATCTGGAAATGGATTGCTTATGAGGTTGTGTCTCACCCTGGCTTGGGCTGCTGGTGCATGTGGTTGAGGATGTGGCGTGCATGCAGCTCCATGTGCTGCACCAGCAGTCCCTCCGCCACGAGCTCCTGCACGCTGCCGTAGCGCTTCTCCTTCACATACAGCTCCCCAGCCTCGTGCCACAGCTTGAAGTGCTGGATCTCGTCATTGAACCTGCAATTTTAAATGTACACAGTCATTTAACCATTTGACATAACAGAGAGAGTGATTTGTTGCAGCAGAGTTCCTCCAGTTCATGAAGTGTCAGCTGGTGCAGCTTCTCCACATGCTGTCACTTCACGTAACTTAAAGCAGTTTCAAATGCAAAAACATCAGAATGAGAAACTAAAAAATGTTTTTTTCATCTAACTTAAACACCGTTTTGAAAGGCGAGTTGTGAGTTTGGTTAATCACAACCTTGGTCAAAACAGATTCAGATAATGGAGGATCTGCTGCACCAGCAGACAGACACTTACATCCAGGTACGCTAATAGTTTGCTCCAGTTGCCAAGCAGAACCACTAGGACGGTATTTGGCGACAGAGTTTGTTTACGTTGTGGCCCCTATGGCTATGAATGAATTGCACACAAGCCTCAAGGAACTGAGGGAACTGCAGGTTAAGACACTCTTCAGGAAAAAGCCTTAAAACCCACTAATGTGTGTTTACCTCCATGAGAGCGTGTAGAAGGCGTTGTCTGGCTTGCCTTTGCGTGTGTAATGTGTGTTTACCTCCATGAGAGCGTGTAGAAGGCGTTGTCTGGCTTGCCCTTGCGTGTGTAATGTGTGTTTACCTCCATGAGAGCGTGTAGAAGGCATTGTCTGGCTTGCCCTTGCATGTGTAATGTGTGTTTACCTCCATGAGAGCGTGTGGAAGGCGTTGTCTGGCTTGCCCTTGCATGTGTAATGTGTGTTTACCTCCATGAGAGCGTGTAGAAGGCGTTGTCTGGCTTGCCCTTGCATGTGTAATGTGTGTTTACCTCCATGAGAGCGTGTAGAAGGCGTTGTCTGGCTTGCCCTTGCATGTGTAATGTGTGTTTACCTCCATGAGAGCGTGTAGAAGGCGTTGTCTGGCTTGCCCTTGCGTGTGAGGTAGCTGCCGTTGTGAGCTCGCTGCAGCAGGGCCGCGGCGCCCCCGTGGGACAGCAGACCGTGGTAGCCGGGGCCCAGGCCTGCAGGGAGACCCTCAGGAGGAGATGGGCCGGCTGGGGGATCCTCGGGAGGCTCAGCAGGGGGCAGGGGCACAGCTGTAGGAGCCTGCAGCTGGATGCGGTACACTGAAACATCATCAGTGAGTAAATCACAAACATGCTTTATAGACGCGGCAGAAAGACAAACATGGAGTGCAATGGCCGGCACTACTTGCCGTGCATGAGCCATGTCAGCCAACGATATGGTGCAGGTTCCGTTCACTGTAGGTCACTTGTTTATTTATATCAGCAAGCAAGTATGTACAGGACTGACAGTGAGATGTCTCAATACATAAACATGGTACACACAAGAGAACAATACACAGACACATTATTCTACCATCCATACGTCTAATCTAATCTAAGTTGCAAAGCTATGTAACATTGGGGATTCACATTACCTACATGCATTCTCACAAGAAGACACGTACAAGTTCGCGTTTGCGCATGCCGCATGTGCACCTAAAATATAAGAACCAAATCTCAAATGGACATATACCCTGCAACTCTTGCCGACCTACCCTGAAATAGGGGTGACATTGGCAAAGTGAACCATTCTTTACAGCGCCAGTGGTCAGCCGCATACCAACCAAGAAACAAAAAAACACACTGTGGAACGCATTTCGGAGGTACTGGCCATCCCTAGCGGCTAATGGCAGCTGAATACAGCTACAGTTACTGCTAATGAATAAAAACTTAATGATGGAATGTGTCAGACAGAACAATAGAGAAAGCAGGTCAGAGGCAGAACTGTTGCTGTGACAGCATCAGCGCTAGCGGACTCACGCTCCGGCTTCCAGGAGCTCCACGTGGGCTGATCAGGGCAAGACAGCGGCAGCTCCTGCGCCCCGCAAGGAGCAGCACACGCGCGGTCACTCAGGATGGGCGACATCTCGCTGAGCAATCACTAAGCTACGCAGGGAGTGTCACGCACTGCTCTCTCACTCACATCACGCCGCTTTACATCTTACAAACTACGTTAATCACAATATCAAGTCAAATAATCCAAGTTTATAGCTTGCAAACCATTTCTATTATGTTTTTTTGACAGAACTGTCACTGACGACAATAATTTCCTAATTGTCTATGCTCAAGTGTCAGAGACAACAAAATATGACGGATCGCGCGTTATAACTGTAACTTTAACTCTGTCACAGTTACAGTTATAACGTTATAAAGTTTATCAAATTAAAATTAAACTTGAATCTTACTCTGTGTTTTGAATAAAAGCAAAACTCACGTTCTTAAAATATCAATTTACTTTTTAGGCTGAAAAATAACAGTTTTTTAAATAACAAAATATTTTATTTTTGTTCTCAACGTAGGCACGGTCGTACCTTACTCTGTGGCACGGTCGTACCTTACTCTGTGGCACGGTCGTACCTTACTCTGTGGCACGGTCGTACCTTACTCTGTGGCACGGTCATTTCGGACATTAGAAGAAAAAGACGTGTAACTGTACAAATGTCACTTTCCCGTTTGTTGTCACTGTCAATTTTAAAGAAACGATTTAAAAGTAATTTAAGTAAATAAGTCGTCAGATTAAAGTGCAGGAGCGCGGGCAGCAATGGCGACCGCCGTGGGCAGCTGGGAAGGTGAGGAGCTTTGCTGTATCAGAGCATGGATATTAGAATAATGTTGGTGGTGTGTGACGTCAACAATGAACATGGCTGGGGACGGGAGAGGGAGGGGGACTGAGGGGGCGCAGGCCTGGGGCTAGAGACAACCAGGGGGCTATACTGCTGGTGGAAAACAATCATCTTTGCACGAAGTTTATTTTTCTTCATAACACCAAGTTCTCATAGTTTTGATGTCGACTGCAAAGGGATGAATGTGAGCCGTTCTACGAGTTGCCCTTGTTGTGACAAGAGAAGGGGGTATCGACCGGTCCGTAGTCAAGTTGTTGACACTTCTGACACGTAAATGGAAGGTTGTGGGTTTGAATCCCGGCGGAGCACAAAAAAATATACCATTTATATTTTCAAATATGCTCTCTGGGTTGAAAAATTCATATGCCACTATCAAAGACCAGTCATTATCCAGTCTTACAACAACTGGATCTTGCTTGAGAATTGGCGCTTTCTGCAGCGACGACCAAGCTCGCAGAGGGCTCTTGAAGTGTGATTCACATAAAAACAGCGCTCCCCAAATAAATCATCCTAATATCTCATATATAGAATTGTCGTGTCACAGTGTTTGTGGTCACACTCCTTCAAAACGGCTTGACGGACTCTTATCGGGAGCACGTCTAATATGTAATCTAAAGATTAGTGCTTCCATTACCCCTGCGTTAAGAGACCAGCTTCACTGGCTTACTATTGGAGAAAGGATGGAGTACAAAATCTGTGTAACTGTCTTTAAATGGACACAGTGTGTTGCCCCGCAGTATATTTCAGAGCTTTGTGGGAGGGACTCAGTGGAAGGTAAGGGGCTGGCATTAAGATCTGCAATATGTTCTGCTGTCATTCTGTGAATAAATTAATAGTTCCAAAACGATCTAATAAAGCAAAATACTTGGATTGTGCCTTTTGCATAACCGGCCCTGAGCTGTGGAATGCCCTACCCCATGAGCTAATTGCGTTTAGGTCGGGATTGAAGCCATGTTTGTGTGGGAGATGTTACAGTAAAGCAGAGCCCTTGCATACAGTAGAACAGTGCAGTTCTACAACATACAGTAGAACAGTACAGTAGAGCAGAGCCCTTGCATACAGTAGAACAGTACAGTAGAGCAGAGCCCTTGCATACAGTAGAACAGTGCAGTTCTACAACATACAGTAGAACAGTACAGTAGAGCAGAGCCCTTGCATACAGTAGAACAGTACAGTAGAGCAGAGCCCTTGCATACAGTAGAACAGTACAGTAGAGCAGAGCCCTTGCATACAGTAGAACAGTACAGTAGAGCAGAGCCCTTGCATACAGTAGAACAGTACAGTAGAGCAGAGCCCTTGCAGGGATTTATCACAAAACACAACTATAAACATTGTCTTATATTTATTATGAATTTTTGTTTGCATATTTGATTGGTATGAGAATCGGCCAATACGCATATTTCATACAGCCATACGATTAAGAAGAGTGTACACCAGCAGTTTCCTAATTGGGAGGCGCGAGCTATGCTCGAATTTGCCAAAAACGTGTCTATAGTAGTATTAATATACATATTAAGGTGGTACGACACATCGATGGTAACAAAAAATATTCATAGATGGTACGCATCAAAAATGTATGGGGCACTCCGTCGGGCAAATATGAAAAACTACTGTAGTTTTACTTCCTTTGAAACTTTTAATGCATTGAAAATAATATGTTGATTGCGCTATTCTAATATGAAATCAATCTGAAATCGGTAAGGTATTCATTTCGGTCATTAAATTATGCGTAAATTTAATTTTTTTCCGCCATTGTTTGCGCCAACGCGACCGATGCGATGAGCTACGAGTACTTATCTTGGAAACAAACTTTTTTTATTATTTGTTACGCTTTATGGACCTTTATTTTCTTCAACCTGGCCGTGGAAGCTCTGGCCGAACAGCTTGCGTAACGGACTGCCACGCAAGGGTGAGAGGTTCGAATCCGTTTGACAATGTATATTTTTAATTTTTTACATTGTGTTTTCTTTTTTTACATAGACTTTTTTTTATTAAAATACAACATATTTGAAAACAAAAGTATTAAAGTTAGTCCAAACGATTAACAATACTTTCATTTCACTTTCATTTCACACTTCGTCCACACGACAAGTCGGTCAACATTTCAGTCACATGTACCTATATATGTACCGAAGAAATCATCCCAATATTATAATTTTATATTATGATTCATTCACTCTGTCTGCCACCATGGGTTGACGCGTAAGCCTAATTTGCATAAACGAGGTGGCACGACTTTATCCGAACGAATCCGAAGCATTATGATGCTGCAGTGTTTTTTCTCTGTAAATATTTCTTACAATAAACCGATGTTTCCACAATGTGCTCATTCCATCGATATATATTTTATTTAGATCGATGGCTCATTCATTTGAAGTAATACAAACCTTACCTTTGTCAAAACGTGTAATTTATCATTCCCTTTGATTACCTAATGTAATCTAAGTTGCAAAGATATATAACATTTAGGATTCATATTTAATTCATTCATGCATAACACTTTATATATCTTTATTTTCTCCCATCTGGCCGTGGAGGCTCTGGCGTAACAGCTTGCGTAGCGGACTGCCACGCAAGGGTGAGACGTTCGAATCCTTTTGACAATGTATGTTTTTAATTTTTTACATTGATTGTTTTCTTTTTTTACATAGACTTTTTTTTATTAAAATACAACATATTTGAAAACAAAACTATTAAAGTTAGTCCAAACGATTAAAAATACTTTCATTTCATTTAGTCGGTGTTATGGCCGAGTGGGCCAAGAGGCTGATCTTTCTAGCGTATTTCGGTATTTGGAATAGAATAACGTCGTTGGTTCGATCCCCGCTTGGGTCACTTGACTTTGACCCTGGTTCAACAGATGGTATTGGGTAATTTTTAATTAATAATTCATTAATATAAGCAATAATGAATTATTAATTGATGATATTAATACCTGTTTCTGGCCAGATAGAATAGGTTGGTGAATTGCATTCCTCTTCACAAATCTATTTTTTAATTATAAAAAAATATATATAAAAATTTCACTCTTCGTCCACACGACTTTTTGGCCAACGACATTTCGGTCAACGACAACCCGTTCAAAGACAACTCGGTCATAGACAAATCGGTCACACGACACTTCGTCCACTCGACTTTTCGGCCAACGACATTTCGGCCAAAGACAAATCGGTAGACAAATTGTAGAAAATTTCATAAGCCTTAAAAATTGATAACTACATTTTATTCTTGTATTGAAAATATTTCTTTCTCGACTTTCTTTCTTCAATGAAGTCTCAAAATGTGTGTAAAACTAGAACCATGGACTAGCTTGTACAACTAAGCTGTTCGTATAGTGCAACTTCCTGCCGCTTTTTCCCCGAAGGTGTTGCTTGTGGTGGGTAAAACCTATGTATTTTCACAGGTAAGAGAGCCGGCCTTACACCAACCACTTCGTTGAAGTGGGGATTTCCCTACTAGGGGAGCAGGTTCTCATTTCTTGTGAAGGCTGAGTAAACCTTGCCGTTTTTTTATATGGTAGTTGGGTTTGCAATACACACCGAAAAGAGAAATAATTTAGACACCCTTGGTGGTGGGGATCGAATCCGAGCTTTCGGCATCGAACGCAAGCATTCTACCTCTGAGCTACTGACCGGACTTATAATAACGATAAAAGTACAGTCATTTTTATATCAATAATAAATTAATTTTATTCCAACATGGTCACGCGGTGTGTGTAATACGTGACCAGCGTACGTAAAAGAGTAATTAGTAAAAATCAAGTCAATACATTAAAAACATGATTAAATCATTTAAATAGCCTTATTCAGATTCATTAAGCAAAGTAGGTAGTATGAGGAGCTTAGAACAAATTACTTTTTTATCGACGAATGATGAACCGAGATATTTGTGATCGATTGTTTTTTTTACATAGCATCTCACACATGATCTCACAATAAATGACCCATTTGAATCCTAAATGTTATATATCTTTGCAACTTAGATTACATTAGGTAATCAAAGAGAATGATAAATTACACGTTTTGACAAAGGTAAGGTTTGTATTACTTCAAATGAATGAGCCATCGATCTAAATAAAATATATATCGATGGAATGAGCACATTGTGGAAACATCGGTTTATTGGAAGAAATATTTACAGAGAAAAAACACTGCAGCATCATAATGCTTCGGATTCGTTCGGATAAAGTCGTGCCACCTCGTTTATGCAAATTAGGCTTACGCGTCAACCCATGGTGGCAGACAGAGTGAATGAATCATAATATAAAATTATAATATTGGGATGATTTCTTCGGTACATAAATATACATGTGTCTGAAATGTTGACCGACTTGTCGTGTGGACGAAGTGTGAAATGAAAGTGAAATGAAAGTATTGTTAATCGTTTGGACTAACTTTAATACTTTTGTTTTCAAATATGTTGTATAAAAAAAGAAAACACAATGTAAAAAATTAAAAATATACATTGTCAAACGGATTCGAACCTCTCACCCTTGCGTGGCAGTCCGTTACGCAAGCTGTTCGGCCAGAGCTTCCACGGCCAGGTTGAAGAAAATAAAGGTCCATAAAGCGTAACAAATAATAAAAAACGTTTGTTTCCAAGATAAGTACTCGTAGCTCATCGCATCGGTCGCGTTGGCGCAAACAATGGCGAAAAAAATTAAATTTACGCATAATTTAATGACCGAAATGAATACCTTAGCGATTTCAGATTGATTTCATATTAGAATAGCGCAATCAACATATTATTTTCAATGCATTAAAAGTTTCAAAGGAAGTAAAACTACAGTAGTTTTTCATATTTGCCCGACGGAGTGCCCCATACATTTTTGATGCGTACCATCTATGAATATTTTTTTTTTTGGGTAGTACGAGTCGCCACCTTAAACAATAAAACGTAGGGAGGGAGGCGCATTTTTTTTTATAAAAAATAAAGTTTGGAAACTGTTGGCGTACACAGATTCTTCTTTCATTGTTTTCGTCCAAATATTTTTTTTGTACTTTTTTATTAATTGACATCAAAACAAACATCCGATCTGAAGTTTTCACATTCCTACTCTCACTTTGCAAGTTTCAATTGCAATTTTAGTATTTCTGAGGAATAACACTTCTTTCATTTGCCGCTTGATAGTTTTACTTAGACCATTTTCAGAAAATGTTAAAATTAACTTAAAATTAATTGGATGTCGTGGTAGAGGAAGACCGAGAAAGGTATGGATGGACCAAATATCCGAAATTGCGAATGAATGGAATATCCAGAGTCATAATAAAAGAAGAGCTTGTATGAAGAAGGTTATGACTCTAGAGGAAATGAAAGAAGTATGTAAGGATAGAAAGAAATGGCGGTTGATCTGTAATGTTGGCGGCTAGGGTTTATTAAAGTGAAATTGGTTTTATGATTTAGTTTTTTTAGTGTCCATGTATATATTATTATTTGTTGATTTAAAAAAATGTAATTTGTCATGTATGTTCCTTGACATATAGGTTGGTATGCGGCTGACCACCCATACTGTAAAAAAAAAGAGGTTCACTTTGCCAATGTCACCCCTGTTTCAGGGAAGGACGGCAAGAGTTGCAGGGCTTATGTTCATTTGAGATTGGGTTTTTATATTGTAGGCCCACATGCGGCATGTGTTAGCGCAAAATTATACATGTCTGCTTGTGGGAATGCATTTAATATAAATATTAAATGATATATATCTTTGCAGCTTAGATTAGATTAGATTAGAACCTAGAGATGACTAGTGTGAAGTTTGGTTCCAATTGTATTTTTGTTTTGGCTCTGTTGCTGCTTCTTTTATGCATGGAAATAATTGAATCCATGTACCCAGATGTGCAGCTAGTGATCATGTGCTGCGTTGTTGTGTAGAGCTGCGCAAGCAGGCGCGCGCCCTGGAGGCCGAGGTGGACCTGAAGCTGGTGGGCTTCAGCAAGGCGGGGGCGGGGGCAGCGGCAGCAGGGGCGGGGGCGGGGGGCAGCAGGCTCCCAGAGGACAGCCAGCCCCTGCTGGAGCCTGAGGACATGTTCCAGACCATGGCCATGGAGATACAGCATCTGCTCAACAAGGTATGCTCATGCTCGGCACATATGTATGCTCATGCTCGGCACATATGTATGCTCATGCTCGGCACATATGTATGCTCATGCTCGGCACATATGTATGCTCATGCTCGGCACATATGTATGCTCATGCTCGGCACATATGTATGCTCATGCTCGGCACATATGTATGCGTGGCCTGTACCTCTTCCTGTGAGGTTTTTTTTATATTTTTAAATAGATTTGTGAAATGGAAGTTTTTTTTTCTGGTCATTTACGTTATCAATTAGTAATTGAGTAAGTAGTCCAATTGCAAACAGCGCTATGTTAAAATTTTTTTTTTTTGTTTTTGATGTCATTATATTGGATTTTTAAAAATGCTATTGTGTATTTTATTACACTATTCAAAAACTCGCTACTTTACGTATAATTTGAGGCTTAATACGGTATACTTTTGCAAAAGTCGCTATGATATTTGACAATCCACTTTCAAAACTGTCTATATTACTGTTCACTTGCAAATGGCGCTAAGACGCCAACATCCTCGTGCAAATCCCGCCATCTTGCCTGTAAAACAAAAGCTCCAAATCAAATTAAAAAAATAGCAATTATATTTCCGGTAGTTGGGCATTCTTTCTTGCCCCCTGACCGTATATTTGGCAATATTGAAAGAGAGATTAAGACTAAGAGAGGCTTAGTTTTAAGACTTACTGATTCAAAACTGTCTATGTTAATTTCATACAGCTGCAAAGATGTCCTTGTTACGAATACTTTTGCAAAACTTGCTATGTTCAATTTTAATATTCAAATTACAAGAATTATATTTTACCGAGATTTCATTTTTTATAATAAAATAATTTCTAAACAATACCACTAAGAAGTATGCAAGGACAGGAAGAAGTGGCGGCTAATCTGCAATGTTGATTTCTAATGTTGGTGTATTCATTTGCTACATTTTTTGCATAGGAAATTTTTGACTTTTTTTGTATAGATTTCTTTGCAAGGTTTTGTTCTTTTTTATATTTAAATGTAATTTATTATTCATATTCCTTGACTTATAGGTTGGTATGAGGCTGACCACCCATACTGTAAAAAATGGTTCACTTTGCCAATGTCACCCCTGTTTCAGGGAAGGTCGGCAAAAGTTGTGGGGCTTATGTTCATTTGAGGTTTGGATTTTATTTGTAAGTACACATTCAGCATTTGTAAGCGCGAACTACACTTGTTGGTTTGTGGGCATACATCTGAGAGCTTTAAATGAATATATCCTTGCAACTTAGATTATAGATTATTATAGACCACTGTAGAATTATTATAATGAAACAACATTTTCTTCAATAACTTAACTAGTAGATGTTTTTATTGAATTTCGTAAAAAAAACTTTTTTTAACATAGCGCTGTTTGCAATTGGACTTCTCAATTCATCTCTTAATATTTTTTAATGAATTATTAATTAATAACTGCCCAATGATATCTGTTGAACCATTGTGAAAGTTATTATCGATAGAACATGGCGCAGGCAGGGTTCGAACACGCGCTGGTGCCAATAATGCAAATTTGGGCGCTGACGCTTTATCCACTCGACCTTCCCAGCTACATAAATTTAAAGCAAAGTCGCAACGAAACAAGAACCTCTAGGTCAGAGGTGTGCCCATGACTCTGAAAGTAAGTGGCTCGATGTTACTGAAGCTAATAGCATACCTCGGGTGCACTCCTTATGGGACAGGGGCTAGATCAGATCACAATTGTCACCCCAGAAGGCAACACTTTCTGATGGCATATGGACTTGAGCTATTGTTTGGATTGTCTATTATATTGGACGTAGTTTTCTTGTCTCTTGTCTTATTTGTTGTTGGTGTTGCAGCTGTCAGCCGTGAATGACCAGATGAGTGTGTGTGGGGGCGGGGCGGGGGCAGGGGCAGGGGCGCAGCACACGAGGCAGAGGCACCGGGAGATCCTGCAGGACTACCAGCAGGAGTTCCGCAAGACGCAGGCGGGCTGGGCGGCGCGCAGGGAGAGGGAGGAGCTGCTGGCGGGAGGCGGCGGGGAGATGCAGGGGGCTCAGGGGCTGTCACGCAGGGAGCAGTACCTGAGGGAGAGCGACCACCTGCACGGGTAACTGCCTGGATGATGATGCCAACAAGTCTAACTTTGAGGCTTTTTCCAAGTGCTGTGCAAGCTATGGCGAGAACTCCTTAGTCGAATTAGACTAATTTAATTCTTTTCTATTTTATTTTCTTTTCCACCTTAAGGTGGTTGGTAACTTAGTCAGGAACCAATAATTTTATTAAGTACTAAGCTAAAAATAAAAAAAAACAAAGTTGTTCTTCAGGAGTTGATTTATTTCTTCAAGCGCTTTCAATGTTATCACACCATAATCAAGAGAACAACGATGATGGTGTGATAACACCATAATCAAGAGAACAATGATGATGGTGTGATAACACCGAAAGCGCTTGAGAAAATAAATCAACTTGTGAAGAAAAACTTGTTTTTTATTTTTACATTAGTAATTTAAAATTGATCTTCACCATGTCAATATACAAACCCTTAAAGTTTTAATAGAATGAATTGTTGTGTCAGATCTCACCGCCTGGTGGACGACCAGATCAGCATCGCCATGGAGACCCGGGAGCACCTGGCTTCCCAGAGGCACTCCTTCAAGCGGCTGCAGACTCGCTTCCACGACATGTCCACACGGTGAGTGACTGCTGACTAACTAGGCATCTGCAGGAGCTGCTGCAGCTGTGCAGGACCATGGGCAATGTGATCAGGGAGTGTAAAGAGACCTATCTGTAGTCTGATGATGAATTAATCCAACAGTGTCTCTGTTTCAACCTGGACCTCAAGGTTTGGTCGGCCCTTAATTGTTTCTGCACAGGCTGTACCAGGAGAGCTGCAAACATGTACGAATGAGGCTCCTGAACAGCTTGATGGGAATATAACTAGAAGGAGCAGACCGTAACTAACTAAGCTACGCATGTAGTGTAACTTCTTGCTTGCATTATCCCTGAAGGGGTCGCATGTGGCGATTCAGGACTTGTCTTGTCTTGTCTTGTATCCTGCCGCCATTCCTCTAGGGGTGGCCAGTACCTCCACATAAGTGCCTCCACTTGACTCTGTCCCTGCATACTTCTTTCATCTCATCTAATTTCAGAACCCATTCGTTTCTCACTCTATCTTTCAGTGTTTTTCCTGTCATACTTCAGGACCATATTCCTTTTACAGGTAAGGGGGCCAGCCTCATACCAACCACTTCAGTTGAAGTGGGGAATCCTCTGAGCACATTATAGAAGAGTGCTCCTCTGTAGATTGGACGGATTAGGCCAGAAAATGCTTCTATTTAAATCTCCAGTCTTCGTTCCATTCTGCAGCATTCCCAGGCTGTCTCTTTGTGTGGATGTTCAAGCAGTACATGTGCATTGTGTGTGCTTCAGGTTCCCGGCCATCAACAGTCTGGTGCAGCGCATCAACTCCCGCAAGAAGAGAGACTCCCTCATAGTGGGCCTGGTGGTCAGCGGCTGCACCCTGCTGCTGCTGTACTGGACCTTCCACTGAGGCTGCGCAGGGGCCCGGCCTCTGCCACAACCAGCATCACCATCATCCATCTGAAGATGGGAGTGAAGTTGCAGCAGCAGCTGTAGAGCTGCACACTTGGCGCCCTGAAGCCCTATTCTGCTAAATTCCTTACCACCTTAAGGCGACGAGCTGACAATTTGTGTCCAAAAATAAGGTGTTCGGGGATTTTTTTATCTATGGAGTTCTTTCGCAAGCCCTAGCAATCTCTGACTTGTATGGATATCCAAACTGTAAGGAATTGTGCAGAGTAGCGCTTCTGCAGATTAACTCACCAAACACTTATTCTATTTTTTTTTTTTAATTTATGAAAATGCAGCGGAAACTTTGTAGAACTCCATTAAAAAATAAAAAATGTACAAAAACAATCACTGTTTAATTCTACTGTTTTTTTTTATTTCTTGATAAAACAAATAGTGAGTTTGACCGGTTTCGCTTACTTCATTTTATTTTATGCAACTTCTCACTATTTTAAGATGTTAAGTTTATTTGAAGATGGCCAGGAGGCCAAAACTGATCAAAATCACTGTTGTTTGATCAAAAAATAAAAAGACAAGTAGAATGAAACAGTGATTGTTTTTATGTTTTAACATATTGTTTATAGCAACGTAGTCTAACATTAGGTATTATTGTACAGGTGTAAGGCTCTCCCAGCCAGGTTTACTATCACTGAAATCTTCCATTTGAGCTTCTCTGGTCCAAGGTTGTCATCTGACACTGGTGACATTACAGTCCACGGCCCCAATCTTGGACCACGACAGAAAAGGTCTTGCGGGGAATTCATAGATTCCAGCTGTTCGTAATCTAGTTCCAAAAATATATTAACATTTAAGATTTATATTAAATTCATGCCCACAAACACACCTGTAAGCTTGCACTTACACATTCAGCATGTCTGAGAAAACTAATTAACGTGTTTGCTTGTGACTGTGTATAAAACGTGAATCTTAAATGTTATTTTACTTTGCGATTTAGATTTTATACTGCAGAAGTGTATGCATGTAGAGAGGACAGTCCACATGAGGAGGGTTGGTGCCAGCCTGGTGCTTGTGCTGTGGGAGTGAGACTGATGTGTATCTGTTACTCTGTTATCCATTTCTCTGGGGGTGGCCAGAACCTCCTTGGATGTGGTTTGTAAATAAAACAATGATTTGGGAATTATATTTATATTTAATCAATAAAGGAATATTTTTAACAAACATGATGGTTATTTCTTGAAGTAGTCGACACCATGTCAACTTCCCACAGCCTGGAGAGAGATGGAGCAGCGTAGACCCGATGCATACTTCCTAAACAACACAACATAAAGAAACTACATTCACACAAACCTACGAGGTGGCAACTTCACCTACTGCTAGCAACCACATGCTAGGTGCTAGCAACCACAAACAACTAATGTAACATGGATAAAACATTCTCATCGGAAAGTCTAACAAGAATTTATAAAACAATAATATTTCAATGATCCTGTGTCGTTGCTATTGGAGGAAAACCTGGTTATGGACACTGGGCAGCTTGTGAATGGCCTCCGCACAAAATCTCAAATTAGATTTTTTCAGCGGTCACATCTAAGTGGCTAGTTTGCCTTTTCCGTGGGAACCCGGCCATGTGATGCCACATTCTTTTGTGTGTGTTGAATTTGTGCTGAGCTCTCTGCAAACTTGTTTGTCGCTATAGGAAGCGTCAATTCTCAAGTAAAATCTAGTTGCTGTAAGGCTGGACTAATCTTTGGTAAAGGCGAATGAATTTTTCATCCCAGCGAAGAGCATTTTTGAAAATATAAATATAATATTTTTGTGCTCCGGTCGATAGCTCAGGTGGTAGAGTGCTTGCATTCCATGCCGAAAGCTCGGGTTCGAATCCCACCGACGGTGTCAGAAATGATTTCCCGTTTCGGTGTTTATTTCAAACCCCAAAATAAAATACCGGCAAGGTTTACTCAGCCTTCACAAGAAATGAGTACCAGCCACATGCGACCCCTTCGGGAATAACGCGGCAAGAAGTTACACTATATGTGTAGCTTAGTTGCGTTTTTTTTGCGTGCTCCGCCGGGAGTCAAACTCACAACTTCTTGTTTATCACTTGACGACGGACTGTCTTTATTTTAACAAGAAGTTTTTAACCTTTTTGAACCAAGGTTCACTTTTATAGTTTTCTCTTGACCAGGGACCACTTTGATGGTTTTACCATCATCAGGAAGCAGAGAGTTTATTGATATTAGTTCATATTGTATGCTGTGTGCCTCTCCCGTGGAGGATGACTAACATTATATCAGATAACATATACTCAGACCTCCATCACGTCAGGACAAAGTGAAATAGTCAACAGCCTCACACTCCTACATAACATCGGCATATACTTGTAATAAAGACAACAATATAAATATATCTAAATCAACTGGTCTCGCCAGAAACAGGTTTTAACACTATCAATTGATAATTAATTCATCATGATATTAATTCAACTTGTTGAAAAACAATTGTCTGTGAGGGGGAAACTATTCACGGCCTTTGTGGATCTGGAAAAGGCTTTTGACTCAGTGGACAGAGGTATGTTGTGGGATGTTTTGAAAGCATACGGAGTGAATGGAGCTCTACTCAATGCGGTGCATGCGAACTATGAGAATAGTATGGCTTGCATTCGTATTGATGGTGAGTATAGTGAATGGTTTGAAGTTTTTAAGGGTGTAAGGCAAGGATGTGTGATGAGCCCATGGCTATTTAACATAGTCATGGACAAGTGTGTTCGAGATGCTAGACTTGATGATTGTGGATTAATGATAGGAGAGAGCAAAGTAAGCGTTCTACTGTATGCGGATGATGCAGTCCTTGTATCTGATTCAGCAGTGGAATTGCAAATGATGCTGTCTAGATTGAACGAAGCTTTGAAAGGTAATAATTTGAAGTTGAATGCAAGAAAGACGAAAGTTTTGATTTTTGAAAGAGATGATGAAAATATGAATTATGATTTTAAAATTAATGGAATGAATGTTGATGTTGTAAATGAGTTTGTATATTTGGGAAGTAAGTTTGAAAAAGATGGAAGAATGGCCGGTGAATTTGAAAGAAGAATAATGAAAGGCAGGTGTGTACTGGGTGCGACCGCTTGCATCGCCAGGAACCAAAATCTCTCAAAAAATGTTAGATTGGCGGTGCACGGTGGTATACTAGTGCCAACCTTGATGTATGGAAGTGAAGCCTGGACGGTGAGTGAAAGGGAAATTAGTAAAGTCCATACAGTAGAAATGGACTATCTAAGAAGTATGATTGGGAAAAAACGAAGTGACAGGTGTAATGACCAGCTTTGAAGCGCGGCCCTGCTGGGCCCCCGCGCTGCCGCGAACCGTCACCTCTTTGAGGTTAGGATTCCGACAACGGACAGGGGGCTCCTTTGAGGTTAGGTTGCGCGCTTTTGCAGTTGCCCGGCTAGCACAAGACTCCTCAGGGTGGTGTTCAGGCCCAACACCTTGCTCGCTTTCCAATGATGCTAAAGAGGTTCAAAAATATAGGTGATGGAGAGAAAAACCGGGTAAAGGAAAGACGGGATTTATTTTAAATTATGAGAAATGAGAGCATCACCACGCTAAACTGCACGACTGACTGGTTCTAAGTTTAAATTAGATAATGTATTTAAAGGGTTTGATTAGCTCACGAGGACGGAGAGAAGTCTTGATGCTGGGATGCGGGTAGTCGATGCTGGGGCGCCGGCCTCGGGCACGGCAACGCTTTTGGCGGGATGTCGGGGCTCCACACTCCGGAGGAATTGCGGCACGGGGCTCAGCCAGCGATAAGACGGGAGCGCTCGGCTGGACGGGGCAGGCGCTCCGTCCTCCTGAGGAACTTTGGGCACGGGGCTCCGGATATCGAGTAGCCAAGCGGGCGCTGGCGATGGGTAGAAAGCAGGGGCTCCTTCCTTCCGAGGAATCCGCCACGGGGGACCCAGGCGCGGCCAGGGGCTGTGTGGTGCAGGCAACAACGGCGACTCAAGCCTTCTCCGATAGATGTTCTTGGCCACGCCTGGTAGGTGTTATTGGTTCAGGTGTTGAAGAGCTTGTGTCCCCGATTGTGGGGGGGTCGACGCCTTTTATAAACTCCCTACCAGCGCGATGCGGAGCTTAACCGGGGATTTTAAGTGTTTCCCTCCCAACTGTCAATCTCAGCCTGTCTTCTTCCTCTATTTTTGATCCGGTTCAATTTCTGTGGCTAAAGATGCGCCTCAATTTCTTTCAAGTTGGTAATGACATTATTTTTCCTTTGACAGGTATAATGTTTTGACAGATCATGTCTTCTTTTTTCCCACAGGTAGCTATCTGACATGCCAGCTACCTGACACAGGGTGAGGAATGATTTTGTAAGAGAAGAATGTGGTGTAAGGGAAAGTGTGAAAGTGAAGATTAAAAGAAGTATGTTAAGATGGTTCGGGCATTTGGAGAGAATGAGTGATGAAAGATTGACGAAGAAAGTATATGTTGCTAGAATAGATGGATGTCGTGGTAGAGGAAGACCGAGAAAAGTATGGAAGGATCAAATCTCTGAAATAGCGAATGACTGGGATATCCAGAGTCATAATAAAAGGAGGACTTGTATGAAAAAGATTATGACTCTGGATGAAATGAAAGAAGTATGCAAGGACAGGAAGAAGTGGCGGCTAATCTGCAATGTTGATTTCTAATGTTGGTGTATTCATTTGCTACATTTTTTGCATAGGAAATTTTTGACTTTTTTTGTATAGATTTCTTTGTAAGGTTTTGTTCTTTTTTATATTTTAATGTAATTTATTATTCATTCATATTCCTTGACTTATAGGTTGGTATGAGGCTGACCACCCATACTGTAAAAAATGGTTCACTTTGCCAATGTCACCCCTGTTTCAGGGAAGGTCGGCAAAAGTTGTGGGGCTTATGTTCATTTGAGGTTTGGATTTTATTTGTAAGTACACATTCAGCATTTGTAAGCGCGAACTACACTTGTTGGTTTGTGGGCATACATTTGAGAGCTTTAAATGAATATATCCTTGCAACTTAGATTATAGATTATTATTATAAATGATGGCTGATGGTCTAAAATTTTAAATTGTCATTTTTTATAGATATTTTGTATAATATTTAAATTTTATTATTTTACTCAGTGATTGTTTGTTTTACAAAGTTAAATGTTATTCATTGTTTGTGTTCCTTGACTTACACATTGGTATGAGACTGACCACCCATATTGCAAAAAAATGGTTAACTTTGCCAATGTCACCCCTGTTTCAGGGAAGATGGGCAAGAGTTGCAGGGCTTATGGTCATTTGAGATTGGGTTTTTATGTTGTAAGTCCACATGCAGCATGTGTAAGCGCAAAACTACAGATGTCTGCTAGTGGGAATGCATTTAACAATGTAATATATCTTTGCAACTTAGATTATAGATGTAAAAGGTGTGTCAGACAAATCAGATAATTCAAAAGCTATGGAACACTTTCTTCCTGTGATCTGAAATACTTTGAGATATGACTAACGTACAAAAATATTTCCTAGTCTTTGAATTATTAGATCTGTCTTGACATTTTATGGCCACACCATGTACACTAAAATATGAGTCGTATAGAATCAACGATGGCCATCTAGGATTTCTTTAAATGAGACAAATACACGGAAATCACGGCAATATGTTTTCCTGTGTTCCCATTCTTGAAGAAAATCCTTAATTGCCGCCTTTGATTCTAAACGAGTCATATAATGACTTAAACCTAATACACAATTTAAACAATCATCCTCATCATTGGCACAGCAACCCTGCGTGAGTCTGGGCCTCCCTCGCGCTGTTCATGCAGCCTCTTTTTATAATATTTATTTTATTTTAGTTTTGTATAATATTTAGCTTCATTATTGAGGTTTGCTCTCAGCGCTGTGGCTGTAACACTAATATGTACAAAATTGTTATAAAATATCTCCAACTTGTAATCCTGTTTGTACCAGTTATTTCATTATGGATCAGTGCGCCCGAGTATCTGTCCATGAGGATCCACGTGACTGCTTCCCCATCTGGTTTCATGTGAGGACACGGCTTCAGATGCGAGGTGTAGGAATATTTCTCCTCTGCAACCTGTCTCCAAGTTACCTAACTGTTCTGCACATCACAATGGTTACAAGATGTTAGTGTTGTTATCATCATTATTATAGGAGCACCAGGCCTCGTTAATCAACTGCTGCCAGCACTGTCTTCCCAATGCCTTCTCCCTTCGGTCCCACGCTTGTTCTGCTCGGCAATATTAATGCCGCATCATCAGTCAACAGCCAAGTCTTCAAGACACTTCACTGTCTGAACTGTTAGGTAATTAATGATCACCTTAAACAGCGATGGGCCGAAACAAGGATCCCTGGTGTACTCCCTCCATTTCAACTAAAATTCACATCATGTAAGTATGCAGTGACAGAAGGTTTTATTAGTTTTTAGATGTCGTGTGCTTCCTCTAGACTCGGGGTTGCTACCGTTCCTGTCATGAATGGCTTTATTTCACTCGTCTGATTTGTTGCATTAATGACCACTATGAACAACAGTGGGCCAAGAAGCTGGCGCACTCCACTTCTTATTTTGATGTATATATGCTTTGATTTGTAGTTCTGATTAGTTATGTTAGCTGTTGCTAGTGTTTGATATATTCATTACAATTATGAACAACAGTGGGCTGGGAATGTATCCCTGGTGTACCCACTTCATCTTTTGCAGTGAACTGTATTTATTGTTAGTTTTTGCACGGTGAATGCTTCTTCCGGTATCAGGTATTGATGCTGTCCCTACTGTGGATGGCTTTGTTATATTGATTAACACTATAACCAGCAGTGGGCTGAGAATGTCCCTTGCTGCACTCCACTGCTTCATTAGGATGTCCTGTTAGTTTTAGCATGGCGTGTGCTTCCTCCAGTGTCAGGTGCTGGTGCTGTCCCTGCTGTGGATGGCCTTGTGAGACTTGAGCGAGGAGTTCTGCGTGAAGGCCTTGTGGCACACGTCGCAGCTGAAGGGGCGCTCGCCCGTGTGCACGCGCGTGTGCTTGGTGAGGTCGGAGCGCGTGGTGAAGGCCTTGAGACAGACGGGGCACGGGTGGCGGCGGGCGGCACGCGCCTCGTGGAAGCGCATGTGCAGGTACAGGGAGCTGCGGGACTTGAACATCTTCCTGCAGGTCTGGGGCATACACAACAATTGACATTTTGTACTTTCAATAGTCATCTTTTGACTGTTGCAAGTAATGATCCCCTTCATAATTCTTTCTAAAGAGATAAAGAAGTATTTTAAAAGAAGTACCAAGCAAAATGTGCTCTACTGGACCTTTCTTATTTGAGATGATAGAAACTAAGCTACGACCGGTCACTTGTTCCTTGGATAGGTGATTGTTTACCATCACCAGAGAGACAACAACACCTTCTCTCAGGGCCAGTCTCCCCTCCACTCACCCACGCCCTGTATATCCATCCCATCCGGGGATGTGTCACAGGACTCGCATGCAAAAGTTATGTGAGATACGAGTGGCAGAAGGCCCTCCCGTGAAGCTACACTTTCCCAAGTGTTTACACAAAGCAAAAGAGGCTCAGAAATCACTGAAAGATTATAGCCGTGAGGGTTTAGGGCTCGATGATTTTAAATTTACAAACAAAAATGCAAAGTGATTCTGAGCATCTTAACATATGACTTAAGGTCTAGAATTCGAGATGCTACTACTGAGACTGTTCGGGAGGCGCTCTCCTGACTAAGTGGCCAACCACCATAGAGGCGGAAAAGACTAGAGAAAATATAAAGAATGTCGGTCTAATTAGACCGACGAGAGCGACAGACCAGAGAGACAGACTTTATTTTATTCTCATTGTGTCTATAAGATCTTGGACTTGATTAGGTCACTGTTGATCTTCTCCAAGCTTCCCTTTTGAATGCCTTGTTGACAGGTCGACCAGAATCCCTGCTATAGAGGAAGTATGTGACTGAACAAGATGCTGTATCTCTACCTGGCACTGCAGGCTGGTTTCCCCGCTGTAGCTGCTGTCTGCGCAGTCCTCAGGAGGGGGGCGGGGCTCTAGGGGCTCTACGGACGCTACCTGCAGCACACATTCACACTGCTATTCAAAAAACTCATCACAGTCAAACACATAGCACGATTCATTTATCAATTGAAAATCAAAATGTGTCGGGCTTACACCGAGAACATAAGACATCACAAAACATTGAATACAGCATTTACACATATACCATAAACATACTTAATAGAATAATTAACTCGCCCACAGATACATTATGTATACATACAAACCTCTCTTAATCTTTTTCTCTTCATTTCTTAAAAACAGAAGCCAATATGTGCAAATATGTAAATGACCAACATTCAACTAATTTTTTTCCAACTTCAGGAGTTCCTCAATGCTCTAATTTAGGCCCTCTAGCCTTCATTGTGTTCATTAACGACATTGCGGACAAGATCAAAAATGGTTCTTGTTTACTTTATGCTGATGACATGAAAATTTATACAGAAATCAAGGATTTTCAAGACTGTATTAATTTACAGATGGATTTGAACTCTCTGCTGATGTGGTCCAATAATAATGGATTGAACTTCAACATTAGCAAGTTTTCTGTCATGTCATTTACAAGATGCCCTTGTCCCATAATCCATGAGTACAGTATTGGTGGGTCGATACTGACTCGTGTCTTTTCATTTAGGGACCTGGGCGTAGTTTTTGATCCTGGTCTGAAGTTTACAGAACACATAACGCAGTTGACGACCAAATGCTACCAGTTATTGGGCTTTGTGATCAGAATTAGCAATAATTTTGAGTCACCGAGAGCTATGGTGGATGTCTTCAACTGTATTGTACGTTCTAAATTAGAGTACGCTGTCGAGGTTTGGGCCCCGTATCAGTGGAAGTATGTAGATCTGTTGGAGCAAATCCAAAAAAAGTTTTTGAGGTACCTCCTTATGAGAATACAGGGGAATTATCCCAAGTTTATGCACCATGAGGAATTACTTGAGAAAATCAGCTCCAGAATCTCGGCGCAACGGTTCTCTTATGGTGCTTTGTTACAAGATCATTAACGGCTTAATTGACAGCCCCACCCTGTTAGAGAGTTTTGAGCTTTATGTGCCAGCTGGCTACGGCCGGGGAAGACGGCATGAACTTTTTCATGTACCGCTGTCCCGTACCGACGTCATGGCACAACATGCCTTAACTCAGAGTGTTATTTTATTTAAGTTACTCTGATTAACTCCGCTGACATAGACATTTTTTACATTAACTTAGAATCATTTACAGATCTAGTTAAAGAGTTCCTCCCAGCTTGTTTATGACTGTGTGAGGGTGCACTGTAATAAGGGAAACCTGTTGTGCACAAAAAAAAAAAAAAAAATTCTCTGCACCCATATGCTGTTCTTATACGTGTTTGGACTCCAATGGCAGCGATTCACACTATAATCTATAATAATCTATAATCTAAGTTGCAAGGATATATTCATTCAAAGCTCTCAGATGTATGCCCACAAACAAACACGTGTAGTTCGCGCTTACAAATGCTGATTGTGTACTTACAAATAAAATCCAAACCTCAAATGAACATAAGCCCTGCAACTCTTGCCGACATTCCCTGAAACAGGGGTGACATTGGCAAAGTGAACCATTTTTTACAGTATGGGTGGTCAGCCTCATACCAACCTATAAGTCAAGGAATACGAGTAAAAAATAACATTTAAGTATAAGAAAACAACAAAACCTTAAAAATAAATCTATACAAAAAAAAAAAAAAGTAAAAAAAAAAGAAATGTCTTATGCAAAAAATGTAGCAAGCCAATAAACCAACATTAAAAATCAGCATTGCAGATTAGCCGCCACTTCTTCCTGTCCTTGCATACTTCTTTCATTTCATCCAGAGTCATAACCTTTTTCATACAAGTCCTCCTTTTATTATGACTCTGGATATCCCATTCATTCGCTATAATAGTTGTAAATATATGCAGGTGCGGGGCAGAGGAAGCCGAGACGTTGCACCAGACTGACGGAGCTCATTGGTGGGGCAGGCGGGGAGCATGGAGAGATCCTGACTTCCCACTGTTATAAGCTGGGGAAGGAAGGCTGGAGACATGTGTCACCTGAGTGATGCTGACTTGCACGTTGTCCTTGAGCAGGCCCAGCCGATGCAGCGTGAGGGCGTCAGCGTGCTGGCTCACGGCTACAGGGGGTGGGGCAGGGGCAGCAGCAGCAGGGGCCGGGGGCAGCTCCAGGTCTCCCCCATCCCACACCGCCTCCTCCAACTCCCCCTCTTCCAGCTTCACGTCCAGCTCGGGCACTGGGGCGTAGGGCAGGTCCTCCAGGGAGTCCTCCACCACCTCAATGTCAGGCGTGCACTCCATGGGGAGCAGCTGCGGACAACAGGCAGAGGTACAGGAACTGCATGCAAGAGGAAATAATCAAACATTCACACTTTCTCTTGCACATTCTTCTCTAACAAGATCATTCCTCACCCTATCACTCCGTTTTTTCCCAATCATACTTCTTAGGAAGTCCATTTCAACAGTATGGACCTTACTAATTTCACTTTCATTCACCGTCCAGGCTTCACTTCCATACATCAAGGTGGGTAAAAGTATCGAGCATTTTTAGATATGTTTTGATTTTTGGCGATACAAGCTGTGGCACCCAGTACACACCTGCCCTTCATTATTCTTCTTTCAGGTTCACCGGTCATACTTCCATCTTTTTCAAACTTACTTCCCAATATACAAACTCCTAAAGAGTAATTTAGTTTTCATACAATACATTTACGCGATCAAGGTGAATTTACGCATCAATATTAGTTTACGCAATATGTCCTCCTCGGGCCCTGCCTGCGTGCTGGAGGAGAGCGCGTCACTGTAATCAACACAACTTAATAATGTAGTTATAGAGCTCGGCCTTATAGTGTACTGAGAGCCTGGGCCGGGGAGCGAATCCACCATCTTTCGATTACAAGTCCATGGCGTCCATTGCTGGACTAAAAGCCGTTCTGGGTAAGAAGTCTCGACGGGCGTCGGTAGATCTTGTCATATCTATTTGGAGATAGAACGGAAGAAAACATGGCGGGGCGTGAGCAGCTGATACATTTTACACGGAACGGCGATCAGCTGTTCACGCCCTGCCATGTTTTATTCTGCCCCATGCTACCTGATGTCGGATGTCGCTGTCCTGGTCCTGCAGATGCCTCTGCATGAGGAAGTGCAGCCGGTGCTCGCTAGCTGCAGCCAGGCCGCGCAGCTTGAGCGCCGTGTGCAGCAGGCGCATGCACGCCTCGCACACGCCGCGCGGCAGAGCGCGCCCGCACGCCGCGCGCGCGCGCATCCGCAGGTTGGTGCACAGGAACACGCGGTGCGCGAGCTGCGGCGTGCTGAACATGTCGGTGGAGCCGCGCCCGTCCAGGCACAGCCGGCATCTGCTCAGCAGCTCGCGGTATGCGGCGGCGCGGGACATCTCCTCTACAACTCTCTACAGATCCCGCAAACAACAACACGGGCAGGACCCTGTCAGCTGTCAACTGTCAGGCAGCTGTCACTTACGTGCAAGGCTGACAACTGTAGAAACAAATAGGTATTCAAAATTAAATTAATAATTTTAATTTTCTGGATATTTTACCTACCAACTCATTTATTTTTTCACTTTTTAAACCTCTTTTTATAACAAAAAATCTCTGAATCTGCAGACTCGAGAAACAACTGCTCTAATCTAATCTAATCTAATCTAAGCTGCAAAGATATATATCATTTAAGATTTATATTAAATGCATTCCCACAAGCAGACATGTATAATTTCGCGCTAACACATGCCGCATGTGGACCTACAATATAAAAATCCAATCTCAAATGAACATAAGCCTTGCAACTCTTGCCGTCCTTCCCTGAAACAGGGGTGACATTGGCAAAGTGAACCAATTTTTTACAGTATGGGTGGTCAGCCACATAACAACCTATAAGTCAAGGGACAATAAGCTCAAAGGCTCAATAAGTAATAAGTATTTTAATATACTTTTTTCTACTCCCATTTGGTAATTTACTAAATACAAATAGTGTAAGAGCCGGCCGCACGAAACCTTATGGGGCTTCCACACGCTTGCCAACCCATCTCAAGTCAAGTGCGCTTGACTTGAGATGGGTTGGCAAGCGTGTGGAAGCCCCATTACCTCATTTCTACCAGGCAGAGACTAGTAAGAGGTGATCATACATACTCTGTGGAGGTGATGCTCCACATAGATAAGTATACTATAATACTATGATGCTCCACATTAATTACCTGCTTTAAGCACAAAAATTAATATTCCAAACCTGGAGCGTTTTGAATGCGGCCATTTTTTTGTAAATTATAAAAAACGATCTTTTGAAGTTATTTGTATGAGCCATGGAAATAAAGTAAAAAAATATGACACTAAATACATTACTTGTAATAAGAGGATAAACATACTACAAATTTGTATTTCCAACCCTTCTTGTTCAGGAGAAAGAGGGGTAAAATGTTATTTTTTACAATATATTTTATAACTCAAAAACAAAAAAGAAAATATGATATTTTTGTACGTGGAATATAAGAACATAAATTTGTATACAATAATGACCTCTTACATATTCTTGCTATCTGCTGTAGTTTCAGAGAAAATAAATTTTGAAGTGAAATATTTTCCTAAAAACCGTTACGGCGTTTCCCGTTTTTTGGTCAAAATCCGGTTTGAACGCCTTAGTGTTTGATTGTAAAAATATATAAAAAATACCATCCCCTAGAAAATTAAATTGCCTGTAAAACTGTATTGATATGAACTATTTTATCGTGAAAGGTTTGAACAGAATAGCGGTTAATCTTGTGTTAACATATTTTGCGTAATATTATGAAATCATCATAATATTACGCATATACGCGTGCTAGATAGGTAGGTACTTATATACAACCATCAAAATACGTCACGAAAGTTAAACCGCTATAACATACAATCCTTTCACAATAAAATAGTAAATATTCATACAATTTTAAAGGAAATTTAATCTTCTAGGTGATGGTATTTTTTATAATTTTTAAAAATAAAATACTAAGGCGTTCAAACCGAATTTTGAACCAAAAACGGGAACTGCCGTAAATTTTTTGGAAAATGCTCTGAAACTACAGCAGATAGAAAGAATATGTAAGAGGTCATTATTGTATACAAATTTATGTTCTTATATTCGACGTACAAAAATATCATACTTTCTTTTTTGTTTCTGAGTTATAAAATATATTGTACAAAATAACATTTTACCCCCCTTTCTCCTGAACAAGAAGGGTTGGAAATACAAATTTGTAGTATGTTTATCCTCTTATTACAAGTAATGTATGTAGTATCATATGTTTTTACTTTATTTCCATGGCTCATACAACTAACTTCAAAAGATCGTTTTTTATAATTTAAAAAAAATGGCCGCATTCAAAACGCTCCAGGTTTGGAATATTTTTTTTTTTGCAAAAAGCAGGTAATTAATATAGAGCATTAGTTTTTACTAGTCTCTGCTTGGTAGTCGATGAGGTAGTTTGCACCATTTTTTGGGCCTCTTTGAAGAGGCCGCATCCAAAACGCTCCAGGATAGGAAAAGGCAGATCTGTGAAAAAATCATGTACTCGATGCAAACTACCAGCCTGACCATGTCTCTGCCTGGTAGTCGATGAGGTAAGGTTTCATACGTCTAGCTCTTAAGGCTAGTTCGCACGAGGCCACTGATTTAGTCAAGTAGCGAGTAATTTAGTAGTGGGCGGGGCGCTACTCGCCCGTGAAGCGTTCGCATTACGGTCCAGTACAGTACACAAGTGCGAAGTTGGCTGCAGAAAGCCCTTTCTATAATGGCGGAAAATTTGAATTGGCTGCAGTTTGAAAATATTAATTGAGTATTAAAATCATGTTATTATAAAGCCCTTTAAATTGGCTATAGTTTGGTAATATTAACTGATTTATGCCCGGCCACCTAGCTAGGAGCCTGTTTAGCAAACAACTTCGAAACTCGACTTTTGTAAATTCGAAATGTATTTTATGGTTTATAAAATAATATACACATTTTAAATAAAAACAACACATGACTATTTGATGTTTAAAATAATATCTACCATTTACGCTGCAAACATTATTTTTTAATTGAATTTTTATCTTTTCAATGATGTGTACAAAGTATATTTTGTATGCACACACTATAATACGGCTCGTAGTCTGCAGCTGCATTCAGATGCATTTCTCTGTTGCGTTTTTCGTTGTTGACAATTAACATCAATATTCGACATGTAAAATCGGCATTTTCAAATACACGGCGGTCACCAATCAATTATCAAGTTAAAGAAGAAACATGGTTCAACTTTTCAGAGGCTGACCGCGAGAAACTTGTTCAATCCTGCTACATACGCCTCTCACGTCTGTCACAGATACCAGCTGATGGCTTACAGTGGCATAAAATTGTAATGCCTCTAATTAGTTATCCCCGTGTGTCACTGAATTGTTTCTGTACAAAACAACAAGTAACAATCCATCTGAAGGATATCATAAGGCCTGTGATATGACAAATTTATGGTAGGTACCTATAAACATCGATCAATGTAAAAGATCGATGTTTTTAAATACGTAATAAATTCATGGACGATAATAGTTATTTCCACAACATCTTTACCAAAACTATATTTGTACAGCTCTATTGTCAGCAAGGAGCTACATGATTGTATTTTTGACAGCTGATATCCGCACCAAAAATCGATGTCATACTATTCTTATCGAAAAAAAATTACCTTTCTCAAAACTTTTTGGACGTAGATAAGTCCTAGCAACTTCTATATTCTCAAGAGTTTCTAAAAAAACAAGGATATCGGTGTGCATATCCACTTATTTACAGTTTAAACATGACATAACCTGACTGACAGGTCGCTAAGTTTAGGGAGCGGAACATCGGGCTCGCAAATATAAGAAGTTCTTAAGTACTTAAATATTTTTAAACAGCACTTTATCTTTAAATATTCTTGCTGAAAACGGGCATTATCTTTTCAAACTGCAGCCAATTTAAATTGCCGCCATTCTTGCATTTCCGTTTCCCCGCCAAGAGTGAGCGGCCAATGGCGCGGCCGCTAATAAACTCGACTCGGACTCGGGCTTTTCCGTGGCTCTTCGGACTCGGACTTTTCCGTGGCTTCTCGGCAACACTCGCCCACGGACGGTGGGCGGGGCCGCTACTTGCCCGAAAAAATAGAATGAAATGGATCGGCTTGACTAAACCATTGACTTAACTACTGGACTAAATTGTTGGGGTTCGCACACGTTTAGCCACTAAATTACTCGTTACTTGGCTAAATTACTCGCCTTGTCCGAACCAGCCATTAGACTAAAAACGGCTAACGGAATCACAATGCTATTCCACAGCCCGTTGCGAAATGGTAATTACGCAACGGGTGTAAAAATGTGCGCATGCGCATTGTCAGAAATGGAACCATTTTTGAATTTCGAGTATCAACCTTGGTTCACTTTGCCAATGCCACCCCTGCTTCAGGGAAGGTCGGCAAGAGTTGCAGGGCTTATGTTCATTTGAGATTGGGTTTTTTATATTGTAGGTCCACATGCGGCATGTGTAAGCGCGAAATTATGCATGTCTGCTTGTGGGAATGCATTTGATATGAATCTCAAATGATACATATCTTTGCAGCTTAGATTTAGATTTAGAACCTTGTATGAGGCTATAACAAACTATTATTTGCCATTTCCATAGCAACCACGTTTAAACGTCAGCCATATTAAATATGAATATTTTCAATTTATTGATAGTTCCTCCCCACTGTGTTCAATCTTTGTTCAAATGAAAATGAATATATATTTTATGTGTAGAGTCAAATAAAGATTGTTAAAAGTGTAATAATTCATCAAATTTACTTTGCTTTTTTCGAAGGAAAACAGAAGGCTTAAAAGGAAAATAATGCCAGATATTTTCACCGCAAAAAATAAACAAGCTTAAACAGTTACTTGGCTAATAGGTCGGTATGAGGTTGACCACCTATGCTGTAAAAACTTGTTTCACATTGCCAATGACACCCCTGCTTCAGTAGTTGCAGGGCTTACCTATGTTTATTTAAGTTATGGGTTTGAATCTATCTATAATCTATAATCTAAGTTGCAAGGATATATTCATTTAAAGCTCTCAGATGTAAGCCTACAAACCAACAAGTGTAGTTCGCGCTTACAAATGCTGAATGTGTACTTACAAATAAAATCCAAACCTCAAATGAACATAAGCCCCACAACTTTTGCCGACCTTCCCTGAAACAGGGGTAACATTGGCAAAGTGAACCATTTTTTACAGTATGGGTGGTCAGCCTCATACCAACCTATAAGTCAAGGAATGTTTAACCTTATTTGCGGCATGTATAAGCGTGACCTTATATGTGTGTCTGCTTGTGGGCATAAATTGAAAATGAATCCTAAATGTAATATATCTTTGCAAATTAGATTAGATTAGATAATCGAGGGGAATGATAGCTTACACGGTTTGACAAAGTTAAGGTTTAATTACTTCAAATGGACGAGTACATTATAATGACTACTATTTTGTTATTTATTTCATGGTCGTAGAAAAAGTATTGTATGCCATTGCACGTAATTAGTCTTTGTAACACTATTGCTGTCTATTGTGCCATTCGGCTGCGCCTCATGGCACAAACTAGCACTCGTGTTACAAAGACTATCATTACCAGGCAGTGGCATAAATAACTAATCTATGCCTGCGCCTTATGTTTGAATAATGGAAAATAATTAATGTCTAGGGGGAAAAGTCTGGGAAATGAGGTCCACACGAATTTATAGACAAAATTGTGACGTCACCTGACCGGGTCACTAGGGAAACGGCAAACAAATATTGTTATTTTTGGCTAAGGACAGTAGTGCCAAATAAGACGTGTGCTTGCCAAGAAAAAAGTTCCAAACTCAAATATTTTCAGACCTCATTCAAAAGATTCAACCGAATGATTTGTTGTTTTTACTTTGTGGATTCTTTATTTAAAATGTTCTTCTTGTGCTCGTCCAAATTTACAGAATTCTAAAAAAAATCATTTAGCAAACTTCTGTAGCTTTAAACTGTAGGTATCACTGTTTGGTTTGGCTAAATACCAAAGCGAATAATAATATGGCCCTAGTTCATGAAACAACTATTTACATATTAAAAACTGATTCTACATCGCGAGCTGGATTTTGGATACAGATACCACGTACGGTAAACGACAGTATCAAAATGTTTGGCGGAGATGACGGCGTTTTGTGGCCTGTACAAGAAAGGGAATTAGTAAAGCGCCCTTGGAGTGACAATCTTCACGAAACGGCGCTATACCAAGTCATCATCATCATCATCATCATAGTTGATTGTAGAACAAGAATTGAATAAACGTTTCTGCGCTGCTCATGTGCGGCTTCTTCACTTCTCACTTTGACTACAGCCATGGTAGGTATTCATATCAGTTCCTGATTCAAATCAACCATTCATGGATGTAGGTACATAACAGATCCTTGTCTATAACGTGGCAGGGTAGAACAGCACAGGGACAAAACAACACAATATGACATAACGCCACATGACCGTACATCACATGACAGAACATCGCAAATAACCATTTATATATAACATTTTATAACATAGGCGCATATAACCTATTTTTTTTTACAGATAATGTGGCCGGCTTTACGCCATCCACCTCATAATAGGCCAAATAAATGTTTGTGATGTTTTGTCATTGTGACGTTATGTCGTATGTTGTTTTGTCACTGTGCCGTGCTACCATGGCATTGTCTACAGCAGTGTACGCAGTTAGTTCCATGTACATCAGCGGCTTCCAAACTTTTGCTAATGATCTTCAATTTTCCAAAACAAAACCTAGGAAGGGAGGCGCGAATTTTTTTTTTTTTTTTTAAGAAATCCTGTGTGGGAGTCTCTAGGGGTCTATGACACTTGCTGTAGTGCCGCAGAGGTGTACGAGCTTGGTCGTCGCTACAAAGCGCCAATACTCAAGCAAGACCCAGTTTGGGGAGGCATGGTAGCATACAGTTTGGAAACCATTGATGTACATGCCATGTTTTGCTCTGCTGATGGCGAGTTGGCCACCGCACCGCCATGCACGTTATAATAGTGATTAGTGGCAGTGAGTGCCGAGTAGGCAGCTCCCTCCAGCGTGTCAGCTTCCCACTAAACTAAAGCCCTCGCTAGGCGTGCTGCTGGATCCTCCATACACTATTCCAGTAGCGTGTTGGCGGGGAGTCTATACCTCGGACGCGGTCAGCTGGCAGTTCCTGTAGCCTCTCCACACTGCCGGACTGCCAGCCAGCCAGGCAGTCTGTCGGTCACCGCAGACCCTGAGAGCCGCGTCTACAGCTCTGGCACTTCTACTCCGTACAAGGTAGGACCATTCTCGTCTCATCTCACAACTAACTCAGGCACTTACTAATTTTAAAAGATTTTTTGTTCTTCATATTAATAATAATAATATTAGTATGATTTATTCGGTGAGCGCTGTTATTTTTGTGTGAATCACACCTGAAGAGCCCTCTGCAAGCTTGATCCTCGCTATAGAAAGCGCCAGTTCTCAAGAAAGCCCCAGTTGCTGTAAGGCTCGATGGATCTTTGGTGATCGGTCTTTCTATAATCTAGGCGGCAAGACATGTGAACATTTAAGGCTTATATTAAATGCATGCCCACAGGCAGGCACATGTAGGTTCGCACCTACACATTCTGCATGTGTGCATACAAATAAACAAACACCTCACATGAACATTAACTTTGAAACTCCTGCCGCTTTCTCTGAAACCAGGGTGCAATTGGCAAAAGTGAACCATTTTTTACAGCACGGGGGGTCAGCCTTATACCTAGCATTCTTTGAAGAAGGTGTATGAATTTTTTAATTGTTTCAACCCAGCGAAGGGCATATTTCAAAATACAAATGGTGTATTTTTTGTGCTCCGCCGAGATTCGAACCCACAACCTTCCATTTACGAGTCTGAAGCGCTACCACTTGACTACGGGCCAGTCATAGTTTTCTTCCTTTGTAGATTTCTCCTCTACGTAAGATTATTTTCTGCTGTTCCATACAGATATTTACTTTTCGTTTACCTGTTCCTTGACTAATAGCTTGATATGAGGCTGCCCACCCATAGTTACTGTAAAAAATGGTTCACTTTGCCAATGTCACCCATGTGTCAGGGAAGGTCGGCAAAAGTTGTAGGGCTTATGTTCGTTTGCGGTTTGGATTTTATTATATTTATTTGCAAGTAGGACACATTCAGCAATTGTAAGCGCGAACTACACGTGTCTGTTTGTGGGCATGCATTTGAGAGCTATAAATGTTAATATATCTCTGCAACTTACATTATAGATATGAATTTTTTCACCAAATAAAAAGCATATTTGAAAATATAAATGGTGTATTTTTTGTGCTCCGCCGGGAATCGAACCCAAAACCTTCCATTTACGAGTCCGAAGTGTTCCACTGGACTACGGACCGGTCTAACATTACCTCCGGTATAAGCAGGCACTTATACATTAAAGCATTCATCAAAATCTGCTCACGGAAAGTACATTATTGGGGCTTTTACCGGCAAGGCTTACTCAGCCATCACAAGAAATGAGTACCAGCTCCCTCACTTCCTCAACTGAAGTGGTTGGCGTAAGGTCGGCCTCTTTACCTATAAACTCAAATAGATTCCACTCGCCACATGCCAAACCCTTTGCAGATAAAATGGCAAGAAGTTGCACTATATGTGAAGCTTAGTTGCGTTGCACTAGTACTGTTTTTAGATAAAAGTCTAGTGGTAAACACTACGGACTCATGATTTAAAGGTCGTGGATTCGATTTCCGACGGAGAATGAAAAATATATCTTTTGACTTTCAAATTATGTTCAGAAGTGATCTGCTTTACAAAGGTCCATCCAGTGTCACAACAGTCACAGAACATGGGTCTTGCTTGTGTAGTTGGTGCTTTCTATAGCGACGCCCAATCACGCAGAAGACGCATGAGGTGACTGTAATCTAGGTTGCAAAGATTTATTACATTTAAGATTCATATTAAATGCATTCCCATGAGCAGACATGCATAATTTTGCGTTTCATAAGTTGCGTTTAGACTCGTATAAGTTCGTGCTTACACATGCCACATGAGGACTTAAAACATAAAAATCCAATCTCTAATGAACATATACCCTGCAATTCTTGCCGAGCTTCCCTGAAAGAGGGGTAACATTGGCAAAGTGAGCCATTTTTTACAGTATGGGTGGTCAGCCGCATACCAACCTCAAAGAAATCATGTCATTATTTTATGTAAATGGATAGACAAATGGTTTATGGAATATATTTTATAACAATTTGATTGATTAACTGAAATAATTGACCTGTTTAGAATATTGGCGGAATATCGTCCCTAATCAATAATTTATACCAAGATATCCAGACCAAGGCCGTACTAGAGAGATACTATCCAGACCAAGGCCGTACTAGAGAGATACTATCCAGACCAAGGCCGTACTAGAGAGATACTATCCAGACCAAGGCCGTACTAGAGAGATACTATCCAGACACACATTAATAGAGCGTATTGTTGTGTTATTCACAACAATATTTAACCCCCGGAACATTGTTTTCTTGCATGCAGAATTTACTTTAGGCGGTGGATGAGCCGTGGGTTTGCTGTGCGTGAATAATAGCGCCCTTGGAGTGACAGGGCTTACGAAACGGCGCTATAAAAAAATCATCATCATCATCATCAATAACGTCGATTGTGGTAATTTCTCTGCTTGAGAACATATTAAACACAGGGCGCTACTTTAATTTTATTTGATTTGTAGATAAAACAAAATACGTTCAAACATAACTATTGCGTTTTGTAAACAGGAATTCCTGCTTCTCACAAATTCCCTGTGATCAGCACGAAATATCAAGGAGCGCATCCCGATGCAGTTGCATCGAGTCAGTAACTTCGGACTTTGCCTTGTTTTCTCTAGTGGACGAACAGGTAGATCTAGAATCACTGCAGAGTCGGGTCACGACCATCGGGATGGCCTTCCGCCGCTAAAAAAAATTATAGCATTGCATGAGCGTTCTGTGATACGCTTCCCCGGATGGAAGTGTAAAAACGGAACTGGTATGAGGCTGGGTTTGCGCGACTTATCATCCACCGACGACGAAGAAGAGTCCACGAGTGACTCTGAGTGTGTGAGTGTGTGTGCTAGTGCATGCGCAGCAGCGGTCATGAACTTGAAAGTAAAAGTTGTCGCGGAAGTGCTCTGTCTCTGTTTCCATCTCTATATCTGTCTCTGTCTCTGTCATTACCATAATGATTATATTACAGTCACTCTAATCTCTCAATGCAGCGCACGCAGCAGTAATTTCATTTCTGTAATGCCAAGTCCAACACTGTAGTCACCACTAGTCAACACCAAGTCCACACTGCAGACCAGCCATGCTCTCCGCTTCAAACTCCTTCTCCTCCAGTGTCCCTGCAGTCCACATACCTCCCTGGCCTCCGCTTCTCCAGTGTCCCTGCAGTCCACATACCTCCCTGGCCTCCGCTTCTCCAGTGTCCCTGCAGTCCACATACCTCCCTGGCCTCCGCTTCTCCAGTGTCCCTGCAGTCCACATACCTCCCTGGCCTCCGCTTCTCCAGTGTCCCTGCAGTCCACATACCTCCCTGGCCTCCGCTTCTCCAGTGTCCCTGCAGTCCACATACCTCCCTGGCCTCCGCTTCTCCAGTGTCCCTGCAGTCCACATACCTCCCTGGCCTCCGCTTCTCCAGTGTCCCTGCAGTCCACATACCTCCCTGGCCTCCGCTTCTCCAGTGTCCCTGCAGTCCACATACCTCCCTGGCCTCCGCTTCTCCAGTGTCCCTGCAGTCCACATACCTCCCTGGCCTCCGCTTCTCCAGTGTCCCTGCAGTCCACATACCTCCCTGGCCTCCGCTTCTCCAGTGTCCCTGCAGTCCACATACCTCCCTGGCCTCCGCTTCTCCAGTGTCCCTGCAGTCCACATACTTCCCTGGCCTCCGTTATCTTGAGTCTCCATCCACCTCTGTCCTCCAGCTGCAGTAGCCACATCCCTCCTCACCTCAGCCTTGGTCTTCCAACTCTTCTCCTTCCTCCTGGGTCCCCATCCATGATGCGTCTTGGGCGTCCTCTGCACGTGTCCAGCCCACCTCAGTCTCAGTGTGGAGATGTTGGGTGTCTGGCATTTCAGTCGATTATTTCTTCTACCAGGCTGGAAGTCTCATCACACGGTAATTCTTACCTACCGAATATCGGTAATGTTTGTATGAAGACTAATCAGCTGTTCACTTGCGGCCATCTTGGATTGACAGGTCTTCATACAAGTATTACCGATATTCGGTAGGTAATAATTACCGTGGGGATGAGACATCCAGCCCTGAGCTCCAGTCTAACAACGAGGCTCTTGAAGCGCTATTCTGCTAAATTCCTTACGACCTAAGGCGACGAGTTGGCGATTCGTGTCCAAAAAAGGATGTACTGTGATTTTTTTTTATCTAAGGAGTTCTTTTGCAAGCGCTAGCGCTCCCGACTTGTTTTGGAGACGAATCGCCAGCTCGTCGCCTTAAGGTCGTAAGGAATTTAGTAGAATAGCGCATCAGCTGACATCTTCTGATTCACCCTACCAGCTGTTGATGCATTAGAAGCAGGAGTGTGTGCATGAGTAGCCATGCTTTGCCTGCTGTTGGCTTCACAATCCTCAGCGCATGGAGGATCAGTTGTGCGCAGTGCACACAGGGCACTTAATTATATGAGAGGACACCACTGCGCCTCGCTGAACTCTTCCAGCTAACTGGTTTCATTTGGTTAGATAGTGAAGCCTTTAGTGAACATTGTCCAATGCGCATTTGAACAATCCGGTGAGCGTGCTTTTGCAGTGGCGGCTGAGCATGGGACCGGTGATTCGACAGATTGCAGTCACTTCAAGAGACGTCTCCAGACCGTTCTGTTCACCGCGCGCTTGGGCGGCCTTGGAGTGACGACGTCGTGAAGTGCCGCCAGTGAGAACAGTGAAGTGTTGGCTCATCATCATCATCTCACTCCTCTACCAACACAAGCCCCCTGCGCGTGCGCATATTCAGCCACGCACACAGCCACCCACTAATGCCAGGCATTCTACTCGTTACATACGGTTTATCGGAACTTCAACAAATTTGAAAATATCTTTTTCTCGGCGTGCAAAGTAACGCACCTCTATCGGTGCTATTCTTAGACATTTTAGTCGTCCGTTGAGCCCACGCTTTGACAAACTAATGATGCATTTGTATGAAGACCGCAAGTGAACGGCTGATTAGTTTTCATACAAATATTAAGGTAAGAATGACCGTGGTGGGCATTATTTTATTAGTTTGTCAAAGCGTGGGCACAACGGACGACCAAAATGTCTAAGGATAGCACTGTATGTGCCTATTTATTTTATTTTATTTTATTTAGGAGAAAAAACAGATACAGACACAATAACACAGACAAGAAAAATGTAATGTAAAAAATTTAAAGTAGCTGACAAAAAATAAATCGAAGAAGTAAAAAGTAAATCAAGTTAAGAACAGAAATAAAAGTAAAAATAAGAGGAAAGAAGAAAAAAAGAGAAAAGATTAACTAAAAATAAACAAAAAATACCTATATAACAATAAAAAAACCCAATCAAGATACAATGGATGGCAAGGACATTTTATAAATACTCGATGGCCTCGAATGACTATGGTACTGAGCAATCAATAACAAAGTATTTGCTTGCCGTTTCCCCTTTTTCACCGTCCATTTGATTAGTTGTCTATGGAGCTAGTGGCGAGCTCATGTACACGGAGCTGTGCTGAGTGCAGCACTCGTCTGCCCACCTCTGTGTGTTAGCATGAGCAGCGGTCCTGTCTCCGTGATTTCCTGATTAGCCTGATGGCTGACACGCTGCCCGGACAAGCGCTGGCGAGTTGTCGGCGGCGTGACGTCACGACACCGCGGCGCCATTAGCTCTATTGGAAAATAGCCCTCATCATCATCATCATCATCACCTCCTCGCTACAGGGGGCACGCATGCTGGGAGGGGAGGGGAGAGCTGTCGGCCAGGAGCTGCCAAGCACACGCTGTATATTATACGTCCTTCACTGTGAGCAACTTATATTCAACTACATCGTCAATGGCGTGACAGCCACGTGCAAGTTCGCGCTTACAAGTGCTGCATGTGTACTAGACCAGTCGGTAGTCCAGTGGTTAACACTTTCGACTCATAAATGGAAGGTTGTAGGTTCGAATCCCGGTGGGGCACAAAAAATATACCATTTTTTTAAATGGTATATTTTTTGTGCCCCACCATATTTTTTCAAATATATATACGTATAAATATATATTTCAAATATAAATAAATATATATAGGTACGAGGAGCATATTTTTTCAAATATGCTCCTCGCTGGGTGAAAAATTCATATACCTCGGACCGCCCTTATTCCAGGCCTGCTGACCCAGGGTCTGCAAAGGATGCGCTAGATTTTCATGTGCGAATGAATGGGATATCAAGAGTCATAATAAGAGGAGAGCTTGTATGAAAAAGGTTATGACTCTGGATGGAATGAAAGAAGTATGCAAGGACAGGAAGAAGTGGCGGCTAATCTGCAATGCTGATTTGTAATGTTGGTTTATTAGTTTGCTACATTTTTTGCATAAGAAATTTTTGACTTTTTTTTTTAATTTTTGATGTAGGGACCGGAAAAAATGGCGGCTAATCTGTAATGTAGGCGGCTAAGGCCAAGAATCAATTTTCATTTCTATAGATGTTTTATGGATTTTTTAGTGTTTGTTTGTTTTTTATAACTGGATGTAATTAATTGTTTGTATTCCTTGACTTATGGGTTGGTATAAGGCTGACCACCCATACTGTAAAAAGATGGTTCACTTTGCCAATGTTACCCCTGTTTCAGGGAAGGTTGGCAAGAGTTGTAGGGTTTATGTTCATTTGAGGCTTGGATTTTATTTGTAAATACACATTCAGCATTTGTAAGCGCGAACTTCCCTGTTTCAGGGAAGGTCGGCAAGAGTTGCAGGTTCATTTGAGATTGGGTTTTTGTATTGTAGGTGCACATGCGGCATGTGTTAGCGCGAACTTATACGTGTCTGCTTGTGGGAATGCACTTTTTTTTTTAATGAACCCTGTGCGGGAGACTCCCTAGATTCTAGAGACTTTAGGGGTCTAAGCTCTGTCTTTAATATAAATCTCAAATGATATATATCTTTGCAACTTAGATTTAGATTAAGATGTGATAGTTTTTGAGTCTTTGTGGCTCGGGGGCCCTGGCGCGATCATATGACTGGGAATGCCCCTTGCATAGATTGTTAAGGCGTGTTATAAAGCTAAATCTGCCAATTTTGTTTCTTACACTTTATGGTCTTAGCAAAATAGTAACAGTTATAAAAAAAATCAAGCATGTTTATTAATTTTTTATCTTAATTATAAAGCTTAAACAAAATATATAACTTTAGAATTGCCACCACAAAAAAATGTTTAAAAAAACGCGTTTTTTTTTACATTTTTAGCTTTTTTTTCGTGTGTGCTGTATTTTGGATTTTTTTTTGCTTTTTACTTACAGAACTATATATTGTTTAGGTTCAATACTCAACATTTTTTCAATAATGTCAATAGTTTTTGAGTAAATATGGAAAAACTGAAACTACTAAATGAATTAAATTTTAATTAAATCAAAGAACACAGGTTTTCCATATTTACTCAAAAACTATTGACATTATTGAAAAAATGTTGAGTATTGAACCTAAACAATGTATAGTTCTGTAAGCAAAAAGCAAAAAAAAATCCAAAATAAAGCACACACAAAAAAAAGCTAAAAATGTAAAAAAAACGTGTTTTTTTAAATATTTTTTTGTGGTGGCAATTCTTAAGTTATATATTTTGTTTAAGCTTTATAATTCAGATAAAAAATTAATGAACATGCTTGATTTTTTTCATTACTGTAACTATTTTGCTAAGACCATAAAGTGTAAGAAACAAAAACGGCAGATTTAGCTTTAAAACATGCCAAAAGCTAAGTTGTGTGTGCGGTGTGCCCCCCACACACGTGTCACGGTGCTGGCCACCACACACGTGTCACGGTGCTGGCCGCGCTGATGGCCCACATGTCTCCTGCTGGAACCAAATATGCAGCATGTGCTTGCGCCAGCGCACACCTCAATGCACGTGTGTGCGCAACCACCGCGCCTTGCCAAATGTGTACGGAGACATGGACAGCACCTCTAGCGGACATTTCCCTTTCACTTCACTTACGTTACAGCTGAGTATGTGCGGCATAATCATGTTGTTTATGGTTGTGAGTAATTGTTTATGTTTATTTATTATATAATCAACAATAATAACAGCAGGAAGTGGAGAAAACATAAAGAACACTAATATATCGCAATATAAGCCTTGTAGTAACCGCGGTAATTTACTCAGGCTAACAGGAAGTCACACAAACACATATATTCTAGTAGAGAGTGACGTCAGTGAAGTCAGGCCTGGCCAGACAACTGGATTAGTGGTTTATGTGCGACGGTGGCCAGTCTGGATGTTCTGCAGAGGAAGAAGAAGAACGTTATAATCTGACAGCTCGACTGGCTTCTACTGTATAATATGCCTTCTTCTTCTGTGTTGTACGCCCAGGCCCCACACACTCACCTACTAATGCAAGCCCACTCACACACACACACACACACACACACCTACTAATGCACACATGCCCCCCGCCTTCCACGGGTCTCATCCTTCCTCTCATCTTCAACCATATTAATATTACCTGCAGACTTGGTAAGAGTCACACTCAGTGATTGAGACGTGACGCCATGAGGTATGACTGATGCCAGATGACATTAAGCTGTGACTGATGAAGAAGTGATGTGTGATGTTTGCTGCTTGGTTCCAGATGTCCAGGCGCGTGTTGGTGCTGCTGATGATGGTGATGATGCCCTGCTGGGGCAGCGTGCTGGTGGCAGACTTCAGCATGTCCCGCATGGTGGAGCTGACGGCTAGGACGCCATACTGCATCCTGCACACAGACCGGTATGTGCTTCCTACACACAGATGGTGAGCAGGGAGCTGGGGCCTTCTAAGACTCCCTTCAGTGACGACTCTGTGTGCACGTTGCAGGGGCGTGATCCAGCGGATGGTGCTGAGCTCGGACACGCGGCGCGTGCGGCAGATGTCCCTGGCCGCGGTGTCCGCCCTGGAGAGCGCGTGCACGGCGCGCACGCTGGGCACGCCCGCGGGCTTCGTGTACCCTGGCACGCTGTGGTGCGGGCCCGGCACGCGCGCCGCGCACTACCGGGAGCTGGGCGCGCACTCGGCGGAGGACCGCTGCTGCCGTGCGCACGACCACTGCCCGTGGGCACTGGCGCCGGGCGCGTGCCGCAAGGGCGCGTGCAACAGGGGCGCGCACACGCGCTCGCACTGCGACTGCGACGCGCGCTTCAGGAGGTGCCTGCAGGCGCTCAACACAGGTGACTCATACCACGCACTGTACATGCAAGGCTGATGCTGGGAGGCGGGGCTCTCGTGATGTTCATGACTGTGTCCCGACACGTGGTCACAGTGCACTATCTGACCAGTCTGCAGTCTAGTGGTTAACACTTCCCAAGAGAGTACAACAAATATTTCATTTTTCAAATATGCTATTCGCTGAGTTGAAAAATTAATCTGTCTTTACTAAGACTTTTCAATCTCAACACATTGCAAGATAGAAGGACCTACTTCGATCAATTGCTATTGTACAAAATATGTAACAATATAATCGACTCACCAGAAATACTAACCCCCGTATTCACGATCAAAACTGGCACTTCCTTAAGGGCAAACCAGCGCTTAGATTGGGGAAATTCATTTCAAGAACAACACTTAAGGTAAAATTAGCGCTTAAGCGCTCCAAAAACTAGCACTCAGGTAAGTAAGGTCGACACGTATATTAACCAACGCTTAAGCGCTGTCAAAATATTCCGTCATATTTCATTGTTATCACATTTTTTGTTTGATTGTGAATTTACATGAAAAAATGAATTCTTACTATAAACATGATTTTTACAAGTGTATTAACATTGTTTTGACGAGTTCATTTACATTGCTTGACCATCAGAATTGGGTTTGTTCTCCGGTATGGTCTAGGACCATACTGCAATGACAGATGAACTGTCAAAATATTCCGCCGCATTTCCTCAGCACATTTTTTGTTTGGTTGTGAATTATTTACATAAAATAATGAATTCTTTCGATACAGTTGACTTCAACGAGAATAATAACATTGTTTTGTTCAAAAATAGTGTCCCAAGAAAATATATCAGAGACTGTAAAGACCCATTTACGTATTACGAAGAGGAAGAATTTAGAAGACGTTTTTGATTGAAAAAATGCGTCGTTCTGTATACAGTTTTGCCGTTGCTCATTGAGGGTTGCAAAGCCAACGATTTCTTCGATCTGTTATTTTATCTTCTATTACAGGTTTTTCTTTAATCAGAGCCACCAGCAGCTCCTTTTCCGCTGGAGAAAACAACATCTTTTTGGCGTTGAAATCGATCAAAACACTTTACATTGGATATTACATAAATGTATTTTTAAAAACTAATAGAAATTGTAAACAAACAAATTCGTACTTACGGTTTACTTAAAGTAGTAATTGCGTTATACGTACTTATTTGTTGTCAAGTTTTATGCAAAGTTGATATGACATTGAAATTTGAAAGAGGCGGCAATGATAAGAGTGAAGTACGCCGAATATCGGTCGGAAGGTACTGACCAATTACAGAGCTGGGTTTTTTCGAGAGCCAATGACAAACCCGTACGTATCCTGGGGGTTGGGCACTACGCTGATTACTGCTTGAGTGTTCTTTGTGAAACAAAACGCTCCAGAATGTCGACCCTTGAGTAAGTGTAGCGCTTGAGTAAGGCACTTAAATCAGTTTTGATCGTGAATACGGGGGTAAGTTATATATCATTTCACGCACCAATCAGACATACCCGCTCTCAAAACTTATTTCACCTACCCACTTGTCATACCAATTACCGATACCATTCAACCATTTTCAGAATACAACGTGATTACAACCTAAATTTTAAACATCTAGACATTTTTCAAGACTCATTACTAACCTACTGTAACAAATTGAGATATTTTTCAACTCCCTTCAATTCCTTTCCCTAATCCCCTCAATCAATCTTACACACATTAATCCCTCCTTTTCCGCATTTTCTACTTCAATTTCCTTTTACTCATTTTTTACTTTCAATTTCCTTCTAATTTACTTTGTTATATTCACTCTGTTATAACTACTTTACTAACATACCTCCGATTGTTTCACTTATTGTTAAAACTTTTCTTATACCTTGTTTCTTTCTTTTTTGCTATTCTTAACTTTGTTACCCTTATATACCTGCTCAACATACTGATCACACTACAAGAATACCTTTAAACTATTTAAATTTGAAGAAAACAACTTTGGCTAACACTTATTTTAATGAACACTATGTATTCACATTCATAAAGCTGTAGTTTTCTGAAATAAATAAATAAATAAATAAGTAAATAAAATAAAGACCGGTCATCATGGGTCCCTCCAGACTTAAAACAACTTGTCTCGCTGAAAATAAGTGCTTTAAAAAGCGACGATCAAGCTCACGGAGGGCTCTTAGGGACTTACCTTGAGCTGCTCCGGTTTCCTGAAGGCGAAGTGGTTGGTGGTTCCTTCTTTATGGGCGGTGGATGCGGTGGCAACGAACCACTGAACTTTGGCGTTGAGTTAGCGAGCGTGGAACGACTATCCACCTTCAGCGGCGATGAGCAAATCTAACTGGTGGCTGCGCATCAATGCACCTGTCAGTGTGGCCATTGCGCTGCGGCTTGTACATCTTTAATATTAACTTTATGATTCATTGGCACAACCACTGATGTTTGTATGTGCTGCTTGCAGAGACCGCCAACACTCTGGGCGCCGTGTACTTCAACGTGGTGCAGGTGATTTGCTTCAAGGAGAGGAGGCCCTGCTCGCAGTGGCAGAGGTGAGTCCCTTCCTGCTCTGCCGCATGTAAAGCCATCATCATGTCATCGTCACGGCATGTGCTTAGTGCTTGCATAAAACACCACCGACTTATACATTCCTGTCAACAGTTGGGTTGAGACTGACCATCCATATTGTAAAATTTGGTGCATTTTTGCCAATGCCACCTGTGTTTTAGAGAAAGTTGACAAGAGTTACAGGGTTTATGTTGGATGTATAAAGAATTTACTCTGATGATTTAGTACAGAAATGTTATCAATATGTGTTGTAACCTCCTGAAATGCATTTCCCTGCATCTCTCAGCTTGTCCACTGTGCTACTTGTTACCTTGAATCAACAACATCCATTCAATCTCATAGATCGCATCTTGCATCGTCATGTACTTCAGCTGGCTTGTTGTCCATGTGCCATGTGTTCTGCATGCTGCATGCTACAGTGAATGCCATGCTTGACTGTTGCAGGAACAGCACGGTGCTGGAGGAGCGCAGGTTGTCCCCCAGCGCGTGCAGCGCGCGCCCCGTGTGGGTGCGCATGGCGCGCTACCAGGACCGGCGCAGCCCCTCGTCCATCAAGAACCTGTTGCTGCTGGGAGATACGGCCATCGCGCGCCTCAACCAGGACCTCATCCAGGCCCTGGGCAAGACCGCGCACAGCATCAAGCAGGCGCTGGTAGACTAAGCGTGTGCTGTACTAGCCAGGACCTCATCCAGGCCCTGGGCAAGACCGCGCACAGCATCAAGCAGGCGCTGGTAGACTGAGCGTGTGCTGTACTAGCCAGGACCTCATCCAGGCCCTGGGCAAGACCGCGCACAGCATCAAGCAGGCGCTGGTAGACTGAGCGTGTGCTGTACTAGCCAGGACCTCATCCAGGCCCTGGGCAAGACCGCGCACAGCATCAAGCAGGCGCTGGTAGACTGAGCGTGTGCTGTACTAGCCAGGACCTCATCCAGGCCTTGGGCAAGACCGCGCACAGCATCAAGCAGGCGCTGGTAGACTGAGCGTGTGTTGTACTGACAGTGACATTATGAACAACAGCTGTGTGATGTAATAATTACATGAGTGCCGAGCAACACCTGTGATGTCTGGTGACGTGTGGAGAGCGTGGGGCGCAGCTGCTCTCACAGCTTTAGTACCTGAAGACAAAGTGATCTCAATGTTATGTTATTGGCTTCATTATTGTTATTTGTTATACATTTCTGTTTCCATGTTACCTACTGTTATATTGACTTTATGTATTTTTAGGATAAACAAGTAGGACTTTCTGTGTTATAGAGATAAAAACTTTCAAACTTCTTACTGATATCATTAAGGATCTACTTTAAAAACTTTTACTCTACGTCAACTTGTTGAAAATAATTGTCCGTGAGGGGGAAACTGTTCACAGCCTTTGTAGATCTGGAAAAGGCTTTTGACTGAGTAAACAGAAGTATGTTGTGGGATGTTTTGAAAGCGTACGGAGTGAACTGGGTTCTTCTAATTGCGGTGCATGAAAACTTTTAAAATAGTAGTGTGTGTTCATATTGATGGTGAGTATGGTGAATGATTTGAAGTTTTTAAGGGTGTGAGGCAAGGATGTGTCATGAGTCCATGGCTATTTAACATAGTCATGGACAAGTGTGTCAGAGATGCTAGACTTAATGATTGTGGATTGATGATAGGAGAGAGCAAAGTGAGTGTTCTACTGTATGCAGATGATGCAGTTCTTGTATCTGATTCAGCAGTGGAACTACAAACAACGCTCTTTAGATTACATGAAGCTTTGAAAGATAATCATGTGAAATTGAATGCAAGTAAGATGAAAGTTGGGATTGAAATTTAAAATAAATGATAAAAAGTACACATAACAAAAATGGGCAGCATAAATTCAAAATACTCGCAGAAAGAATTTCCCAAGGGCAATACATGCAAATAACTGACTAACCAAATCGCTCTTACTTCATAATTATTATTAGTCTATGGAACCCCACCCCCTGGGACACTCTGCAGTGGGCTGCTTCCTCCGGCATGTACTTCATGTGCTTGCATTGCTTATCACTGCATGTTCCAGTACATATTGTTGCGAATGTGTGTCTGTGTCTCTAGATGTAGGTGTTTGCATGATTGTCTTGTACCTGTTCGGTATTGTGTGAGTAGTTGCTCGAATACTCTGAATAATAATAGCGAGGTCTCGCATGCTGTGCCTGTGTGAGTGTGGTGTGAGGCTGTGCACCGCTGACTGACCTTGGTTTCCTTGTCTCCTCAGGGCCGGCTACAGTGAGGAGGAGTCCAAGGTCATCTGCAGCCAGTGGAAGTTCCGCCCCTCGGAGAAGTACGTGCCGCTCATGCCCCTGCCATCCCAGTACTTCTAATTCCTCTCCTTGTGAGAGCTTCTGCGCCTCCTTTAAGCAAGCTGCATCCGTAGCGGATCCCCAGTAATCCCATACTTTAAGAGTAGAGTGACGGTACTGTTGATATACTGTGATCTAATGTGAGCGTGGGGAAATACGGAACTAGCGCCGCCATATTATTGCAAATCGCCACTTTTGATAGTTTAATGTGATGACAGATTAATTGCCAAATTTAAGAAGTGTTTTATTGAAGAAAAACAAATGAATACCCATTGATTTTAGGAGTTGGAAGGCTTCACAGTCATGACAGCGCCCTCCTGTACCTGGCATATAAATTCATTTTAAGCCGTGTACATCTGTAGCAGCTATTCTTACAAGGAGCGCCACCCGAGATATGCTCTTAGCTTCAGTTACATGGTTCTAATCTAATCTAATCTAAGTTGCAAAGATATTAAACATTGAGGATTCACATAATATGCATTTTTACAAGCAAACATGTACAAGTTCGCGCTTGTACATGCCGCATGCGAACCTATAACATAAACACCCAAATCTCAAATTAACGTAGGTACACCCTGCAACTCTTGCCGACCTTCCCTGAAACAGGAGTGATGTTGGCAAAGTGAACCGTTTTCTACAGCATGGGTGGTCAGCCACATACCAACCTCACATTATTGGCCATGGGCACACCTCTGACTTGGAGGCTCTTATTTTGTTGTACGAATTGAAGACCTTCCGCCACGTAAAAAATATATTGCTTTGTATGAGCGTCCATGTGATGTGAGTGGCCAAATGCTCAGCATTTTTACTTACTTTATAAGGGAGCAAATAAAGGAAAATAAAATGAACACAGATATTCATACAAAGTTAGAGTCTAAAACAATGAATAATTTTCGGTCCATCAACGTTTTTCAAAACAAATTCATTGCAGAAATAGATTTTTTCTACTCCCATTTGGTAATTTACTAATTACAAAACGGCTAACGCAATCACAATGCTATACATTTCCACACCCGTTGCGTAATGTTACATTACGCAACTGATAACGGTGTTGAAATGAAAATGTGCGCATGCGCATTGTCAGAAATGGAACCATTTTTGAATTTCGAGTATCAATCTTGTATGAGGCTATCCTTCTAAGCGACCGATAACAAACTATTATTGGCCGTTTCCATAGCAACCACGTTTAAACGTCAGCCATTACATGAATATTTTCAATTTATTGATAGTTCCTCCCCACTATGTTCAATCTTGTTCAAATGAAAATGAATATATTGTATGCGTAGAGTCAAATAAAAATTGTTAAAAGTGTAATAATTCATCAATGTTATTTATCAAAATACTCCAAATTGTAGCTTTCCTTTTTTCGAAGGAAAACAGAAGGCTTGAAAGTAAATAATGCAAAATATTTGCACCGCAAAAAAACTAACTTAAACAGTTACTTGGCTAATAGGTCGGTATGAGGTTGACCATCTATGCTGTAAAAACTTGGTTCACTTTGCCAATGACACCCCTGCTTCAGTGGTTGCAGAGCTTATGTTTATTTGAGTTTTGGGTTTGAATATTAACCCTTATATGCACCATGTATAAGCGCAACCTTATATGTGTCTGCTTGTGGGTATAAATTTAAAATGAATCCCAAATCTAATATATCTTTGCCGATTAGATTAGATAATCGAGGGGAATGATAAATTACACGGTTTGACAAAGGTGGGGTATTAATTACTTCAAATGGACGAGTACATTATAACGACTATTATTTACTATTTTCTTATTTATTTCATGGTCGTAGAAAAAGTATTGTATGCCACTGCACGTAATTAGTCTTTGTAACACTCTTGCTGTCTATTGTGCTATTCGGCTGCACCTCATGGCACAAACTAGCACTCGTGTTACAAAGACTATCATTACTAGGCAGTGGCATAAATAACTATTATTGAACATCATTCCTTTACATATTATAGGTTTATGCCCGCTTTCCACTGCGAGCGGAGCTGACTCCGTACGGACTCCGCTCGACTAGCAACAGTAAATTTCATAGAAGTGCTTCCACCGACAGCGAGTCAGCGGAGCGGACTGAGCGAGTACAAAGAGTTACGAAAGTGGTCGCAGAGTTGAGCGAGTTTCCAGCGGACTCCGTACGGACTCCGCTCGACTAGCAACAGTAAATTTCATAGAAGTGCTTCCACCGACAGCGGAGTGAGCGGAGCAGGCTGAGCGAGTAAAAATGACTCCGCTGTGTCATGGTCTCGGCCGCTAGTTTTCAACTGACTTCGCTCCCCCGTGCCCCCCGCGCCAACCCGCGTAGTTGCGTGACAGCGATAAAACACATCATACATGATTTACAAAAACACATCATACATTATTTTATTAATTTGAAAATATTAAAATGTATGTTTTATTTCAAACATCTACATTTTATGTTTAAAGCAAAATAATACATTACTTTTTATGTTTCGAAACAAAAAAAAAATCTTTTATTAATAATTGAAACGTTTGATCTGGGCGTAGGCTGCAACGAGCTGTCACACACTGCACATCATACATATTAAAATGTATGTTTTATTTCAAACATCTACTTTTTATGTATTAAAGCAAAATAATATATTACTTTTTATTTTTCGAAACAAAAAAACAAACTTTTTTTACTAATAATTAAAACGTTTGATCTGGGCGTAGGCTGCAACGAGCTGTCACACACTAGTTGGCTCCGCTAAGCCAGCTGTAGATGGAAGGCAAACAACTCTTTCATCTGACTCATCTCATTTCTCGCCTAGCTCACTCCGCCGAGCTCGTTAGCTGTGGAAGGCAAATACCATTATTTTTTAAAACTCTTTCGCAATGGAAGGCCAAAACTATTTCACTACGCTCCGCTCAGCTATTTCCCGCTCCCGCTCAGCTATTTCCCGCTCGCAGTGGAAAGCGGGCATTATACGACGCTGACCACCATAATGTAAGAAATAGTTCATTATTCCAAAGTTGCAGGGGTTATATTCATATTTTAATTTGTAGTACACATGCAGCATTTGTAAGTGCAAACTTACACGCGTCTGTAGGTGGGCATCCATTTAATATGAATTTAAAGTGTAAATATATCTTTGCAACTTCGATTATGGATTATAGACCTGTCTTAATTTTGTTTAAGAACTCTTTTCTCAGTCTGATACACATGTATACCAGTTTCCTACTCACTTCTCTGTTTATAATTTCCTTTATAGATTTATTGTTTAGTACATGTGATGTCCCAGCTGGCTTGGGACGCAACATGAATACAAGAGACACATTTCTCTTCCGCCATCCACGCAACTCTGCGCTCACAACACACATATGTCTTATAGTGTGAGTGAAGGAGTAAGGACTAAGGATCACCAAGTACAAACCAAAGTCAAGGTCAGGCAGGTCAAACTCAAATAGTATTCAATGTCGCGCAACGCAACGCAACATATAGTGTAACTTCTTGCCTGCATTATCCCCGAAGGAGTTGCATGTGGCGATTCGGGACCTAAATAGGTCCCGAATCGCCACATGCAAAAATAAATATTTTTACGGGTAAGGGGGCCCGCCTCACACCAACCACTTTCAGTTAAAGTGGTTACAGTTACAGGTTACAAAATATACTGCAGCTAATCTGTTCTACAATACAACCAGCCCTCCAGCAGCGCTACCTCTAATGTGTCAGTGTTTGTCTTGAGATGTCTTCTTAGATCTTTGACAACAATAAACACTATTCTCTGTTTAAGTTTTGTAATTATTTTTTCATTAAGTACAATATATTTTGTTTTTGTAAATTTTATAATAAATTCATCACAAAATGAACATGTGTCTTATTTCATGTGTATTCAGATGCAAAGCACACCACAACCAAAGGTGTCCGATCTTTCATCATGGATGGAAAAGTCCGACGACGTGCTGATGGGTTAATGGCTGCAGTGACGAGAATAGTGCAGTCGCAAGTGCACTCACTGGAGAAACCTGCCACCCCCTCTGTGTATGAAGGATAAGCCGGTCAAATAGATTCTATGCATGAAGGATAAGCCGGTCAAATAGATTCTGATCAGCTAGAAGATTATTTCCTGAACACTCGCAGGACCAAACATGATGAACAAGAGCAAGAACAAAAACACACAAACGGTGAGAATGTTGATGTTTTACAACGAAAATCAAATCCAGAGGTAGAGAATCAAACAAAGCCGCAATAATCGTTCAGTTCAACGGTTTGATAAGTGTGAGAGAAAAATAACTCTAGCCCCAGAGTCTCGCACAACCACTGCAGCTCTAGGCGGGTTGCCGATTTCAGAAGTTCTGGCATCTGAGACCAGACCCCACGAGGAGCCGTCCAGAGTGTATTGCTCAAATGGATGTGCTGCTCCTGAAGAAGCGGCACATCCAGGCCATGCTCCCGCATGATGACCGAGATCTTCGCCATAGCCGCCCTGCTGTTGTTGGCGTTCAGCTGCCCTACCAATGCATTGGTAGTTTGTTTTGGCCATCTCGCGGCGTACTGCGGCAAGACGGGCCGGGCACGCGTCTGCCCCCGTCGTATGGTCAATGTCGCTCACGACGACATTGAAAATTGTGCAGGTGGCGCACCTGAGGTTCGCCTTCTCCTGCACAGGGCAGGGGCTCCAGCCCATAAATAGCTGGCCCCTAGCAATTAAGGCTGACCGTACGGACCGCGGAACTGACACCACAAAATGGCAGCTGCCTATCCTCGGTCCTGCCTTGTGAGAAAGGCGGGACAGCTGGAAAACCTCCTCTGAGGTTTCCTTAGTGTGCCCTTTGGTTTGGCGGGCGATGGTCTTAATAATGTCTCTCGCGGGAGTGTCCTGCGGGAGACCGAAGAAGATTATCCTCGGCATCTTCTGCACAGTTTTCTGGGCTTTAAGGATGGAGCTCTTTGACAGAGCTCCAACAAGCTTTGAGGCCTGTTCCTGGGTGCGCAGTCTAACGACTACGCCTCCGTCACGGGCTTTTTCGCCTGTGCACAACTTGCACACCTATCTGAGAGGGGTCAATCTCCCTTGACAGAGCCGACATATGCTCATACGTGGCTGGTGCCTCATTCTCCCTGTCGGGGTGATGACGACACTGGGGCGCGCGGGCCCAGGAGGGGGGAACGTTTTCGTGTTCCCGCTGGCTACAATAGCGCTCCAGGTTTTGGAGGGCTTAAAAGGGGCGGTGAAGCCCTGAAGGGGCTGGCCGTTGTCGCGATAGGTGTATGGAATATTTAAATTCCGCGCCAAAGCGATTGACAGGAGACAGTACCAACCCTACAAATTGGTATGAAAGCGCTGTAAGCAATGACGTCACCTCCGAGGCTAGACGGAGATTGCAGAGTGCGGACCGCAACCTGAAGACGGAGCGGATCGAGAGGCCGGCGAACTACATCATTCTTTTCCGAACGAGCGAAGCGAGAGGACCAGTTGGACGGACAAGAGTCATGGCGACGCGACTTTTCACTATGTAGTTGCAAGTAAAAAAATCCCATCCCTTTCCAAATCCCGTCCTAGTTCCTATCCAAAACTCCCTTAATAACTCCAACTCGTCTTTTTCATTTTGATATAATTGTTGGCATCCTGGAGGGGCAAGGTGTAAGTTTTGCCCCTCAGGGGGTATATAAATACAAAAAAACAACAAATGGAGAAACTGCAACGTATTCTCCAATGCGAGATATAAAATACACAGATCTAATGCCTATGGTATTTTCTCTCTCAAACTAAAGCCAACCTTCAATAGGTGGCTTTCAATTTTGGACGACTTTCCCGTACCAAAGAAGCGAAAATCAAAAGGACCGCCACTCACCTCAAATTGTGCTCTGCTGGTCCAAGATGATGCTCGTTTTCTCAGGATCCTGTGGGCTGAGCTCTGTTCACAAACTGCCACACTTGCAAGTTATATGTAAAACAATCCCACTCACTCACAGATTTTAACGGTAAACTTCAAATCGGTCGAGAGACATATAAAAAAACGTGTCTACTTGCGAACAACGACGGAAATGGAAGTCAATCCTTGCTAATCTCACGTTGCTCAGATGTCAAAAAAGTTGATACCGACATCTTGCGATTTTTATCCGCACTTTTTTCAGATTGTGAAAGACCAACATGAAATTCGCTTCTTAGACTAATTAATTAAAAATAAAACAGATGACGCTCAATTGTGCGTCACCACATCCTTTATTATATTACTCCAGACCGTCGTCGTTCGCTTACATTTTCGATTTTCAAAATTAATGCCATCACAGCAAAAGAAACACATTCCTGATCTATGGCAAATTAATTTTTGTATATAATATGCTGCAATGCTGCGAGCTTTCGAGTATGTGTTTGAAACACACTGAAAACTTCTTTCAATAAACCTGTTTGTTCATACTGAAAATGTATGGAAATAAATTGACATCTAGCGGCAAAACGTGAAAGTTTTTTTATATTTTCTTTTACTTCATGCAAATTAAAAAAAAAATACACAAAATAAAAATGGATTTAAATCTGTAATCTAAGTTGCAAAGATATAAAACATTTGAGATTCATATTATATGCATTCTTACAAGCAGACATGTATAAGTTCGCGCTTACATATGCTGCATGTGTACTTACAACATAACAACCCATTCCAAATGAACATAAGCCCTGCAACTCTTGCCAACCTTCCCTGAAACAAAGGTGAAATTTGCAAAGTAAACCATTTTTTTAAGTATGGTGGTCAGCCTCATACCAACGTATAAGTCAACAAAATTATTTTGTGTATTTCTTTACATAATCTAAGTTGCAAAGATACATCCCATTTGAAATTAATATTAAATGCATTCCCACACGCAGACAGGTAAAAGTTCGCGCTTACAAATGCCCCATGTGGACTTACAAAATAAAAAAAACTAATCTCAAATGAACATAAGCCCTGCAACTCTTGCCGACTTTTCCTCAAACAGAGATAAAATTTGCATGGTGAACCATTGCTTACAGTATGGGTGGTCAGCCACATACTAACCTTTTAGTCAAGGAAATAATTTTGTTTAGTTCTATAATCTAAGTTGCAAAGATACATACCATTTGCGATTCATATTAAATGCATTCCCACAAGCAGACAGGTACAAGTTCGCGCTTACAAATGGCCCATGTGGACTTACAACATAAAAACCTAATCTCAAATGAACATAAGCCCTGCAACTCTTGCCGACTTTTCCTCAAACAGAGATAAAATTTTCATTTTAAACCATTCTTACAGTATGGGTGGTCAGTAGAGTGGAGTGATCTTGTATGAGATTTTTTTTTTTTTTTTTTTTCAAACCCATATACCATTTTTTTTTGGCCATTTATGAAGTAAAAAGTAAAGAAAAAAAATTCAGATTTTTCAAAAAATTCCTTCTTCCCGCACACTGACTTCAAAGTTTATGTTTTTGATGAAAATTTGTAACATAGCTCCAGCTCAATATTGAGCTGAATAAAGTTAATCAAGGTGTACAAAATTAAAATAAAAGTACTACAAGCATTCATTCGTACATTCCAAAACAATACAAGAAGAAAAAAGTACAGGTTTTATAAAAAAAAAAAAAAACATTTTGCTGGAAAATTGCCTTTTCTTTTCATTTTCGGCATTATGCTCCTTCGTTCTAATTAGGCTTTTATAGCCACAAATCTAAATTTTTGGTACATTGGCTCAAAGCAGCTTTTCTTGTTATTTTCACTGCTCTTTCAACTGCTTAAGTATAGCATGGGAGCAGGGGCGTGCATCCCATACGGCCACATGAGTCTTATGGGTAGGCAATATATGGGGAAAAAAAACACTTAATCTTGATATTCAGATTTAAAATTCAAAATTTAAATTCGATTGGAGCCCTCGTTAGCACTTCAGTCAATAGCAAATGAGTTATTGGAAAGGAATGGGAGAAACTATTTATCCGGAAATTTATTACTACCTTACATGGGATCTATAAAAAAAATGCATGTCACTGTCACCACTAGATTGAACTTTCTCATCGGATTTTTTTTTTCTAAAAGAGGCTTATTAATATTTTCCTGATATCTTATTAGATCAACTTAAGTTGCAGCATTGAAATATATTTCAGGCTTCTTAAAAAGTCATTGTGTGAGAAATTTGATATTTTGCGTGCCTTTAAGCTACGTCATGTTGTGACTTATTTAATGAGTTTGTTTTTGCCGATAATCATCGCTAATAACATACTTTCCGAATGCCTAAAAGAGCTATTTTTCCAAAGACTGAATCTTTTACTTTTTTGATACCTAGCAAATATTTCGAGGCCAAAATGATGAAACAAATAGGATATGAGTCATCTTTACATGAACAATTATTTTTATAAGAACCTATGATGAAGGATACACTTTTATCACAAAAGCAGCTAGAGTTGTCAAAGTTTCCGAAGGTTATTCCGTTACTACATACAGACGTAGTATTTGGTTGGCTTACGTAAGCCAAAGAACGTGTAAAATCTGGCCTGGAGATTTATTTGTCAGATCTTTAGGAAAATCGTTTGTTGTTACTGCTGACATAATGTCGTGCAAATACGGTTGGTCTGTTCTCAATTTTTGAGTAATTTTTAAAAGCGTTTGTACTTCAATGCGTTGAATTATTTTAATAGGCAATTTCTCGCAAGTTTCGGGAGCTTTTCTCAGTGGTCCAATGTAAGACTTAGGTCCGGAAGTACACCCATCCATATAAAGAAACAAATGTCTCAATGATAGTTCATTCATATTATGTTGTTGTTTACAAATTATCCATTGCAGTGGTCTTTAAGTCTTTTTTAAGCAGTCTGATGATTTCACCATTCTTTCCGGTGTTAACGTTTGGTCCATCACAATCGATTGCCATCAGGGTACGTTGAGAAATATTTCATCTGAAAAATGTTTCGCTGAGCCCATCTTAGGTACTAGGTATCCCCCGTAAATAAACCCCGTCTCTTTAATTAGCATAATGTGCTCTTAAAATCTATTTTTTTTTGTAGCATTTACCTTTTTTTTAGGAATATTTAATGTTTCTTTTTCACATTCCAGTACAATGCTGATATTTTATGAAAAACCTCTTCCATCAATGTATGACTTTCCTTACAAAGTTTTCTCCCTTTGTCTTGTGTGTCTTATTAAATATAAGAGCATCAGCCTTAATATTAAACGAAACATATTATGCAATTGCAGTTATTGCCCTGTTTGACACTCCATACCTGTAACGTTTCCTCAATTCTGTAGGGAGGTCAAAAAGTGAACTTTTTTTTTCAGAAATTTCTTCCTTATATGCGATTGTACAGTCATCTGAAGAACTGAACGTTTCAGAAATAATGAATTAAGCAAATATAAATAGCAAAAAATATTTTTTAAATATTTTTTAACAGCGTCAAACCTGAGCTTAAAATTACTTTTTTTACATAACATTCGATGGCGTTGTGCGGGAAGATCCTCTCATTTTTACTTAAGTTTATTTTTGAATAAGTAAATTTGATCCTAAAAGGCACCTTTTCTACACTATTTGTGTTCGATAAAACGAAAAATGACATTTCACTCCACTCTAGTGGTCAGCCACATACTAACCTTTTAGTCAAGGAAATTATTTTGTTTAGTTCTATAATCTAAGTTGCAAAGATACATACCATTTGCAATTCATATTAAATGCATTCCCACAAGCAGACAGGTACAAGTTCTCGCTTACAAATGGCCCATGTGGACTTACAACATAAAAACCCAATCTCAAATGAACATAAGCCCTGCAACTCTTGTCGACTTTTCCTCAAACAGAGATAAAATTTGCACTCCTTGACTGATAGGTTGGTATGCGACTGACCACCCATACTGTAAAAAATGGTTCACTTTGCCAATGTCTCCGCTGCTTCAGGGAATGTCGGCAAGAGTTGCAGGGCTTATGTTCATTTGAGATTGGGTTTTTTATATTGTAGGTCCACATGCGGCATGTGTTAGCGCGAAATTATGCATGTCTGCTTATGGGAATGCAATTAATATGAATCTCAAATGATACATATCTTTGCAGCTTAGATTTAGATTTAGAATTAGATTTAGATGGTGAACCATTACTTACAGTATGGGTGGTCAGCCACATACTAACCTGTAAGTCAAGGAAATGATTTTGTTTAGTTCTATAATCTAAGTTGCAAAGATACATACCATTTGAGATTCATTTTAAATGCATTCCCACAAGCAGACAGGTAAAAATTCGCGCTTACAAATGGCCCATGTGGACTTACAACATAAAAACCCATTCTCTAATGAACATAAGCCCTGCAACTCTTGCCAACCTCCCCTAAAACACAGCTGAAATCTGCAAAGTGAACCATTTTTTAAAGTATGGGTGGTCGATTTTCTTTTTCAAAGGCGGCATGTTTTTATTTTACATGTTTTCTGAATTTTAACGCGAGGAAACTATGCGCAATATACACATTCACCAAATGTTAAGGGGTTGGGCTGCGTAGCAGCCAGGGGCAACGCCCCTAGTTTAATTCTAGAATGTTTTAAAAGGCGAACGCATTTCGTGAAAGCCATCTTGGAATTTTGAGATGTTTTTTGATTAATCTATAATCATCTGCTTGGGTTGTTAGATAATTGATATCCCATATTGTTTATAACATTACATACGGCGCTGCAACACTATGGTTTGTTTTCGCTCCAAGCGAGACGGAGTGTTCTGGACCTAATGTTCCTATTCAAACTCATCCGGGGTAACGTGTCTTGCTCCGAACTCCTGTCTGAAGTGGGAATCCGAGTGCCTAGGATGACGTCAAGAAACACCAAAATCCAGCTCTATATTCCGTCTCACAGAACAAATTCATACGGAAACTCATTCCTCTTGAGAGCTTCGCGGTTGTTCAATGAAACGTTTAGTGAACTGGACATTTTTTACCAATCGACCAATACTTTGAAAAAGTTAACGACGGCCATACTTTGCCCTTAATTCTTGATTAATGATGTAAAATAATAATAATAATAATTGTAATTGTAATAATAATAGAAACGTATTCATGAAATATAATGAATTTTGACTTGAATTTTAGTGTGTAGGTATTAGTGAGTGGGAAAAATTAAAATTGTAATTAAAAATATTGGCATGTTCAAGTGAATGTAAGGCTGATTTGATATATGTAATTCTGTTTTTATCTCTTATTGTTTGGTGTCATTACGGTTATCATGTTTATTTTAATAGGTTTTTATATTTTATATTTTGTGTTTGAAAAAAAAAAAATATTTTACTATCATTAGTATTTATATTTATATTATTTTTTATATTCTTTTTTATTTTAATACTTATATTTAATGTCAACATTGTATGAAAAAAATATCTTACTGTCATTAGTATTTATATTTATATTCTTTTTTATATTCTTTTTATTTTTAATACTTATATTTAATGTCAACATTGTAATTGGGAAGGTACAACATCAATTGTATATATTTTTATTATTATTTTATATATTTTAATGTATTTTCCTGTTTTGTTGAATAAATTATTTAAAAAAAAAAAAAAATAATAATGTCTGTTGATACATTTTGGTGATTTGTTTTCACAGAATTTGTGATTTAATTGAACTGAACTAGTGAATTTTGTCACGAAGTATTCCGCGTGGGTTTCACGCGCTTGTACGCTTCTAACCTTGCATTTACTTCTCTGTAAACATGGGATTACTATTGTTTGAGTCCAATTAGCTTTCATAATTGTGGATTATTAAAATCAGATTAATGATTGATGATTCTGACGACACCAACTAGGGCTTACTCGAGACTCGCCCAGTTGTGTGCCGGAGCACCAGCTCTGATTCAAGGGAATAAAAACTCCGATGATCAATGGTCAGCTGCTACTAATTTATTGAGTCTTAAATTTCTTCTTTTATAGTGCAAAATGGTATGTACTATTTCCTTTTTGGGTGACTACAATAATTATATAAATCTAGAAATTTCCTTGCAATGTTTCACATTTAACAATAATTCTTGAAATATCTCATCAGCAGATTCCATCTTATACATCAGCGTTTTTCAACCTGTGGGTCGCGACCCCTTGGGGGATCGCGGAGCCTCTGTAGGGGGGTCGCGTCATGAAAAAGGTTGAAAAACCCTGTTTTACATTATTTCTTTACAAAGCATTATTGAGAAAATCAATTAATACTAGATCTCACTGACAATGCATTATTTGACAAATTCAATTAATTGATAATTATATAAATCTAGATTTTTCCTGCAAATGCAATAATTCGTGAAATATCTCATCAGCACATTCCATCTTATACGTTATTTCTTTACAAAGAATTATTGAGAAAATCAATTAATTTTCAAGTTCCTTGACTTATAGGTTGTTATGTGGCTGACCACCCATACTGTAAAAAATTGGTTCACTTTGCCAATGTCACCCCTGTTTCAGGGAAGGACGGCAAGAGTTGCAAGGCTTATGTTCATTTGAGATTGGGTTTTTATGTTGTAGGTCCACATGCGGCATGTGTTAGCGCGAAATTATACATGTCTGCTTGTGGGAATGCATTTAATATAAATCTTAAATGATATATATCTTTACAGCTTAGATTAGAATTAATACTAGGTCTCACTGACAATGCATTAGTTGACAAATTCAATTAATTGATAATTATATTTATCAATATTCAATATATATATCCATTGATTTAAATATTTATATCGATGTATATATCAGATATTCACTTGTTTCTGTCAAATCACTAGGAAGCGTTTTTTCCAACAAGAATTAAAGTTTTATAATTCGGCAATGGGGTCAACAAAATTAACATAAATCCACTCTAAATTGAGGAACATAAAGTGTTTGTGATTATTGGCCATAAATTATAACAAAAAATCTCTTATTTGTGGAAAAAATTGAAATGTAAAATTGGCCGTGAGTGCTACACAGTTTTTCAAGATCTATTATTTCGGGAATCACATTGTGCACGCAGCCTTCGTCCAAATTCGACAACTGAAATTGACATTTGTGGATGGATGGGAGGTTTTTAAAAAGACAATAATTTCGATAAATTTTTTAAAGAAACATTTTTGAAACATAACCTCAACTTTTTTTGAAAAATTTGGAACAAGAACAAAATTACTAGAAATAAAAAATAAATAAAAAAAATCAAAATTGTATACCTACCTACCTACCTGTAATACCTACCTGATGAACAACATGGCAGAAGACGTGAAATGGACAATTTACACTTTTATATGGACAATATATTTTCTGTTTTAATTTTATGTTTTATAGCTGTGTTTTTTATTTGTATTTTTAAACTCACTTTAGTTCTTAACATTTTGTTTTGTAGCAATGGCCACCAACAATAATTTTAAATCTGTACATTGTGGAAATGCCACCACTAATTTTCATAGAAAGAATGAATGGGTTTTCGGGACATGGAATGTAAGCAGGCCCGGATCTAGGGCGGTTCGAGCGGTGCGACCGAACCAGGGCCCCCACACCCAGAGGGCCCCGAAAGACTTCGAAAAAGTTCTAAAAAATGAAGTATGGATTGATGTTGAACTCTTTTGACTCAAAAAGCTGCGTTTTGTCCAGACAAAGACACCGATAATAAAAGTTTCTCAAAGCGAACGTTCGGGGCCCCGAAGACCTGAATGGGCCTCCAAAAATTTTAAACAAAGTCTCCAGTAACAAAGAAAAAAAGTTTCTAGGTAAAAAGTAAGAAAAAAAGGATAGGTAAACAAAGATATCGAATGTGTATTATTTTACGACACCTGTGCGTGTCTAGGATAATAGCTGTATGACTTGCTTTTGTTGTGTCCACAGCGGCGAAAATAAAAGGTCCAGACGGTTTAAAACTATTTATTGTCTTTGGCGCCGAAGAAATAAACATCGCAAATTTAGACAATGAATGCTTTATTGAAGCAAGACACTGTTGAAAAAGAATGCAAATTTGTTAATGGATGTAAGTTTTTTTGAGCTTTTGTGATGAAAATAGTAATTTTATTTATGTAAATTATTGGTGAACAGGAGATTTTTTTAACGATAGGCCAATGCCACCCTAGTAACATGAAAAGGCGACAATTACACGTGACGCTTGTGGGCGTGCATTAAATATGAGCTTTCTATAATAATCTATACTCTAACTTGCAAGGATATATTATAAAGCTCTCAAATGCATGCACACAAACAAACACGTGTAGTTCGCGCTTACAAATGCTGAATGTGTACTTACAAATAAAATCCAAACCTCAGATGAACATAAGCCCTACAACTTTTGCCGACCTACCCTGACACAGGGGTGACATTGGCAAAGTGCACCGAAATTAAATTTCAATATATCTTTACAACTAGGTTGCAATTATGTTGGAAATATGTAAAAGTGCATTAACATATTCAATTACATCTAAAATCTATAATCTAAGTTGCAAAGACGTATTAACATTTATGATTTATATTTAATGCATTCCTATAAACAGACATATATACATACATATTTATATTAGGACAGATGTATTACAATTTATAAATCATATTCAATATATTCCCACAAACAGACACGTGTTAGTTCGCGCTTACAAATGCTGCATGAATACCTACTAACAAATTAAAAACCAAACCCCAAATGAACAGAAACTCTGCAACTTTTGCCGACCTTCCCTGAAACAGGAGTGACATTGGCAAAGTCAATCATTGTATGCAGTATGGGTCAGCTTCATAAATCAAATTTGATAACAAAACTAATTTGAAATGGGAAGAGTCATTCAATTTAAATGCATTTTTTAAAACAAAAATTGCAACGTAACTAGGCAACACATATAGTGTAACTTCTTTCCTATGTTATTTCCGAAGGGCTCCTTGACTGATAAGTTGGTATGAGGCTGGTAGGTTGGTATAGGTTGGTATGAGTGCGGTAAAAATCGGTTCACTTTTGCCAATGCAACCCCGGTTTTAGGGAAAAGCGGCAAGAGTTGCAAGGCTTATGTTCATGTGAGGTTTTGTTTATTTTTATGCGCGCATGCAGAATGTGTAGGCGCGAACCTACGTGTGCCTGTCTGTGGCCATGCATTTAATATGAATCTTAGACCGGTCCGTAGTCCAATTCAATGGAAACACTTCGGACTCGTAAATGGAAGGTTGTGGATTTGGATCCCGGCGGAGCACAAAAAGTATACCATTTATATTTCCCAATGTGCTCTTCGCTGAGTTGAAAAATTCATAAACCTTTTACGAAAGACCGGTAACTGAAAGGTCCATCCAAGCTTACAACAACTTGGTCTTGCTTGAGAATTGGCGCTTTCTACAGCGACGACCAATTTTGCAAAAGGCTCTTGAGGTGTGACACACACAAAAATAGCGCTCACCAAATAAATCATCCTAATATTATTATATTATTATTATGAGCCTTAAATGTAAACATATCTTTGCAGCTTAGATTATAAATTATAGGTCGCATGTGGTTATTTAGAACCTATTTATTTTTACGGATAAGAGGGCCGGCCTCACTTCAACCCCTTCAGTGAATGGTTGAATTCGGGTTTCCCAGCTTCCGAGGGAGCTGGTTCTTATTTCTTGTGTAGGCTGTGTAAACTTTTCCGATATTTTATGGGCTTAAAATAAACACCGAAACGAGAAATCATTTTATTTCTATTGCTCTCGGCATGGAATGCAAGCATTCTACCAACTGAGCTATCTACCGGACTTTTTACGAGCTTGATTGTATTATTATTCCTTGACTTATAGGTTGGTATGAGGCTGACCACCCATACTGTAAAAAATGGTTCACTTTGCCAATGTCACCCCTGTTTCAGGGAATGTCGGCAAGAGTTGCAGGGCTTATGTTCATTTGAGTTTGGATTTTATTTGTAAGTACACAATCAGCATTTGTAAGCGCGAACTACACGTGTTTGTTTGTGGGCATACATCTGAGAGCTTTGAATGAAAATATCCTTGCAACTTAGATTATAGATAGATAGATTATAGATAGATTGTCGTCGTCGCTACAACGCGCCAATTTTTAAACAAGACCCAATTGCTGTAGGACTGGATGGACCTTTGGTGACCGGCCTTTGATAAAGGCATATACTTACATTATTTTTTCAACTCAGTAGGTAAAAAACATTTTTGAAAATATCATTGGTAAATTTTTTGTACTCCGCTGGGATATCGAACCCACGACCTTCTATTCAGTAGTCTAATGCGTTGCTACTAAATAATGAGTAATAATATTAGGATGATTTATTGTATGAGCGCTGTTTTGGTGTGTCTCACACTTCAAGAGCCCTCTGCGAGCTTGTTCGTGGCTATAGAAAGCTCCAATTCTCAAACAAGACTTGTAAGGCTTAATGGATCGTTGATGACCTACGGATAAAATGATTAACAAAATACTTTTATAAATTCAATTGCCACTTTTATTATGAACTAAATTGACCTAGAGAAAATTGTATCGTCACCCGGCCGGGCTGCTAAGGAAAATATGGTGAATTTTTAAAGGAGAACAATTATGTTGTTCGGCTGTTTGGAAAGAATGAACGCAACTGAGTTACACATAAGTTGTAGCTTCTTGCCTGCGTTTTCTCCGAAGGAATCGCCATGTGGCGATTCGGGAACTATTTACTTGTAGCCTTATGAGAGCTTAATCATCGCTATAAAATGTGCCAATTCTAAAGCAATACTCAGTTGCTGTAAGGCTTGATGGATTTCTGTTGAACAGTTTTTGGTAAGCGCATAATATTTCTTTCAACCGAACGAAGAGCTGACTGAAGACATGTTCAGTTATTCCGAAAACAGTACCTACCCGTCGTACGTTTCGAAATGTTTTGAAAGTTGTTTTGCCAGAGGTGGTTTTCAAGTTCACATACATTTTCTCGAATACTCGATACTTGAGTATTATGAAAAAGCTCGTGCTACGGGTACAGAAAAAAGAATGGTCGGTCTTTGCTTCCACGAATTGGTTTGATTGTTTGTGGGGCCAATTTTACCTGAGTATTAGTGTTTCTCCAAATTTGTGTCTTTCTTTTGTTCATTAAATTCATTTAAGTATGATAGGAATTCCTAGACTTACAGGTTGGTATGACTGGTATGAGGCTGATCACCCATACTGTAAAAAATGGTTCTCTTTGCCAATGTCACCCCTGTGTCAGGGAAGGTCGGCAAAAGTTGTAGGGCTTATGTTCATTTGAGGTTTATATTTTATTTAAGTACATATTCAGCATTTGTAAGCGCGACCTACACGTGTTTGTTTGTGGGCATACATCTGAGAGCTTTAAATAAATATATCCTTGGGCCGGTCCATAGTCCAGTGGCAACACTTCGGACTCGTAAATGGAAGGTTGTGGATTCGAATCCCGGCGGAGCACAAAAATATACCATTTATATTTCCAAATGTGCTCTTCGCTGGGTTGAAAAATTCATAAACCTGTACCAAAGACCGGTCACTGAAAGGTCCATCCAACCTTACAACAACTGGGTCTTGCTTGAGAATTGGCGCTTTCTAAAGCGACGACCAAGCTCGCAGAGGGCTCTTGAGGTGCGATACACACCAAAACAGCGCTCACCAAATAAATCATCCTAATAAATAATATTACTTAACTTAGATTATAGACCTACTTCTTATCGGCTTAATATTATTATTATTTTATAATTAAAAAAAAATAGATTTGTGAAGAGGAATGCAATTCACCAACTTATTCTGCCTACCCAGAAACAGGTATTAATACTCGTATCATCAGTTAATAATTCATTATTGTTTATATTATCTAAGTATTAATTGTTTGTTACTACCCCATAACATCTGTTGAACCAGGGTCAAAGTTAAAGTCAAGTGGGGATCAAACCAACGTTATTCTATTCCAAATACGCTTCTTAGTAAGATCGGCCACTTGGCCCCTTCGGCCATAACACCGACATTGATCGCCAAAACTATATTTATTTAGTATATTAATTAAATAAACAAAGTTTTAATTCACTTTTATAATATATATATTTTTTTAATTTATAAAGTGAGTTAAAACTTTGTTTATTAAATTAATATACAATGGACTTTCACTGTGTAAGCCACCAAACCCTTACAAATACTCGTATATATTTATTTAGCTTTATTTCCATGTTTCAAAGATACGTGAGCTCTTGACTTCAAGCGCTCTTGCAGTGACAGTAGTCACAAAACGGCGCTCTGAAAAGCATCATCATCATCATCATATTTGAATATTCTATACCTATCCAAAATCTAAGTTGTTAAGATAATTGACATTTAAGGCTCATTGACCGGTCCGTAGTTCAGTGGTAACACTTCAGACTCTGAATAGCAAGGTTGTGGGTTTGATTCCCGGCGGAGCACAAAAAATATACCGTTTATATTTTCAAATTTGCTCTTCGCTGGGTTGAAAAATGCATACACCTTTACCAATGACTGGTCACTAAAGGTCCATCCAGCCTTACTGCAACAGGGTCTTGCTTGAGAATAAGCGCTTTGTAGCGACAATGATCAAGCTCGTAAAAAGGTCGATAGCTCATTTTGTAGAATGTTTGCATTCCATGCCGAGAGCAAGGGTTCGATCCCAAGGTTTACTCAGCCTTCACAAGAAATGAGAACCAGCCCTCCGGGAGCTAGGAAACCCCCCCCCTTCAACTGAAAGTGGTTGGTGTGAGGCTAGCCCCCTTACCTATAAACATAAATAGGTCCAAAATCGCCACATGCGACCCCTTCGGAGATAACGCAGGCAAGAAGTTACACTACATGTGTAGATTAGTTGCGTTTTTTTTTAGTTGCGTTAAGGCTCATATTTTTATGTATTCACACAAACAGTCCTCTCATGAAAATTTGGCAATTCCTGCCGCCTTTCCTTGAAACAAACGGTGTCATTGGCAAAGTAAACCAAGTTTGTACAGCATGGGGGGTTAACCTCATAGATACCAACCTATAAGCCAAGGAAAATTTAAGAGCCATATTTAATTATACTCACGAGAAGATACTTGAAAGTTAGCTTTTATGCATATACTTCATGTGAGTAGAGTGCATTCTCTTAAGGCAAACAGTACTTGCCGGACTCAGTTCACTCATAAACAACAATACAACAATTACAACAAAAAAAAAAAAAATATATGGGAGTTCCAAAATCTGTTAGCGCCTAATCCATAGGCAATTACACATACAATAAACTACTGTTGCCACCTTTGCCTAAAACAGAGGTGGCATAGACATAGGTGAACCAGTCTCGTATTCATATTTAAGTTAAGGAAGCACCATCAAGCATATTGCCGGTGAAATGTATTTGGCAAGTGCTGTTTTGTGTGAATCACATTTCAAAGGCCCTCAAAAAATCCGGTCGAAGAAAAAAAAGGTTTAAAAATAATAATAAGAAAATCCGCGCAATAGAATAGTTGATAGAGTGCTTGCGTTTCATGCCAGAGGGCTATAGTTCGATCCCAACAACGACGTCAGAAAAGATTTACCTTTACGGTGTTCATTTCTAGCTCAAAATAAAAATACGGGGAAAGCTTGCGAAGAAATTAAAACCAGAACCATTAGGAGCTGGAAAACCTTCCTTCAACTTAAAGGGTTGGTGAACAGGGGACCATGGATAATCGCGTCAAATCATGTGCATTGAATTTAATAATGAAAGTAAAAAAAAAAAAAAATTGTGCTTGAAAAATTAGGGATGGCAGGGAGGTGGGCTACGAGAGGAGGGGGGGTATAGGGGGAGGGGGAGGGGGTATAGGGGGGGGCCCCGAGCTTGTCCTCGCACCAGGGCCCCCAGAGGGGTTAATCCGGGCCTGAACATACAGATGAAGAGAATGAATTGAAGATTTTGAAAGAAGAAATGAAAGTGTCTATTTAACGTCTGAAGAATGGGAAGTCTGCTGGGTTTGATGGTATAAATGGTGAAATGTTGAAAGCAGGAGGTGAATGTGTGATAGATTGGATGTTTGAATTATGTAAGCAATGTGTGAATGCAGGAGTAGTACCGATGGATTGGAGGAAGGCAGTCATTGTTCCCATTTACAAAGGTAAAGGGGACAAAAAAGACTGTCAGAACTTCAGACCAATCAGTCTACTCAGTATACCAGGAAAAGTCTTCTGTAAGGTGATTATAAAAAATGTGATTCTGACTACTAGCAAAAGGGTTTCCGATATACAGTCCGGCTTTATGGCCGGTAGAGGCTGTGTTGATCAGATTTTCACTCTACGACAACTTGTTGAAAAACAATTGTCGGTGAGGGGGAAACTATTCACGGCCTTTGTGGATCTGGAAAAGGCTTTTGACTCAGTGGACAGAGGTATGTTGTGGGATGTTTTGAAAGCATACGGAGTGAATGGAGCTCTACTCAATGCGGTGCATGCGAACTATGAGAATAGTATGGCCTGCATTCGTATTGATGGTGAGTATAGTGAATGGTTTGAAGTTTTTAAGGGTGTAAGGCAAGGATGTGTAATGAGCCCATGGCTATTTAACATAGTCATGGACAAGTGTGTTCGAGATGCTAGACTTGATGATTGTGGATTAATGATAGGAGAGAGCAAAGTAAGCGTTCTACTGTATGCGGATGATGCAGTCCTTGTATCTGATTCAGCAGTGGAATTGCAAATGATGCTCTCTAGATTGAACGAAGCTTTGAAAGGTAATAATTTGAAGTTGAATGCAAGAAAGACGAAAGTTTTGATTTTTGAAAGAGATGATGAAAATATGAATTATGAATTTAAAATTAATGGAATGAATGTTGATGTTGTAAATGAGTTTGTATATTTGGGATGTAAGTTTGAAAAAGATGGAAGAATGGCCGGTGAATTTGAAAGAAGAATAATGAAAGGCAGGTGTGTACTGGGTGCGACCGCTTGCATCGCCAGGAACCAAAATCTCTCAAAAAATGTTAGATTGGCGGTGCACGGTGGTATACTAGTGCCAACCTTGATGTATGGAAGTGAAGCCTGGACGGTGAGTGAAAGGGAAATTAGTAAAGTCCATACAGTAGAAATGGACTATCTAAGAAGTATGATTGGGAAAAAACGAAGTGACAGGGTGAGGAATGATTTTGTAAGAGAAGAATGTGGTGTAAGGGAAAGTGTGAAAGTGAAGATTAAAAGAAGTATGTTAAGATGGTTCGGGCATTTGGAGAGAATGAGTGATGAAAGATTGACGAAGAAAGTATATGTTGCTAGAATAGATAGATGTCGTGGTAGAGGAAGACCGAGAAAAGTATGGAAGGATCAAATCTCTGAAATAGCGAATGAATGGGATATCCAGAGTCATAATAAAAGGAGGACTTGTATGAAAAAGGTTATGACTCTGGATGAAATGAAAGAAGTATGCAAGGACAGGAAGAAGTGGCGGCTAATCTGCAATGTTGGTGTATTCATTTGCTACATTTTTTGCATAGGAAATTTTTGACTTTTTTTGTATAGATTTCTTGATTGAAGGTTTTGTTCTTTTTTATATTTAAATGTAATTTATTATTCATATTCCTTGACTTATAGGTTGGTATGAGGCTGACCACCCATACTGTAAAAAATGGTTCACTTTGCCAATGTCACCCCTGTTTCAGGGAAGGTCGGCAAAAGTTGTGGGGCTTATGTTCATTTGAGGTTTGGATTTTATTTGTAAGTACACATTCAGCATTTGTAAGCGCGAACTACACTTGTTGGTTTGTGGGCATACATCTGAGAGCTTTAAATGAATATATCCTTGCAACTTAGATTATAGATATAAATCTAGATTTCCATACATTACTTAGACAAAACAATATTATTTGAAATACAAGATCAGCAAATTCTTTCTTGCACGTTCCTTCCTGACATCGCATATTTGACTTATTCAAAGAATTATTTTAAATAACAAAAATGCGAGTACATAATGTGGCTACCTTCTGCGGTTCTGGAACAATCTATGATATTATGGACTTATGTTAAAAAGTATTTTTAACTTGATTTCATTTATCTTTTTTTTACGGGATTCCCTTCGAGAAAATACGTGTCCAGGCACGATAGTATAATCATCATCTGGCCTTTAATTGTTATTGTCTGAAATCATCTAAATTGATTTGCCGCCCACCAGAGCATTAAATAATTGGAAATAAAATAAAATTTTCTCATGAATGATTGATCGATTTAAATTGAATGTTTGCCATCTCTATGAAGATAACTTGAGCTTAAAGTATTGTTCCACGAGTGTTTTGTATATTCCACATATTGAAGTGTAATAAGTGAATACTTGTTTGTTTTATGTGTTGGAGCAAAGCATTTTGTTTTCTCGAAAGATCTATGACGCCATCTTGTTTATACAAGGAATCTCGATTTTGTTTCTCAAAAGTTCTATGACGCCATCTTGTTGATAATATGGAGTCACAAGATTGTTTATAGTTTTATTTATGAAAGTTCATGTCTACCTTTGAGGCAGTGATAATTATAAATAACATTAAATAAAACAAATAAATTTAGATAATGAGAATTTTATTAAATAAGTTTTTCGTAGTTTTGCGAGATTGTTCATTGATAATAGAGCTATGAGTTGTATCCTCTGTTAATGTTGTTCTTCTGTGTAAAGAAGAATTTCTTTTAATAAACCTCATTCCTCTTTTATTTTTGTTTCTCTTTGCTGTAGAGTTCGAACATTTCATTTCAGACTGTAGCCTCACTCACCTACCAAAAACCCTGAGAGGCGGACATCCTTGCTCGTATACCACCCTGAAGCGAACCGGTGGGTCTCTAACAACGGACACTCGACGCAAGTCGAGCCGACGTCGTTACACCGTCCGCTGTTGGCTCTGTCACGGCCGGCGGTGGTAGCGGCGGTAGCCCTTTCCCTCGCCTGATCTGCCTCGCTGAGTGCCAGATTAATGCCCGCTTTCCACTGCGAGCGGGAAATAGCTGAGCGGGAGCGGGAAATAGCTGAGCGGAGCGTAGTGAAATAGTTTTGGCCTTCCATTGCGAAAGAGTTTTAAAAAATAATGGTATTTGCCTTCCACAGCCAACGAGCTCGGCGGAGTGAGCTAGGCGGGAAATGAGATGAGTCAGATGAAAGAGTTGTTTGCCTTCCATCTACAGCTGGCTTAGCGGAGCCAACTAGTGTGTGACAGCTCGTTGCAGCCTACGCCCAGATCAAACGTTTTAATTATTAGTAAAAAAAGTTTTTTTTTTTGTTTCGAAAAATAAAAAGTAATATATTATTTTGCTTTAATACATAAAAAGTAGATGTTTGAAATAAAACATACATTTTAATATTTTCAAATTTATAAAATAATGTATGATGTGCAGTGTGTGACAGCTCGTTGCAGCCTACGCCCAGATCAAACGTTTTAATTATTAATAAAAGATTTTTTTTTTGTTTCGAAACATAAAAAGTAATGTATTATTTTGCTTTTAACATAAAATGTAGATGTTTGAAATAAAACATACATTTTAATATTTTCAAATTAATACAATAATGTATGATGTGTCTTTGTAAATCATGTATGATGTGTTTTATCGCTGTCACGCAACTACGCGGGTTGGCGCGGGGGGCACGGGGGAGCGAAGTCAGTTGAAAACTAGCGGCCGAGACCATGACACAGCGGAGTCATTTTTACTCGCTCAGCCTGCTCCGCTCACTCCGCTGTCGGTGGAAGCACTTCTATGAAATTTACTGTTGCTAGTCGAGCGGAGTCCGTACGGAGTCCGTTGGAAACTCGCTCAACTCTGCGACCACTTTCGTAACTCTTTGTACTCGCTCAGTCCGCTCCGCTGACTCGCTGTCGGTGGAAGCACTTCTATGAAATTTACTGTTGCTAGTCGAGCGGAGTCCGTACGGAGTCAGCTCCGCTCGCAGTGGAAAGCGGGCATAAGAGCGCTCTCGAAATTTTTTAATTTTAAAATCTGCGTTCGCTTAATACCTATCTATGCCACAGCCGCGCACTCGGAGCTCTTATTTTGTAGTTTTTGAAAGGTACGTATATTAACTTATAATATCTGTGGACTAGAAATTATTTTAACCAAAAAAGACATATATATATATGTCTCAACTTACTTACGAAAATGGTCATTAGTAATAAAAATAACAAAGAACTTCACAGTTGCATTTCATTAGTAATAAAAATAACAAAGAACTTCACAGTTGCATTTCCATGTGTACAAAAAACTCGGCACAACGAAAAAAAAATCTTGAATGTTGGTGCCATTTCAAATAACGGCTGCCGACTAGACCGGAAATAACTAGAGTTGACAGATAACACACGTTATAAATATTGTGATCGCCAAAGTCGTGGCAATATTTCATATTTTAACTTTATCACTTTTCATTTCATATTTCATATTTTAACTTTATCACATTATAACCACTGCAACGTGTGACAGGAGAGAAACGCAAGTGGTAGCATGTCGCTGCCTTTGTTCTTGTTTGCCGTAGAGACCATTAAGCTAATTTTACATGAGCAATTTTTGCATGTGTAGGTACTGGACCAATGTGTCTTATGAAAACAGGAAATTGATTTCAAAAATATTTAAAACAACTCTCACATTACGAATTTTACGCTTATTCTTAGCTCAGATTGTGAAGAATTTTATTCTTATGACAACTGCAGTATGTATCAAATCAGCACGTTAGTTTCCGCTCCTCTATGTTATTACTCATAGTAGCTTGCAGTACACTTTTTGGCAGCCATTTTTTTATGCCGGTCAGATAGACTCAACCTTTTCCATCCTTCAACACCCAAACTAAAAATGTTCAACAATAAATCAATAGTTTCGCAAATTATATTTTTAGTAAAAATAATATCAGGATGATTTTTGCGAGCGCTGTTTTTGTGTAAATCACACCCCAAGAGCCCCCAGCGAGCTTGGTCGTCGCTAAAGAAAGCGTCGATTCTCAATCAAGACCAAGTTGCTGTAGGGCTGGATGAACTTTGGTGACGGGTCTTGGTAATGGTTTGTGTATTTCCACTTTATTAATTCATTAGAACTTTGAAAAACATTAAATAAAAAAAAAACAAGTTTTTAGTTACTCGTAAGCGTAACTACAGATGTTATGGATATGTGAAGGTTCCAAGGAATTTTATGAAAAAAGTGGTCAATATAGTGCATACACGCAGAATTTCTTAGTAAATATTTAGTTTTTACATACTGTAAAATTGCGTTTCCTTTCTCGCAATTTCGCTTTCTTGATGACTAAAATTATTTTTTAGCGTAAAATCCGTAGGAAGTAGAATGTCGACCGATTATTTCTAAAATAGTAATAATAAATTTCTAAGTTAAGTATCAAAGTCTTAATCTAAATTAAAGTTGCAAAGATATATATCATTTCAGATTCATATTAAATACATTCCCACAAGCACACACATAGTAGTTGAACATAAGCCCTGCAACTTTTGTCGACCTTCCCAGAAACAGGGGTGACATTAGCAAAGTTAACCATCTTTGTACAGTATGGGTGGTCAGCTTCATACCAACCTATAAGTCAAGGAATGTATTATTAAGAAATTGTTGATTGCAAAAAATAATATTTTTGTAAAAATGTAACATGGAAAATCGTAAAATGTTCTCGCTTCGAAAATGTTGCATATCACTTGCCGACGAAACAAAGGTTTGTTATGAGATAGTTTTAGCGAAAAACAAAAAGTGCCGCAGGTCCCGCCTTCTGTGAGCGTTAGCGCTCGACTGAGGTTTACCCCGCGAATCTCGCATTTAAAAGCCATTTGTAAAATAATAATAAAAAATACATCTTGTGAAATAAAAAATTTGAAAAAAAATACAACTAAGCTCAAGATTATATTGTTTAATATTTGAAAATAATTGGGCACAAATAACCATTTTTTGAGATTTTATTCGAAGATACAATGTACACTTTTTTGTCCGTTTTTGCTTCTAGATTTTTTTTTTTAATTCAGTTTTCTTCATCTGAATCACATTTTAAATCACACCACGAACTAAAACAGGATATAAAGTATATTTGTAATTTTTTTTTAGATTTCAAAACACCACCAATTTACAGAAAAACTGGTTAAAAAATTGTATATTTTCCACTTACCGCAAGAAGGTGTTCGTAATTTATATTTTTTCAAGTAATAAAAGCGTTTATAGACATAAATTATTTGATGAATATTGCAAATGAAATGTTTAACTAACACTTAAAGTTATCAAAAATTTATATTTGTCCATATTTATTGAAAAAAAACCACGTCAAAAACTGTGTTTTCGAGAAATTTCCTAGCACCCTCTTAAGCCGGCACTTAGCAAGCTCTCTGGCTACTTCCGCGAGCGCAAGCTGCACCTGCAGTGTTTCCTCCTTATAAGAAGAGCGCTCCGCTACCAATTGGTCTAGAGCGTACTCGAGATGCGCTCTTTCGGCTCTGAGTGAGGCTACCGCTGACTCGAACGTCATGGCAGCCTCCTCAGCGGCCTCCTTCCTCGCTCTTGCTACGCGAGCGAGGAAGGGGGCGCTCAGTAGAGGTTGGGGTGGATGGGTTAGGGGCAACAATGGGGGCAATGGGGGCAGTGTGGGTGTCCAAAGCAGCCCGCACTGTAGCAGGCTTACTCGCGGCACGGGTGAGAACCGGTCTGGGCCTCAATGGCGCAGCACTAGGACTCCGAGGGGCCTGCACATTCAGCGTTTTTAAGAGCGAATTTACACGTGTCTGTTTGTGGGCATGCATTTGTTGATATGAGCTTTTAATTTTAATATGTCTTTGCAACTAAGATTTTAGAATCTAGAATCTAGATTATTATAAATGGTCATTGAACCCTTTTGTATGCAAACTAGGACTTTGTAACGTGGGTAAACTTTTTAGTTATATTTTGAAAAAGTAACGACTGATTTTTATTGGTATTTATAAAATTTTAAGAATCACAGCCTTTTATCTAATTTTAACCCTTTGACTACCAAGAAAATTGCTAATACATTTTGTATAGAAAATTTTCACTTTGTATCGCGGCTATACTTCTTATTCACTTTTTGGAAAAAAATAATGATGGCAATATATTAGTTATCATTATTTACTTACATTTGTAGAAGATTATTTTTTTATTAACCCTCTAACTGCCGAGAATTTTTCAATATTTTTTACTTTCTTGCTATAGCCGAAGGCTATAAAGAAAGTTATGATTTGGTGTGAAAAACAAATTTCGAGGTTTTCACGGAAATGAGTTGTCCTAGTGCAGGACATGCCAAAAACACTATCTTTCAAAAACGTCCGTCTGTATGTGTGTGTGTCACTTTCCAAAGTATAAGACCTAGAGATACCAAATTTTGGCTAAATCAACTTTTTTGGACATATATTAAGTATGAATAAGATGGCATTACACCAACTTGAAAATTCAAGATGGCTGCCATACAAAAAAAACATAAAATTGCTCTTTCCTCAAAATCGGCTCCAAGAATTTTTCTTAAATTTTTAGAAATGCCACTAATTAATTTTAAACTTAATAAATTAGTTATGGAAATACTCTAACTAATCTATGTCTATGGGCTGCCATATGAAAAAAACAAACGATTGTGATTTTCTCGAAAGTTAAGGGGTCAACAAAAATATAATGTTCTACAATATTATGGACAACATAAATTTCTACAAATAAAAAAAAAACTTTTGAAAAAATAAATATAAAGCACCGTTTACACGACCTGAAATTTTAAATCGAAAATATTACAAAAACCTATTAAAATGCAAGATATTTAAATTTGTTTTAGATTTGATAGGAAGAACAAGCTTATCACTTTAATTCGTAATCATTTTTTTTTACTTTTTTGAAAATTCAAGATGGCTTCCGAAGAGCTGAAAATTTAAAATGCGATTTTCTCAAAAACGGCTCCGACGATTTTTCTTAAATTTTTGTGAATCCATTTATATAATAGTGCTATCTAATAATTATAATCATTTCTTCATCATAATCTCGGTTTAGGGAGCTGCCATATAAAAGAAAAAAATAATGGAAAAATTCTCGGCAGTTAGAGGGTTAATAAAAAAATAATGGCGCGGAAATGCAAAACAATAATAATAACCTATAGATTGCTATCATTATTTTTTCCAAAAAGTGAATCAAAAGTATAGCCGCGATACAAAGTGAAAATTTTCCATACAAAATGTATTAGCAATTTTCTTGGTAGTCAAAGGGTTAAAAATAGATAAAAGGCTGCGATTCTTAAAATTTTATAAATACCAATAATAATCAGTCGTTACTTTTTCAAAATATAACTAAAAAGTTTACCCACCATACAAAGTCCTAGTTTGCATACAGAAGGGTTCAATGACCATCTATAATAATCTAGAATATAAGTTGCAATGAAATATAAACATTCAAAACTAATATGAAATGCATGCCCACAAACAGGTACGTGTAAGTTCGCGCTAACGAATGCTGAATTTGTACTTACAAATTAAAACCAAATCTCAAATGAACATAAAAACTGCAACTCTTGCCGACCTTCCTTGAAACAGGGGTGACATTAACAAAGTGAATTATTTTTTACACTTTGAGAGGACTGAGAAATGCGAGAAAATTGAGATAAGACTGAATGAAAAAAGAGTGGAGGTCGTGAAAGAATTAAATTATCTGGGAAGCAAGTTTGAGTCGAATGTGAAATTAACGAAATAATTGGAAAAGCGCGCTAGTAGAGGAAGAAGTGTAATGGAAACGATTGGAAGCATTACAAGGAATAGGAAACTTACGAAGAATATGAGATCGGTGGTCCACAATGGCATTTTGGTTGGTGGAAGTGAGGCTTAATGAATGTGAGCTGAGTAAAGTATGTAAGTACGGTTGAAATGGCTTACCTGAGAGCAATGGCTGGAAAGACACTGAGTGATAGAGTACGTAATGCTTGAGTGATGAACGAGTGTGGTTTAAAAGAGAATATGAGAATGAAAGTACAAAAAAGTACGATGAGTTGGTTCAGACATCTTGAAAGAATGGATGATGAACAACTAACGAAGAAGGTGTACAAAGGATATGTCAGAGGAAAGCGCGAAAGGGGAAGGCTGAGGAAAGGATGGTTAGACCAAATAGGTGATATTGCGAAAGAATGGATCCTGCAGAGTGAGAATAAGAGAAGAGTATGTATGAAAAAGGTGATGACAGCAAAAAGTGGAGGCGCTACTGCGGAGGTACCGGCCACCCCTAATGAAACGGTGGCAGGATACAGTACAGTACAGTACAGAGGTCAGCTTCATACCAACCTATGAGTCGAGGATCTTTCTTGTGTAATTGGCGCTTTTTCCAGAGAAGACCAACCTCGCAGAGGGCTCTTGAGGTGTGATTCACACTAAACGGCGCTCACCAAATAAATCATCCAAATATTTTTTATTCACTTAAGAATTTATATGGCTATTTCCATACTCGCACGGGTATACAGGTACACACCGCGGTGGGAAAAAATTGATTTATTATCGATATATTATATTTTCATTGAAATTGCATAAGCTGGTAGATGATTATAGCTTTACATACGTCATACAGTGGGTTAATTTTTGCAAGAAACTCGAGTGCAGATTCTGTGCAATTTATTTTCTTTTGTATGGCAATTCCCTAAACCTAGATCATGATGAAGCAATGATTATAATCGTTAGCTAGCACTATTTTATAAACGGATTCACAGAAAATTTGAGAAAAATCGTTGGAGCCGTTTTTGAGAAAATCGAATTTAAAATTTTCAGCTCTTCGGAAGCCATCTAGAATTTTCAAAAAAGTTTTTTTTTTTTTTAAGAATTAAAGTAATAAACTTATTCTTTGTATCAAATCTACAACAAGTTTTAATATCTTGCATTTTAATGAAAAAAGTGTTTGTACGTAGGAAGTAGGTAGGATATTAACAATAATGAATTTATTGATGATATTAAAACCTGTTTCTGGCCAGGCAGAATAGGTTGGTGAATTGCATTCCTCTTCACAAATCTATTTAAAAAATAAAAAGAATAATAAAACATTTAAAGCGCATATTAAATGCATGACCACAGATAGGAACATGTAGGTTCGTGCCTAAACATTCTGCATGTGTGCATTAAAATAAGAAACAAAAACCTCACATTATCATAAACCTTTCAACTCCTGCCGCCTTTCCCTGAAACCGGGTGGCATTGGCAAAAGTGAACCATTTTTTACAGCACGGGGGGTAAGCCAAATCAAGTCAAGTCAATCTATCAGTCAAGGAGCGATTCGGAAAATCCTCAAATTTCAGTGTTTTTGTCTTTACCCAGGTCCCGGAGGCGAAAGTCCTTACCAGCTGTATACAGCTGTGTACACCACTAACAAATTACAAATTACATGTTGGTTATGCAAAGTAAGTACATGCCAGCCCTTACACGCTTTACACTTTTCTCTTACTCCAAATGGCCTTTGTCGATAAACAGTAACTTATCGGGTAAATTCAATTATTCTGAATCGAATCGATTGCAGTTTATAACCTCTGGTCCTACGCTTTCATTAACTTAGATAATGGAAGTTGCGCGCAAACTGCTGACTCTATATCGCGATGATTAGACATGGAGCTCTTTTAATTAAACTGTGATTAAAATTAATTTCACGATATTGATTAAAAATCACACACACCAATAAGCGTGCCTAGGCTCACGGCCACACACTCTCATACGTTCATAACAATATAAAAGCCGTCGATAATAAATCCTAAGTACATTTTGATTTCTTTGTGTCTATTGAGCAACAACATGAGAGTGCTGCTTCTAGTGACCGCCTTCCTCCTGACAGTGAGCCTGCCCACAGCGCTGTCCCAAAGTAAGGCAATGTGATCGCTTTCAATAATAAAATTCTCTATTTATTCAACAATGTTTATTTATCTTACTTACCTGAATTGTTTGTCTTACTTTCAGTTTGTCAACCATGGAAGAGTTCTGAAGAATGTCTACCAAACGAGTTTTATGACGATTGTGGGATGGCCTGTCCTACCACTTGTGAAAACTTGGCCCATCCTCCCGAACTTTGTACTCTTCAATGCTGTGCTGGATGTTACTGTAGTCGAGGTCTCTACAGGAACAGCGATGGTGACTGCGTCCCCGCAGAACAATGCCCCTCCTAGTGCCGTGGGCAGAGCGCCTTTATATTATTAAAATAACATAATAGTCGCGTCATTTTTGTTTTCAGCATGCGATATATTATATCGCATGCTGAAAACAAAAATGACGCTATGCTGAGTTTTGTTTAAATGAAATAATTGGTAATTCCTAACTGTTAATTAATTAAAATCAAACAGATTATTTATAATATTATCTGAAACAAAAGGAACATCAACAAAAGTAAAGGAATACGAATAATAAATAACATTTACCTAAGTATAAAAAAAACAAAACCATAAAAAGAAATCTATACAAACAAAAGTAAAAAAAATCCTTTGCAAAAAATGTAGCAAATTTATAAACCAACATAGCAAATCAACATTGCACTGATCAAAGAAAAACCCATAACACAAGACAAAATAACACATGGAAGAAATTATTATTACGTTGTTAAACCCTCAATGGAGGGTTTAACAACGGCAAGACTGAATACAGAACGACGCATTTTTTCAATATAAAGCGTCTTCTAAATTCTTCCTCGTCGTAATACGTAAATGGGTCTTTACCGTCTCTGATATATTTTCTTAAGACACTATTTTTGGTCAAAACAATGTTAATATACTCGTCAAAGCCGTCTTCATCGTAAGAATTCATTATTTCATGTCATCGATATAAATAAAATACATAGATGGAGCGCGTGAGTCATCGATCTAAATAAAATATCTAGATGGAGCATTCGCATCTATTCCCGATCCACATCATGTACACCCAAAACGACAGTGTACACCACAGGTGTACACCCAATTTACAATCAGTTGTTTACCAAGCGTCGGCAAGGAAACATCGAGCTACCTACATGTAAATTGAAGACGAATATCATGCGAAGATAGCCTGACAGCTCCTTAGAACTTTATAATTTCCCAATATAATAGAAATATGTTAATTTAATGAAATAAAACTATGATAAGTGCGTGACGAATAATTACAAACTAAAGAATACAGTAAAAAAAACACAAAATATAAATAAAAAACACGGTTCTTCATATTTTTACCAGCACTGTGTCCTCATAGTGATGAAGCTGCTGCCCTTCCTCACAATGGGTTTGGGGGCGACAATCAAATAAGAACGTAGAGAATAACCCAAAACAGCAAGAATGGTTCAATTCGAATGATCCGTTAAAGTTTTACAAACATTTTTTTGGGTCATACCTTCAACTGCCCATACTTCGTAAACGGTTGGCCGTAGAGCGAAAAGGACCTCCATCTGTGATCGCTACCTTCGAGCTTCCATAAGTCAACAAATATTGATCGGAGAACAAACATGACAATATTTTCGGACTCGCCGTATCTTATTTGATGTCCAATGTGATATCAATCCAGATCGGAGCAAGTTGGATTTAAAAAATAAAAAAAAAGTCGTTCAAGGTACCTACCTACCTTGGAAAATTTCGCAAAAAATCAAGTCATCAAATCGGTGAGATTGTTAATGTTTTATAACGACAATCAAATGAAGACGTAGAGAATAACCCAAAACAGCCCCATTCAGTCGACCAGGCGTTGAAGTCGCCGGCCACGATGACTGGCAGCGTTGACGTCCTGACGTCACTCTCCAGGTCGCGGAGGTCGTCCACAAACTGCTGCAGTGGGGCGTTCGGCGAGAAGTAGCAGCTGTACAGTCTACAGCCTGCCACCTCAACCCACGTCCACCCCCTGCTAGCAGCGCGATTTCGTCCGGAGACGATCGCCCTCTGCGACGGAAGGAAGATTGCAGCCACTCCGGAATCGTCACAGTACCAGCGACTGTTACAGTCACGATACTGCTCCGACACCTGAACAACATCCAACCCCCCTCCGCCGCCACCTGCTGCATCAGGTCCTGAGCCACTTGGCAGTGACCCAGGTTGACTTGCAGGATGTTGAGTGCGGTCATCTCCGAAGGCATCGCTTCCGCTCCCCGCACTGCCCACTACCGCACCAATGTGCGGCAGGCAGTCCCCTCCTTTTGCAAGGGGCACAGCAGAGCGGGCTTGTGCAGCCCGCTGAGTTGTGCCCCTCTTCCCCACAACGTCTGCACAGTCCAGCCCCCCCCGGCTCCCTCACGTCACACCTCGATGCGACGTGAGCGAACCCGAGGCAGCGGAAACACTGCCTGACCTCCATCTTATGCCGAACACGGCATCGGAGGAGGCCAATCAGCAGGCGCCCGGCCCCAATGAGGGTGTCCACAGCTCGTGTCCACGGCACCTTCGCCGTGCACGCGAGGGACCCACTCTGTCTCAGTCTCAGCGGGAGAACCTCGATTTCTTCGAGGCTCTCCCCCAGGGACCGAGCCAGGGCCGATCTGACGTCTTGGACCTCTATACCCTGTAATGATGTGATTTGAAGCGCGGCCCTCCGCTGGGCCCCCGCTGCCGCGAACCGTCACCTCTTTGAGGTTAGGATTCCGACAACGGACAAGGGGGCTCCTTTGAGGTTAGGTTGCGCGCTTTTGCAGTTGCCCGGCTAGCAAAAGACTCCTCAGGGTGGTGTTCAGGCCCAACACCTTGCTCGCTTTCCACTGATGCTAAAGAGGTTCAAAATAAGTGAGAGGTAGGAAAAAACCCAGATAAAGGAGAAAGAGGGGATTTATTTTAAATTAATGGAGAGCATCACCACGCTACACCTGCACGACTGGCTGGTTCTAAGTTAATTAGATAAGGTATTTAAATGCGTCGATTAGCTCACGGTGACGGCAGAAGTCCTGATGCTGGGATGCGGGTAGTCGATGTTCGGGGCGCCGGCCTCAGGCACGGCGACGCTTTTGGCGGGAGGACGGGTGCTCCACGCTCCGGAGGAATTACGGCACGGGGCTCCGCCAGCGATACGACTGGTGCGCTCGGTTGGACGGGACAGGCGCTCCGTCCTCCTGCGGAACTTCGGGCACGGGGCTCCGGATATCGAGGAGTAGCCAAGCGAGTAGCCAAGCGGGCGCTGGCGGTGGGTAGAGAGTAGGGGCTCCTTCCTTCCGAGGAATCCGCCACGGGGGACCCAGGCGCGGCCAGGGGCTGTGTGGTGCAGGCAATAACGGCGACTCAGGCCACCCAAGATTAATCTTTTTGGCCACGCCTGGTCAGTGCTGTTGGTTCAGGCGTTGAAGAGCTTGTGTCCCAGAATGTCGGGGGTCGACGGCTTTTATAAACTTCCCACCAGCATGATGCGGAGCTTTTAAACGGGGGTTTTTCATCTTCCCCTCACAACAGTCAATCTCAGTCTGTCTTCTTCCTCTAATTTTGAGCCGGATCAACTGCTGTGGCTAAAGATGCGCTGCAATTTCTTTTAAGTTGTGTTATGTTATTTTACTAAATAAAATATAAAAAACATTCTCGAAGTGTGCAGTGTGTGTTTGTGGGCCGAACGGAGCCGAATGGTCACGGAAGCGGCCGAACGGCGCCGTGTGAACTGATCGGGCTGTCGCGTCGGTCATCAGTTCCCGGCAAGATGTCAACCGATTAAGACGTCAGCGACCAAGCACCAAGCGGTGTAAGAAGGGGCATTACAATGGAGCTCCCTCCTCCCCATCTAATTGGATTTCCTGCCAGCAAGGCACCCGCCTTGTGAACCAGAGGCATAGGAGACATAGTGCATAGGAGCGCCCACCCAAGGGCTCCAACGTGTGGAGGCGTCCGCCTTGGGAGCCACCGCTAGCCTGGGGCGCTGCCCCAGGCCATTCCGTTGGGGAATCCAGACAACAGAATAGGGAGTGTTTCAGTGAAAAGATGTAGGTCTGGCCATTTCCTTATTTCCCCTTTTTCTCCCATATTAGTAAAGTAAATAAACCCTTATTTGTTCATGTTAAACTTATCTTTTAATCATAAAACCCTTCCCAGAGTACAAGTAAGCAACCGAAAGAAAGAACCCCACGCCCTGAGAGTGATGCTGATGAGAGCTAGCCGGATGTAAGTATCCTTGAGATACCTTTGAATCTAAACATAAAAGTTGGTATCGACATTTCCCAGTGAATATGTCTTCTTCCTCTTTGTAACAGGTAGCTACCTGACATTCTAGCTACCTGACAACCCTCATAGAGGTCTTGGACACAGATCGTCCTCTTCGGAACCCACCTCTTAATGGACAATGAGGGTCCAGCTACGCCCGCGAGGAACGTCTCCAGGGCAGGACCCCTAGAGTCCCCCCTCGCTAGGCGCAGCTGCAGGGACCCATTGGCACCTCTTCTGATGCCCTGGATCCCCGGTAGACCCTCATGCTCGGACCTTTTAGCACGGCTGCGTATGAGGTGGCCGCCTCCAGTCCTAGTGACTGGGGCAATGGTCACTGTCTCCAGCGGCTTTGGCCGCCTTTTAACGGCAACCGGAGCCGCCGGAGCCACCGTAGCCCCTTTTCTCTCTTTTTTCCTTTTGTGGCTGAAAACCCACATCTGAAAACTCCATCCCGTGGCCAGCCCTTCCACCCGTTCTTTGGGTGGGTGCAGCTGTTGCCGCTGCTGCGGCTGTTGCCGCTGCTGCGGCTGCTGCCGCTGCTGTGGCTGTTTCCGATGTTGCGGCAGAACTGTGACAGTGTCACAGTTCTCATCAAGATCTACATCATCATCATACTTCACGCTGAAGAAGCCTATCGTAGAAATGGGCGAAACGTCCGGAAGCTCCAGCTCCCACAGACCACAGCAACAGATCCCGGAAAACTTCACTCCAGCATCAAACTTTAAATATTTTAGTACAACCTTAATTAATCTTAAAAAATGTGAATTCGGATTAAAAAATGTACGAAAAATATCATTTTTGACTTCAAACAAAGTTGAACTTTTTAAATTTTGAAAAGATTTTATATCCTTAGATAATATTATCCTGGTGAAATCTCTCTCCTTGTTCTTCACTTAATGCCCCCAGGTTGTCAGGAAATACATCCAAATGTGAAAACAGAAAGTGTAATTTGAGACTCATGTTGCATCCCAAAGTTCTCAACTCCAGTTGCATGTTGCTCACAATTTTAGAAAGAAATACATAATCAGGATTAAATTAAATTAAAATTAAATTAGGCTGATTTATTTGGTGAGCGCTGTTTTTGTGTGTATCACACCTCAAGAGCCCTCTGCGAGCTTGGTCGTCGCTGTAGAAAGCGCCAATTCTCAAGCAATACCCAGTTGTTGTAAGGCTGGATGGACCTTTTTGATGACCGGTCTTTGGTAAAGGTTTATGAATTTTTCAACCCAGCGAAGAGCAAATTTGAAAATATAAATGGGATATTTTTTGTGCTCCGCCGGGATTCGAACCCACGACCTTCCAGTTACGAGTCCGAAGTGTTACCACCTGGACTACGGACCGGTCGAATGTATATTATTTCCTAGAAAATTATCCATCTAAAAATCTAAATCTAAATCTAAGCTGCTAATATGTATCATTTGAGATTCATATTAAAGGAATTCCCACAAGCAGACACGCATAATTTCGCGCTTACACATGCCGCGTGTGGACCTACAATATAAAAAACCCAATCTCAAATGAAGAATACCCTGAAGCAGGGGTGACATTGGCAAAGTGAACCATTTTTTCCATAACTTCTTTAAATGCATTCCAAGCATTTTTTTCTTTAGAAGACATTTTTTCTTCAAATTCCCTGTCTGTAGTTAAAGCTCTGATTTGAGAACCCACAAAGATTCGGGCTTCTTTAATTTTTGCTTCAGACAGAGGAGGAAATTTGTGGCTGAGATATTTAAAACAATCACCATCTTAGCCAAGAGCTTTTACAAACTGCTTAATTTTACCAAGTTTTATATGAAAAGGTGGTAAAATTATTTTTTTAGGATTTACTAGGCTATCCCTTATTATGTTCTTCCTTCCTGGTGTTAAACATTCTCTTTTGGGCCATTATTTTTGTTTCCAATATTTTTCTCTTGCCCTGTACCTCCATAACAGTCAACTAGTTCATTTAATTAAGTAGATTTATTCCATTAGATGTCATTGTTTTAATGGTGTAATGGGTTATGATCACAAAAAAATAGCCAAATAAATAAAAAAGGAGATTTTAATTTTGTAAAGAAACGGTATGTGATAGAACTAAATAGACGTCATTTTTGGAATCAGAACATGGAATTTATCATAAAAAGATATCAAAACCTAAAACAGCAAAATCACTGTAGACCTGTGTTATCAATCATTTACAAATCAAATATCCTACTGTGTATCATTAAATAAAAATCCAATAGGGTATTTTCACATTTTTCTTTTTTTTGTGATTTAAATTCTTTTATGCTTTATTAGCCCAAAACTTCTTGAATTCTAATTTTAGTTGTATTTTTAGCAAAGTTATAAGCATTTTAAAATCGATCTTTGAATTTTCGCGCCAAAACGCTACTAGATGAAATTTTCTCGCGTGACGTCACGGTCTTGTAAACATCGCCGTATCAACTGACAGCCCTCACATTAATGTCATTCAAGCATCGCTTTTTTCATGTTTACACCATTGCGGATGTGTTTTTTAAAGAAGTTTGTGTGTTTCTTTAAGAACATATCATTTGTTTTTGTTGTTTTCATTTGTTTCTGTTGTCAACAACACATGTTAACAGAGTATGGAATGTCAATAAAAGAACGTGACGTCAACATATGACGTCACATTACCCGAAATACAAGAAGCAGATCTCACATCCGTTTAAAAACTTGTCCAAAAACCTATATTTTCTTTTTTAAATATAAAATCGAAAAAAAATATTTTCGGCTTCAAATCAACATATTATTATTAGATTTTTCGAAATCTATCAAAATAATATACTTTTTATCATATTCCTCACTATTGCAAATACCCTATTGTTCTCAATACTGTGAGTGTTTTATTTCCAAATCTTATTTACAGAGCATATTCTTTTGGGAATATCGGGAAGTGAATCCGACATCATCGACCGTCACAGCCCAAAACGTACACAAAGATGTTTTACCGACAGTAAGAAGGAATTCTGGAGGGGAATCAATGCAAATAGGAATAAAAGAGATTCTGCATGACCACAACAGGAGTCAAAAGTGCGGTCGGTGAGATGGTATGGGAAACTGAAGTAGTATCAAGAGATGGATGAATAATTTTGAAGGAATTCTTAGGCAGGGTGACAGGAGAATTTATAAACAAATAGAAGAAGAGGACGAATTGAGGATTTTGAAAGAAAAATATTGAAAAAATGTATTGCATGTTTGAAGGATGGGAACCCTGCTGGGTTTAATATGCGTGCTGCTGCGCCATGCTTCACCTCCGCCTAGGAATAACAGGCTTTCTCCGATAGGCGGCTCCTATGCTGGCAGCCAAGAAGAAGGCAACATCCAAGGGAACTCCTGACCGGCAGTCCAGATCAAAGAATTAGCCAACCAGCTAATAAACAACAATCGACCTTAAAGATTGGTGTCTCCATAGCAGGGAGACGAATATGAGGCACAAAGAAACATATAATGTCACTCACGAATTATTTTTATTAATAAATCGCTGATCACGACTAGTTCAAAAATTATGTTTAAACCACGATTTGCAATGAAATATTTTATTACACACATGAGCCGTCTGTTTCCGAAATCCGCTGTCTCCACTTACGATGAGTTTCTTCTGTTTTTGGCAAGGTGTGCTTAGGCCCGGTATTTTGAAGTATCGTAGAGTTAACTAAAATGCAATTTTAGTTAAATCATCATAATATTTCACTCACCGAATTTCGGCAGTAAATATTTAGTTACTTTAACTTTCGATTTTCAAGATGGCGGCGCTTCACTGACAGCAGCTGTTCTTTTTTAATGTAAGGATACATCAAAATTGTTGCAAACTGAACATTTTTTGTCTCGTTTTCTAGCTTAATGAAGGTTAGGCATATGATTTTTATAAATAGTTGTTTGTTTTAAAGCTTTTGAATGGTATTTTAATTATTTCCAAGATTTGGGGGCGTGGCCTCATACTTCGGTAATGTTCGGTTTTAGTTAACTCGAGATTGAGTATTTTGAATAAAAGTTCAAGTAATAGTTAACTAAAATATTACTACAGTTCAATATACCGGGCCTTAATGTACGAGTATGTTTATTTTTTTCGTTCGTATGCTCTCCTATATCTCGACTACATACAACATGCTCCGCATCGCTGGCATTAAAAATGTCAACTTCTCAAAATTGGTAGCATGTGGAGATAGGTGACTTTGAAAATAGAGGACTGACATATATAAATATCACGTTGAAAAATCACTTTATTTCGACTTTAAATCGCGTCGCAAAACTGAACACAAAGTTAGAATTGCCGAAATTTATAGTTGCCCAAATTTCATTTACAAAAAATGAAGCTGACGTATATTGGTATTTTTTTGCTTCTAGCTGTTTTACAGCTTTGTACAATCCCTGCAGTCGAAGGTAAAGAACCATTTTCTTTTATAATACAATATTACATACCTGAGCCTACTTTTCCATCAGCTTATGAAATCCAGATTCACTTATGATTATATTCTAGAATATTCCCGAAGCATTATATTAATGTGGCAACATATTAATGTTGTTGTATTTAATAAGCTTTTTCAACAGAAAGCTCAAGTGAAAACAGGAAAAAACTCCGTAATTTGGCTGCTTAAAATGTAAATATTAGGATGATTTATTTGGTAATGATGCTTTTGTCTTTTGGTCTTTTACATCCCAGGAGGGACTTCCACAATAAACAGATCATAGATCTATAACAAGAGGAAGAAGAAGAAGAAGTTTTGTGTGAATTACACCTCAAGAGCCCTCTGCGAGGTTGTGCTCATAGCTAAAGAAAGCGACAACCATTCAAGACTTCCTCCATGCATTCAAGCGAGACTCATTTGCTGTAAGGCTGGATGAACCTTTGAGACCGGTCTTGAGTACCTAAAGGCATATATGAAGTTTTCAAATCAGCGACCCATAACATACCTAAAACAGAATATACAACCAAATACCATAAATGGCATGACGTGGTAAAATAGAACATGACAAAACATGTGTCATGATAAGTTGCAGACTTCTTTAGAGTTGTTTACACAGTTGTGAATAGTCACTGCAAGGGATAAAGGCCCGGTAGTTTCACATTTTAAGCTAAAGTAGTTTATATAGCATATTTTATACCCGAGATATGCTATAGTAACGCCAAAACAGTATTTTGATTCCCATTTTGCCTATAGGCTATCTCTAGTATATACCGAAGATAACCGAAGTCATTCCAACGTCATTCCATTGATGCTATCGTGACAAAACTTGAAAAATGAAAAAAAAAACCTCAGATACTGCATTTGGCCACATAAATAATATGGTAAACAGCCACGAATTCATGAAATTGTTGTCTATGGTTGTTTTTTCTAACTGTCAGATGCCATATTGACGTTCCGCCTGCAGTGCATCAAAAATGATGGCATGGCGCCCGTGATATGATTAATGCTGTAGATTAATGTTCTAATATGATTTTAAATTATAAGTGCGTAAGACATTTTAAAACGGATTTTATAGACTGTGTTGTAGATAGATTCATTAAATACGTTTGGATTTGCTTGCCAATAATTTCAAATGTTGTGCCCAGTGAATTCTTCCGTTTTCCTACCATATATTCCGAGACAAAATATTTTTGATTTGCACATGCAAACATAATCAGCAATTCTTTCGTCATCTGAACCGTTGCTTTCCTTGACAAAATTGAAGTATATATTGTGTGTTTTCTAAGGTAATAATTGAGGAAATTCGACTCAAAACAACATAGCCGCTGTAAATAACAAATGAGAAAAGACGCCATTTTGGAATTAGCTAAAGCATAAAACGTATGCTCCGCAAGATTGGCTAGCAAAACTATCGTTGCTATTAGACTATTTACTTGCTAAATCATATTTCAAAATACCGTTTTTAAGATTTTAAGCTATAGTAAGTCATTTTTATGCTATTAGGCGCGTATGCTAACAATGAAACTACCGGGCCTAAGATTTTAAGCTATAGTAAGTCATTTTTATGCTATTAGGCGCGTATGCTAACGATGAAACTACCGGGCCTAAGATTTTAAGCTATAGTAAGTCATTTTTATGCTATTAGGCGCGTATGCTAACGATGAAACTACCGGGCCTGTAAATTTCGGAACTTCCCATGGTCCTCTGTGCCATGGTCTTCCATCTCTCTAGATGAGACAGGTGGTTCGAGGCCAGAGGATCACCATCTGCTAACACACGCTCTTCAAACATAGTTTTTACTCTTCTTCCTGCTTCTTCAGTCCGTGTTTTAACTCCGGAGTTAAGTTAGGCTTTTTTGTGGAGGACGACAGGCTCGGTTTTTTTTGTCTTGTGCCGTAAACGGTACGTACTGTTTGACGTATGTTCTGTTTTGTCATTTAATGTTTTGATCTGTTTAGATTCAGCCCAAATTAAAAAAAAAATAAAA
>OX637353.1:0-38901 GCA_951799405.1 Agapetus fuscipes
TGACGTGTGCTGTTGCGTATGCGTGCGTGTGCGGACCACGAGACACGAGTGACGGTTTGCGCAGTGCGTTCGTCGCCGATATGTCATCTGCGCTCGTGCCGTTGCGTTGGCCCGCGGGGTTTCGCACTTTTCCTCGTTCACGACGACGGTCGTTCACAACTATCCATCGTTCACACAATTTGAAAAAAAAAAAAAAAAAAACATGAAATAAAGCGGACACCGCGGTAAGTTAATAAAGCGGAAAGAACTGTTTAATTTTTAATTTCATTTTGGGGGTTATTAAATATTTTTATTATTAGGTCACATGCCAAAATTCAATTCTACATGTTTGTAAATGCGATCGCTGCGCTACTTGCAAGTTATGATTTCGGAATTTTGCGTATGTAGGTATTTACAACTTTTGTTAGAAAGTCTTATTTATTGAGAGAAAGTCTCTTCCAACATTTGTTTGGATTATAAAAAGACACGATAATTTCAAGTATGGGGTCTTTTAACTAAAATTGACCACCAGCGGGATGATTTTTATCTGATTTTTATATGAGTGTATATGGTGAATATCAGAAATAAGCATTTGTAAACATTCAGATTCCCCCTTTTTTTTGCGTATCAATAGTATTTACATACACTTAGATTTACATACACTTTTATACTTTACTTTTATATACACTTTATATGAAATTTTACTTTTTAAATATCTGTTCAAAGAAATTTGCCGCAGAAAAAAAGTTTCTTCCAAACATTTATGGAATTTACTAAAATGCATTCAAAATTCGAGTATGAGGCCTATAAATTTAAAATGGCCGCCTGCAGAGCAATATATTTTTTTAGTTTGTATCGCGAGTATGCAAAATATATACTTGGCGTGATTGCCCTATTACATATCATTACATTTTGCTAAATTATAATTGTATATTATGTATCATCAAAATGTTGATTTTTTTACTTATAAATTTGACTTTTTTGTGAAAATCAGGTTTTTCAAAATTTTGTTTGGAAAAAATTGTCATTGAAAAAAGTTTTCTGTGCACACCGACGGGTGGCGTTTTCTCGTGACGCGGGTACACGGCGGGAGCGGCCGCGACTCTCTTAACGTAGCCGAACGCCTCGCCGTCCGGACGGACACACGCGCGAATGCATCAGCGAGAGTCCCTACTTCCGTTTGGGGTGTCACCAATGATTTGCATTTTTTAAGAAAAACAAAAACGCAAAAAAAAACAAAAACAAAACATCAAATGGAGCAGAGACACCCGCAGAACGCGCCCGCCGACGACGGGCGACTGCCGAATTTTATTTTCGCACGAGTGACGCTTACCGAGATGCGCAATTTAAATATTGCACTCGTGCGGCGTGCGCCTGCCACGGCGGCGGCAAACTTGATAATAGTTTACGCCATTGCGCGCGTCGGCTCCCGCGCAAACGCCGGCCCGCGCCGGCCTACCCTCCGCGGCTAGGTGCCGTGTCACTATATTGAAGCCGAGACTCGATTCAAACCGAGGATCGGATTTCATGCCGCGGGCCCTTGCCGGGCCGGCGTGCACACACACGCGCTGTGTTTGAGCGTGGGTCGTGCGTTTGGCCGACGGTGGCGTGTGGCGACGCGCGTCACCTTCAGCAAAATGCGCACTTCTCGTCTGCTCCAGTGTCGTCGTGTTGTGCTGTGTGTGTGAGTTTGTGTGAGTTTGTGTGTGCTTGTGTGTGCCGTAGGTGTGGCGGGGATTGCCGCGCGCTCGTAGACAGTGCTGTACCGTGCATCGCGACCCGATGTTACGTGACGCGCCGCCGACGAGCGCTCGTGCCGCGTGTGCCCCCCGCCCCCACGGTCGTGTGCCTAACGACTCTTGCAGCATCCGGGATGTGTGTGTGTATCTGCGTGAATATTCGCAGGAGGCGGAACGGGACCGCACGGGACGTACCTTCTTCGACGATGGCGCTGCTGCGTGGGACACCTCATCTCTCAGCGACCGGTACGTGATCTCCTCCAACCCGAGACGATGTTTGATGATGTTCGATGATGATGATGATGATGATGATGATGAAGATGATGACAGACTGACGGCCAGGTCGCACCCTGGATCCGGAGACGCAGCGATCGCAAACCGCGGCGACCGAACGGTCGCGTCGGCGGTGCACTTGCGAGCACTATACAATGAGGCAGGCTGCGCGCCGAGCGCGCGCGCCGCCATCGCGCTACACTCGGGTGTACGCTGGAATTCCGCGCGAGCAGCGAGAACTAACGTGTTAACGAGCGTCGGCCGGGGCCGAAAGCCCCGCCGAGCCCGCGTCACTGCGCCAACGGCGTACGTATCAATAGTGGTACGACTTTGCGTATAACGGGAATCACGTATCGAGACGGGCGGGGACACCGTCGCGGTGCGCGGCAAGTTCGCGCTCCCCGCGGACCCCTCCCGTCCTCAGCAGAGGAGATCGACAGCGGCGAATGGTGTGTTGTGCCACGTCCCGCGTCCGGCCTTCGAGCCGGCGGGCCGACGTCAACGCACCGAAAGCAGCAGCTCCCTGGTTGATCCTGCCAGTAATCATATGCTTGTCTCAAAGACTAAGCCATGCAAGTCTCAGTAAAAGCCGAATTAAGGTGAAACCGCGAATGGCTCAATATATCAGTTTTGGTTCCTTAGATCGTACACAGTTACTTGGATAACTGTGGCAATTCTAGAGCTAATACATGCAAACGAAGTCCCGACCTGTTACAGGAAGGGATGCTTTTATTAGATCAAAAACCAATCGGCGGACTCGTCCGCCGCTCTCAGAGATGACTCTAGATAACTTTGAGCCGATCGCACGGTCTAGCACCGGCGACGCATCTTTCAAATGTCTGCCTTATCAACTGTCGATGGTAGTTTATGCGACTACCAAAAGTATGTGAAGAAACGAAAGGTGGAAGAATGAAAGGCGATGCCTGGTGGAATGATAAAGTAAAAGAGGCTGTGAAAGCGAAGAAGGAATGTTACAAAAAGTGGCTGAACGACAGGAATGATAGAAAGCTAGAAGATGATTATAAGATAGCCAAGCGAATGGCGAAGAACGCAGTTTATGAAAGCAAAGCGAATGAACAGAGAAAGATTGATGAAAAAATGAACAGAAGTTTCACCGACAGTAGGAAGGAATTCTGGAGATGGGTCGGTGCCAATAGGAATAAAGATTCTGCATTGACCACCCCAGGAATCAAAAGTGCTGTTGGTGAGATGGTATGGGAGAATGATGAAGTATGTAAGAGATGGAAATAATATTTTGAAGGGATTTTTGGTCGGGGTTAAAGAATTTTGTTTAGAAAAATGACAGAAGAGAATGAATTTAGGATTTTGAAAGAAGAAATAAAAGTATCTATCGAATGTTTGAAGAATGGAAAGTCTGCTGGGTTTGATGGAATAAATGGTGAAATGTTGAAAACAGGTGGTGAATGTGTTGTAGAATGGATGTATGAACTATGTAAACTTTGTGTAAATGCAGGAGTGGTACCGATGGACTGGAGGAAAGCAGTCATTGTTCCTATTTACAAAGGTAAAGGGGACAAAAAAGACTGTCAGAACTTCAGACCAATCAGTCTACTCAGTATACCAGGGAAAGTCTTCTGTAAGGTTATTATTAAGAATGTGATTCTGACTACTAGTGAAAAGATTTCCGATATACAGTCCAATTTTATGGCCGGTAGAGGCTGTATTGATCAGATTTTTACTCTACGACAACTTGTTGAAAAACAACTGTCGGTGAGGGGAAAGCTGTTTACGGCCTTTGTGGATCTGGAAAAAGCTTTTGACTCAGTAGACAGAGGTATGTTGTGGGATGTTTTGAAAGCATATGGAGTGAATGGGGCTCTCTTGAATGCGGTACTTGCCAACTATGAAAATAGTATGGCATGTGTTCGTATTGATGACGAGTATAGTGAATGGTTTGAAGTTTTTAAGGGTGTAAGGCAAGGATGTGTGATGAGCCCATGGCTATTTAACATAGTCATGGACAAGTGTGTTCGAGATGCTGGACTTGATGATTGTGGATTAATGATAGGAGAGAGCAAAGTGAGTTTTCTACTGTACGCGGATGATGCTGTTCTTGTATCGGACTCAGCAGTAGAATTGCAAACGATACTCTCTAGACTGAACAAAGCTCTGCTAGGTAATTATTTGAAATTGAATGCAAGTGAGACGAAAGTTTTGATTTTTGAAAGAAATGAAGAAAATACGAACTTTGAATTTAGAATAAACAGAATGAATGTTGATGTGGTAAATGAGTTTGTATACTTGGGAAGTAAGTTTGAAAAAGATGGAAGAATGACAGGTGAACTTGAAAGAAGAGTAATGAAGGGCAGGTGTGTACTGGGTGCCACAGCTTGTATCGCCAAAAATCAAAACATATCTAAAAATGCTCGATTGGCGGTACACAGTGGCATACTTTTACCCACCTTGATGTATGGTAGTGAAGCCTGGACGGTGAATGAAAGTGAAATTAGTAAAGTCCATACTGTTGAAATGGACTTTCTAAGAAGTATGATTGGGAAAAAACGGAGTGACAGAGTGAGGAATGATTTTGTAAGAGAAGAATGTGGTGCAAGAGAAAGTGTGAAAGTGAAGATTAAAAGAAGTTTGTTAAGATGGTTTGGGCATATGGAGAGAATGAATGAGGAAAGACTGACGAAGAAAGTATATGTTGGTAGAATAGATGGATGTCGTGGTAGAGGAAGACCGAGAAAGGTATGGATGGACCAAATATCCGAAATTGCGAATGAATGGAATATCCAGAGTCATAATAAAAGAAGAGCCTGTATGAAGAAAATTATGACTCTGGAGGAAATGAAAGAAGTATGTAAGGACAGAAAGAAATGGCGGTTGATCTGTAATGTTGGCGGCTAGGGTTTGTTAAATTGGAATTTGTTTTTATTTGTAAATGGATATTTTGTATTTGGATATTATTATTTAGTGATGTATAAAATGTAATTTGTCGTGTGTGTGTGTTCCTTGACTTATAGGTTGGTATGCGGCTGACCACCCATGCTGTAAAAATGGTTCACTTTGCCAATGTCACCCCTGTCTCAGGGAAGGACGGCAAGAGTTGCAGGGTGAATGCCCATTTGAGATTTGGTTTTTATGTTGTAGGTTCACATGAGGCATGTGCAAGCGCGAACTTGTACGTGTCTGGTTGTGAGAATGCATGTAATGTGAATCTCCAATGTAACATATCTTTGCAACTTAGATTAGATTAGATATTAGACTGTGCACACCGACGGGTGGCGTTCTCTCGTGACGCGGGCACACGGCGGGAGCAGCCGTGACTCTCTTAACGTAGCCGAACGCCTCGCCGTCCGAACGGACACACGCGCAAATGCATCGACGAGATGGCCTCGTGCGAAATGTGATTTTTTAAGAAAAACAAAAAAAACAAAAGAAACATCAAATGAAGCAGAAGACACCCACGGAACGCGCTGCTTCATGAATACATGCAGCTTGGATCACAAATTATTATTAGTGAGTACTGATTGAATTGTTTGTTACATATATTACTATAAACGTACCTAAAAAGTGGAAATGAAACTAGAAGATACTCGATCTTGAAACGTCCTTTTCAATTGTAAGTTATTTACTCGCTTTAGTCACGCTACGGTGAGAAAACATTTATACTCGTGTACCCGCATTTTACGACTGCTTCTGTCTCACTAGAAATACTACCGCACTAACTCTCACCACCTTTCCTCCTACACTCTCATGTCTCCTTACACTTTGCAAAGAAGGAGCTTGGGTATATCTTTGAGCCAAGCACTAAAGCATCGGGTGCTGAAAACCAAATATTTTTATTAATTTTTTTTTTTTTTTTTTTAAATCACATATTAAAGGAAATGATTTTTTGTAACTTTTAAACAAGAGGTGACGACATGCCTAAAATTTACTTTGAAAATAAATTGCATGCACCTTTATTTGGGTACACATATTTTTTGTGTTTTCTTTCACAAAATTATTTTGAAATTTTTGCAAACAAACATAAAGAGTTTTGTTTTAAATAAGTTACCACATTTGATAAACATCACATTTTCCATAAAATAACTTTATCTTTTGACATCACTATTTTAATATAGTGGCCACCCCGTGTAGTCCCGCGTCGCCTCTCCTCTGGTATGTTATCCTCCCTCAATTTCCCTCCCCGCGTGTGTCCTGCATACTAAACAGCCTTTATTTTTCTTCGGTGCTTGGTTCATACTTTATTCTCACCCCAGGATAAACCACGCGGCAAACGACGCGGAAAAAGATATTCCTTTATTAAGAAGATGGAAGGGTTGTAGTGGGAAGGGGTGGTAATTTATAAATGATGATAGCCGCAGACAGCGTTAAACAATTCCGTTCAGATTGAATTTTCATATATTGAAAAAAAAGGATACACCTTTGATAAAGGTTTTTAGGATTTACGTGAAAAAAAGCCCATGTATGCAAGTTTTTCTACTCTTAATTGGTAACCTTCATCAATACAAAAACGGAAGCATACATTTTTAAAGCTTACCCTTGTTAAAATGAAAACGTTGTTGAGTTAGGAACTTTTTTTCGGCGAGCAAACATTAATCGGATATATGACTGCAGTTTTAAGCAATCAAGGACTTTTTGTTTTATTTTTGCCTAGCAACCACGTGCAAATTTATAGACAGTTTCAACTATTTTTATTCGAATTTTCTAATGTTTGCACATTCACCGAGTGAAAATTCATTTTTAATTTAATAATTTTTAATTTAATTTAAATTTAATAATAATTTTAATTTAATAATTTTTATTCGTCTTACAAATCGAAATCTCATATATATAATTCTCACACTCCTCCGAAACGGCTTGACGGATTCATATGAAATTTTGTACGCATCTACATAATATGATAGGTAGGAGAATCGGCCAACAAGGATATTTATATATTTCAACGACACATTGTGCTTTTTAAATACATACTTAAAAATAATATTATAAAAAATTACAAAAAATGCAATACCTCGAAAAAAAAAACAAAAGCAAATAACAAGCATAAAAAGAAAAAAATATATATACATGAAAGCATCAATTAAAAGCAATCTGGGATAAAAAAGTATGTAAAAATATATCATACAGCTTGTGGGGGTTTTGATGTCTTCCTTTTTTAATTCTTCTTCGATATTGTTCGTGGACTGTATAGTTAGGGTTGGCGAGTTAAGATTTTTAATAAAAATTGCACTTTAAATTTTATCTTCGTAACTTTTTATTGCACAGAATTTAAATACATGTTGTTCAGTTGAAATCAAAATTGGAATAGAATTAATCAAAGGTAAAGATAAATTAGATTATGGTAAATAGTGAATGGGTGACATCTGTTAATTTTTAATGAATTTAAATGAAAACATTTATTGGCAATATTTGAAACTATGAATAATATTAAATGTAGGTACCAATAGATGTCAGTGCTTCTCAAAAGACTTAACAGTGGGCCCGGCGGAAAGTGCGAGGTATCTCGGCTATTTTTTACAATTTTTGCATTTAAGAATATGACTTGCAAATCATGTATAATGTTCATGTAAAGAATATGTACTGAATAAATTTATATGCATAACTTGGTAGTTTCATTTAACATGATAACATTGTATATTTGAATGTGTTGAGAAAATTTGTATTGATATGATGTAAATGCTCACTAAATAATGCAAGAAGGATTTGAAATAACTCAAATGAGATGGAAGTATGTAACTCTGGCATGTTTGATTGAACTTAAGTATAAGGCAAGCAAACATGGACCTTTGATTTTTCTTAAATGTTAGTAAATCTTAAGTATTTGAAATAACTTAAATATAATGTAAGTATATCTTAAGTATTTGAATTAACTTAAATATAATGTAAGTATATCTTAAGTATTTGAATTCACTTAAATATAATGTAAGTATATCTTAATTATTTGACATCACTTAAATATAATGTAACCATTTATTTAATAAAGATGTCTCTTGGCAAATATAACAAGAAAACTTAAAACTAATACAATTTCATTTTAGTTGGGAATCATAATAGCAAATGAATTTATGGTTATTGAATCACTATTGGTAGAGGACAAATTTTTTGTATTGGTCTTTGAAAAATTCCTGTAGATGTTTTTATGCTAGCTATACGCGGCATGTTATCTTGATTGGCCATCAGTTCAAATATTCTGCCTAACTTCCATTTTAATGGTGGAAGATTATCTTCTTTTATTAGGATTAGATCACCTGGTGAAGGAATTTGAGTGTTCGGAGTTCGCCATTTATTTCTTATTTGTAATGAATTTAAATATTCTGTTGACCAACGCTTCCAGAATCGTTGGAATAATTGAGTCATTAACTGATACCTGTTCAAATGATTTATAGGTAGATCTATTAAGGAAGGTTCAGGAATGGACAGTAGGGATGTACCGATTAAAAAATGTCCAGGTGTCAAAGGTTCCAGATCTTCAGGATTTGTGGACAATGGAGTTAGAGGACGTGAATTCAAACACGCTTCTATTTGTGTGAGTAGTGTTGAGCATTCTTCGAAGTTAAGAATGGTTGATCCTACGATTTTTATTAGTAGGTTTTTTGCTGATCGTACAGCTCTTTCCCAGAGTCCTCCATGATGGGGGCCTCTGGGAACGATAAATGACCAATTTATTCCTTCATTTGTAGCCCAATTCATAATGTCATTGGATTGGGAATTTAAAATGCTTTGAAATGATTTCATTTCGTTGTGGGCTCCAACAAAGTTAGTACCATTATCGGAATACATGTTCATTGGTTTTCCACGTCGTGAGACAAATCTTTTGAAACAATTTATGAATGATGAACTGGTTAAATCAGATACAAGCTCAATGTGCACTGCTTTTGTGGAGATGCACACAAATAGAGCGATATAAATTTTGTATCTTGATTTGCTTCTAGGGTTCCTATCTTTAATTATGAGAGGACCAGCGAAGTCAACGCCAGTGGTTTGAAAGACTCGTGACGGAGTGATACGTGTCTTGGGAAGGTGTCACATTATTTGTTCTATTGGTTTGGGTTTGAATTTGAAACATACAATGCATTCACGAATAATTCTTTTTGCTAGAGACTTACCAGATATTGGCCAATAATACATGCGAATTTGAGCGAGTAACGCTTGTGGTCCAGCATGCAATGTTTGATAATGAAAATCTTTCACAATCAAATTAGTTAGTAGATGTTTGTTGTCCAAAATAATAGGATGTTGTTGGTTAGTGGAAATATCTGCATAATTAAGTCTTCCTGATAATTTTAATAATCCATCAGTGTCCAGGAACGCATTTAGGATATGAAGTTTACTGTTTTTTGGTAATGGTTTCCCTTGTGTTATTATTTTTATTTCATTAGCAAAGGATTGACGTTGAGCGAGTTTTAACAGTGCGTTCATAGCAATATTTAGCTCCTCAGGAGTCAAATTGCCTTTAAATTTGGTTTTAAATCTGAGCAGGTAAGCTGTTATTCTTTTGAGTTTGTGTAAAGTTGACCACTTACTAAAAAGGTCGTTATCCTCTATGTGTGTAGTTATGTGAGAAAAAGTGATTTTTCGTGCATCGGGAATTTCCTTTAAAATTCCGATCTTTGATTTTGGCCATTGATTTGGTTTTAAAGTTAACCATCGAGGTCCGCTCCACCACAGTGGTGAAGCTTGTAATGTTTTGAGGTCACTTCCTCGTGATATTAGATCAGCTGGATTGTCGCTTGAAGAGACATGTTGCCAAGCCGTTTCTTTGGTTATGGATTGAATTTGCGATACTCGGTTAGCAACGAATGTTTGCCATTTGTAAGGTTGTTCATTCAGCCATGCAATCGTTATGCTTGAATCAGACCAAAGAAAAGTTGTGGTTATTTCATTGTTAATCAAATGCTTGATTTTTTCATACAACTTTGTGCGTGCAACTAGACGTGGCAGAGATATCTGATTCAATGGAGCTACTTTAAATTTAGCGCATAATAATTGAGATTTGCTATTTACATCATTCCGAGCTACTAGATATATGACAGCGCCATAGGCCTTTGTTGATGCGTCAGCAAAGCCATGTAGTTCAATTGCATTTCTATTATGCAGCTGAAGAACATGCCTATCAATATCTATAGTTTGACTTGAAATAAATTGAGATGAATAAAGTTGCCACTGAGAGGCGAGTGATCCTGAAATGGGCTGGTCCCAGTCAAGTTTTTCTGTCCATAAGTTTTGCATAATTAGTTTTGCTTTGACAGTGAGTGGAGCTAATAAACCCATGGGGTCAAAAGTTTGAGAAATGATGGACAAGATTTTCCGTTTTGTGATTATACTGCTAGACTGTTCGATATTTAACTTAAATGTGAATTTGTCTGACTTTGGATTCCAAATTAACCCTAATGTTTTCATTTCATTGTTTTCAGTGAATGTTAGATGATTGACTTGGTTAGTGGAATGAGAAGGATGATTTGATGTCCACTTTCTTAGAGACATGTGTACACTATTGAATATTGAATTTATTTGAGATGTAAGAGTAGACAGTTTTTGATAATCATCATGACCGGTTAAAAGGTCATCGACGTACATGTCCCTGTCAATAATTTTGCTAGCTTCTGGATGTGAGAGACTGTGATTTATTGCTAGTTGTTTAATGCAACGTGTGGCTAAAAAAGGAGCCGAGGCTGTCCCGTAAGTGACTGTATTCAGTTGATATTCCTGAATAGGGTCGCTGGGATTGAATCTCCATACAATGTTTTGACAATGTTTGTCTTCATCCTTTATTACTATTTGTCTGTACATCTTCTCGACGTCTGCTGTTATAACCCATCGGTGAGTTCTGAATCTGATTAAAATGCTGAACAAGTCGTCTTGAACAGTGGGACCTACCATTAATATGTCGTTTAATGATAGTCCAGAAGTCGTTTTCGAACTGCCGTTGAAAACAACTCTGAGTTTGGTTGTGGTGGAATGTTCTCTAATGACAGAGTGATGTGGAAAGAAATATGAATTTACTTGTTGATTTGGTTTTATTAATTGCATATGACCCAGATTGATATATTCCTTCATAAAGTTAATATATTGAATTTTCAAATTAGGACTTTTTTCTAATCTTTTTTCTAAACTCAATAAGCATTTAACAGCTCGAGTCTTTGAGTCTCCCAATGTGTCAGTATTTGACTTTAAACCTAGTTTCACTTGAAATCTCCCTGTTTTGTCTTGACTGGTTGTTGTGGTAAATAAATCTTCAAAAGCTTGTTCTTCAAAGGATAAGTATTTAGCATGTGGGATTTCTTCAATTTCCCAGAATTTGTTTAGGGATTGGTTTAAGGATTTGTCACCTTTCCTGTGGTTCGACGTAACCTGTTGTTCACTGACAGCTGCAAGTAGACCAGTAGCAAGAGTTGATTGAAAATTTGGATTTCCAACTGCTACCCAACCGAGTTTTGTAGAGAAGTAACTGATTGCGGTTGTTGAAACCGGTCGTTGCTCTGCCATCAGCAATCCCCAGAACACGTCAGACCCAAGGAGGATGTCAATTGGTCCAGGTTGGTTGAATTTGGGGTCTGCTAACAGATGGCTTTTGACTGGCAGCTTACCCAACCTGAAAGCAGTTGCGGGTTGAGTGGATGTAATGTTATCAATGATAAGAAACGATATTTTTCTTTGATAGGGTTGTACTTTTGAATGAATATTAGTGAATATTCTTTGTTTGATGTTAATAACATTTCCTTGCAATCCTCCTACTGGAAGGTGGATATTTTCGGTTTGTAAGTTTAATTTCCTGGCCAACTGTGTAGTCATGAAATTTGATTGAGATCCATTATCAAGTAAGGCTCTCACTTCTAATTGTTGGCCATCACTTCCATCTACATTTATGATGGCAGTAGCTAAAAGTGTGGTGTTGAGTACACTCTTTGAGTTAGACGTCATAGTGACAGTTTGTTTGTTGAAATGTAATAATGTGTTATGTTTTTCGTTACAGATTTTGCAACGATTGGCTGATCTGCAATCTTGAACTGAATGATTTGATTGCAAGCAATTGAAGCATAAATTCTTCTTTTTACAAGAATCTATTTTCTTTTGATGTGGCATGGATTTGAAAGAATCACAAAAATATGCCAAATGATGTTTTGGACAAAATTTGCATTGTGGCGGTACCTTTATGTCCGAATTTATGTTTAAGCACGTATTTCGTGTCTTAAATGGTTTGTTGATTGGAAAATTGTTAGGTTTTTCCGAACCATGTTGATGCTGTAATTCTAATCTGTTTGCATGATTGTTTAAAAATGATATAAATTCATGAATGTCAGGAATTTCTGACTTGAACTTTTCCCATTCATAAAAAGAATTTTTGTCTAAGATTTTTATTAGACAATGTAAAATAAGTACGTCCCAATTGTCAGTTTGGAGACCGAGAGATTTGATTGATTTTAAATTTGCATTAGTGTTGTCTGCTAATTGTCGAAAGTCTTGATAATGTTTCAAGGTTATTTTTGAGTTTAGTAAATTTTCAATATGATTTTTTACTAAAATTGGTTTATTTTCATACCTCTTTGTAAGTAGTTGGAATGCAATTTCATAATTATCACCACTAAGTGACAATTGTTCCAATACATTTGCTGCATTATCGACCAATGCTTCTTTTAAATGAATGAATTTTTCTATATTAGTAAGCGCTTGATTTGTGTGAATTAGTGCTATGAATGTGTCTTTGAATGTAACCCATGTTTTGTAATCACCATTGAATTTAGGAATGGTAATTTTTTTAATGTTAGAAATGGATGATTGTTTGTTTTTTGAAATTGATTCAGATTCTAGCTTTTCGCGTGCTAAAGTCATGGCTTCAAAGAATCTGGTTTCATATTCCAGTCTTTTTATTTGGCTTTCGTCACAGGTGTCATCATTTTCTAACATGGTGCATACTTCATTAAATTCTGAAAAACACAATTCTAATTTTTCTAATCTTAGCTTTATTTCTATACTACTTAGTTTGTTTGAGTTGACTAAATCTACAAAATTTTGTATCCTGGCTGGAATAGTTCGCAACCATTTGCTTTTTTCTTTTAATTTGAGACTCATTGTTATTATGAAATTTCACTTAAGTTTAAACAAGCAAATTGTAAATAAAAACTATGTTGTAATATAAACAGATTTAGTTATGATGATATGTGAAAGTAGGTACTTGTAATTATGAATTGTAAAAGAACAGCGTTGTATTTTGGTTGTGTGTTTCACAAACAACATTTGATAATAATAGTATAATATGATTTTTTAGGTACATACCTAGCTATTTGATTTTTATTTTGACAATAAATATTTTGTTTTAAATTAATGTGTATTTGTTTTGGGTGCTAATGACCTTGAAATATGTAATAATTTTATTTGACAAAATTATTTTTTAAAGAGGTTAGATGCAAAAGTGTTGAATTGTTTTTGTTAGTTGAATGAAATGTTTTTATATGATGGAACTTATCTGTTATTTGATTCCTTCTGCTGAAGATGTTATGCGCTGTGACTGTGGCAATCACACGCTGTGGCTGGTGCTGATGATGTATGCTTCTGGATGAAGATGTGCGCTTCTGGATGAAGTCTGCTTGATTGTACCTCTGGATTAAGGCTGCTGAATGGATGATGTTGATTGTGCCCCTGTGGCTGGTGTCTAATGACGTGTGCTTCTGGATGAAGACTGCTGGATGGATGAATGTTGATTGTGCCCCTGTGGCTGGTGTCTAATGACGTGTGCTTCTGGATGAAGGCTGCTTGATTGTGCTTCTGGATGAAGGCTGCTTGATTGTGCTTCTGGATGAAGGCTGCTTGATTGTGCTTCTGGATGAAGGCTGTTTGATTGTGCTTCTGGATGAAGGCTGTTTGATTGTGCTTCTGGATGAAGGCTGTTTGATTGTGCTTCTGGATGAAGGCTGCTTGATTTTTGCTTCTGGATGAAGGCTGCTTGATTGTGCTTCTGGATGAAGGCTGCTTGATTGTGCTTCTGGATGAAGGCTGCTTGATTGTGCTTCTGGATGAAGGCTGCTTGATTTTGCTTCTGGATGAAGGCTGTTTGATTATTTTACGCACCTGGTTGCACGCGCTTTGTGCAAGCATGCGCGGCCATTTCAATTTTGATTTTGGAATTTAAATACCTGGTTGGTGTGGCTTTGGTCTATTTTGTTGCTGATATTTTGTGCTGTGTATGATATTATTTTTGTTGAGATCTTGGATGGCTGAAGATTCAATTTCTGATCGCCATGTGCAATATTTATTTTTCAACTCTATTCGGTCGTGGGACCATGTGGGGGTTTTTGATGTCTTCCTTTTTTAATTCTTCTTCGATATTGTTCGTGGACTGTATAGTTAGGGTTGGCGAGTTAAGATTTGTAATAAAAATTGCACTTTAAATTTTATCTTCGTAACTTTTTATTGCACAGAATTTAAATACATGTTGTTCAGTTGAAATCAACATTGGAATAGAATTAATCAAAGGTAAAGATAAATTAGATTATGGTAAATAGTGAATGGGTGACATCTGTTAATTTTTAATGAATTTAAATGAAAACATTTATTGGCAATATTTGAAACTATGAATAATATTAAATGTAGGTACCAATAGATGTCAGTGCTTCTCAAAAGACTTAACACAGCTATATATATATATATATTTTTTTAATAAATTTTATTTCAAAACAGTTTTGATACATTAAGTTATAATATTATAAATACAAATGTGATAACAGAAAAAAACCAAAATATGAAATATTCGAAATTCATATTAATAAGTAATTACAAACATAATATTATAAATACAAAAAATATTTAGAAAAAAAAACAATGCAAAACAACAATTAATATAAGTAAAAAGATGTATAATACAAGTAGGTACAAATTCGAGAAATATTTAATAAAAAATAAAACAAATAATGCAACTCAATAGTTAATATAAGTATAAAGAATTTTAAGTAGCAGGACTGATGGACTTTAAATATATGATTAAAAAGAGCGTACACAGATTTATTCTTTAATTTTTTCGTACTTTTTTTATTATTTGGCATCAAGACATACATAGTCCATTATGAAAGTAATGAGCATGATTTTATCATGACGCGACTATCCATCGTAGCGGGAGGAAAAAGTTTGGGAAATGTGGAAAAGTGTCTGCCCTTACCATGCAGGTGGTCGTCAGTGTGCTCCGAGCAGTCTGAGTGGAAAGACGTACCTCCGCGTGAAGTGTGTTTTTCGACTTCGTAACACGGCGCGATGGAGCGTTCGCTTGAACAGCGATACGCAATCAAGTTTTGTGTGCGCCTTGGAAAAAAATCTTCTTCTTCTTCAGCCTGTATTGATCGTCAACTCCTGGACGTAGGCCTCCTCTCGCATTTTCCATTCATTTCTATCCTGAGCAATCCGCATCCAGGCAAGTCCCGCACTTCTCTGAACATCGTCGCGCCAACGCAACTGTGAGCGCCCAACTCCACGCTTTGCCGTCCTTGGGCACCAGCACAGCAGTTGTTTTGTCCACTTTTCATCTGGATCGCGAGCAACATGTTGCGCCCATCACCGCTTGAGGGTTGCGGCCATCCTGATGACATCGGAAACCTTTGTCCTGGCTCTTATGTCCTCATTTCTGAATCTGCCCCGCAAACTGACACCCAACATGGCTCTCTCCATTACTTTCTGTTGTGACTTTTAGCTTGTGGGCACTTTTTTGTCTCATTGTGAATGTCTCAATACCATAAATGAACACTGGCAGGACACAGGCATTGAATACTTTCCTTTTTCAGTTGATGGGTATTTTCGGATTTTTCAAAATGTGACCAAGATTTTTTAATTCTGCCCAGCTTAGTCCGACTCTTCTATTTAGGTCTGATATCTAGTTATCTCGCCCGAGCTGTATTTTGTGACCCAAATAAATTTACTTATCGACAGATTCAATGCTGGCATTGTCCAGTACAATTTGTGCTGGTTGTGACGTCATCAACTTGGTTTTAGTGAGGTTAATTTTTAGGCCAATTTTTTTAGATGCTTCGTTCAACTCTTTTAGCATTTCCGTCAGTTGTGTAGGGTCGTTACTGATGACAATAATATCGTCTGCGAAACGTAGGTAATTAAAGTAAGTGCCATCAATGATTATGCCTTTGGAGTCCCATGGTAGATAGATGTTTTAATGCATATTCCAATGCCAAAGTAAATAGTTTCGGAGAAATTGGATCTCCTTGTCTCACGCCACGCTTTACTGGTATCAGGTTAGTCTTCCAATCGTCATTCAGAGTCACATGCAATGTAGCGTTCTCATAAATATTCTGTATAAGATTTATGAAACAAGAGTCTATTCCAGCCCTTTTCATCCCCTCCAATACGGCCCACACTTCAAGAGAATCAAAAGCTTTTTCATAATCTACATAAGCTAGGTACAGAGGAATTTTGTATTCTGTGCATCTCTCTATGAGTGTACGCAACGTGTGGATGTGGTCAATGGTGCTATAGCCACTTCGGAAACCGGCTTGCTTTTTTGGTTGATAGAAGTAAAACTTAGGTGTTAATCTTTTTGTGACAATTTTTGTGAATAATTTATATAAGACACTCAGAAGACTTATGGGTCTTTAGTTTCCAATGTAAGCTGCGTCTCCTTTTTTGAATAAAAGTACAACTTCACCATTGCGCCATTTTTCTGGTATTCTTTGCTCTTGTAGACAACGATTGAATAGAGCGCATAGTGCATCCTCTAAGACTATTCCACCGTTTTTCAAAATTTCGGCTGTAATCCTGTCTTCTCCGGGGTTTTTTCGGTTTTTAAGTTGTTTAATGGCTGCTCTAAGTTTGTCTCTGTTAATTTCAGGTATTTTTTCTGAACTCATGTTCCTGATTAGTGTACTTTTATTTGACTCGGTCCCGGTACTGACTCACTATACAATGTGGAGTAAAATTCTTGTACAATATTCAGGATATCCTGTTTGTCATGGTGGATAATACTGTTTCTGTCCTTCATGCAATGGATTCTACCCCGTGACTTTACCAGCTTTAATCTTGAAACTTTAAGATTCATCTTGTTATGTTTTAAGGTTCAAAGTCTATAAATTAAACACACAGGTCTTCTTTCAGGACCTTTATTTACACTTAATTTATTTCTACAAATTTATATTTATTTTTAACTCTTTTGATAACATAAATTTATTTTTTACAGTTTAGTATCGCTTACACTCTTCCAATCAAAACCAACTATCGCACTAGCACTGCACATTCGATTTTCCGCCTTATATACTTCACAGACAGTACTTTTCAGTGACTAATTTTTCCAGCATATTCCCGCATATTCTACCAAGTTCGAGGCTACAAAAGAATCATTTAATTTCTAGATTTCTTAGGTCTATTACTACCTACGATGTATACCTATACTAATCTACTATTTACATTACACTACCCTCCACCTAGTCTGTTTCGTCCCAAAACAGTCTTAACTCTGTGAAGGTAGGGGCAGGCTGATCCACGTTGACAACCTGTGGTCAGGAAGAAGTGGCAGTCCACGGATTTCTCCTCCCTGGCTCTCGGCTGCGCTTGCTCGCAGCACACCACGACACTGATGCCGGTTCCCGGGAACACTGCCTCAATCATACTTCGGATGATCCTCCAGTCTCGATTAGCGCGGTCGCCACCTTATCTTCGGTATCACCAGAAGCGCCTGCTGATCCTCCAGCATGTAGTCACGCAGCTCAACAAGACCGTCCCACAAAGCCTTGTAGTCATCTTCCAGGTTGCTTGAATCCGGGACAACCAGGCAGTATGCTTGTTGACGCCCCTTCGGTAGTCTCAGAGCTCTTCCTTGCTGGCTGCTCGAGAGTTGCGGTTCTCCGAACTTGTATCGGAAGATCCGTGTAATTCCTCTAGACATATCCAGATCTTCCGGTACACTGCATGCCAGAGTGTGATCCCGAGTGACCTCAAATAAGTCCTTCTGGACTTCCGTGGTCACTCCATTGCGAAACTTCTGCCCCGCTTTCGCGTTTTCCCAAAACGACTCAAAGGCTGGTGATCTTTCGGATCCGACGCATCACTGTCGTACTTTTTGGGCTGTTTGGTCATCATTATCGCCTAGGTATGGTGAGAGGCGATTGTAGTGCACGATCCTTGGTTTTCCGTTTGGTCTCTTCTTTATGCGGTAGACCACATCGTTGATTCGCTCCAAGATCTCGTACGGCCCGTCCCAGGAATTCTGAAGTTTAGGACAGTATCCTTGGCACCTCTTGGGGTCAAAAAGCCAGACCCAGTCACCAGCTTTGTACCCTATGCTGTCAGCTCTGGTGTCATAGCGTTCCTTCATTTGATTGCTGGCTTCCCCGATGTTCATGCAAACCTGATCATGGATGTCATCCAGTCTCCTGCGAAGGTCTGTCACATAGTCTTCTCCAGCTAGGTCTTCGCCCGATTTGCAGCCAAATTTGAGATCGCAGGGAAGTCGCATTTCTCGCCCAAACAGTACGCTGCTGGGAGTCTTCTTCGTCGTTTCCTGAACAACCGACCGGTAAGCCAATAAGAACAAAGGAAGATGTCGGTCCCAGTCCTGCTGATGGCTAGACACTACTTTGGCTAAGTATCTCCTCACGGTACGGTTCATCCTTTCCACCATTCCATCAGACTGCGCGGAAACGCAGTGGTCCTGGTCTTGTAGATCCCTAGCCGCTCGCAAATTTGCTGGAAGATAGCAGCTTTAAAGTTTCTTCCCTGATCAGAATGTAATTCCAGGGGTACGCCAAACCTGCTGATAAATTCGGTAACTAGAATTTCAGTCACGGTTACGGCCTCCTGGTTAGGGATTGCGTAAGCTTCCACCCACTTGCTGAAGTAATCCATCACCAACATGATGTACTTGTTACCCTTCTCAGTTGTAGGGAATGGGCCAGCTATGTCGATGGCAATTTTTTCAAAGGGGCTGCCAACATTGTACTGACGCATCGGTGCTCGCGTTTTCCTTTGCGGTCCATTGGCCGATGCACAGGTTACACATTTTCGACACCAATCTTTGACGTCTTCGCTGCAATTGATCCAGTAAAATCGCTCTTTCACTTTCTCCAGCGTCTTCTTAACGCCTTGATGTCCTCCAGAAGTTTTTCTATGAATTAGTCCAAGGGTTTCCGGGACTCGGCTCCTCGGAAAGAGGGTTTGCTCTCTTTTAAGTGTACCATCTTCCTTCTCGATCTTTTGTTTCAGTTGCCCTCTTTCCATCACTGTGGATCCCCATTGAGCCCAATAAGCCTTGACAGTTGGTGATAAGGGGGCGAGTTTTTCCCAGGTAGGCCTTTCTCCTTCTCGCACCCATTCCATCACAAGCTTCAGTTGGTCTTGCGCCAATTTCTCATCTTGCCAGTCCTCGTCTTCAATGGTCGTCTTTTGGACAATTGCTACCTTGTCCTCCATCCTGCTGCAATGTTTGCAGTCACTGGCGCATGGTCGTCTGGATAATGCGTCCACATTTCGATGAAGCGTGCCAGGTCTATGTTTGGAGTCAAAATCATACTCCTGGAGCCTTTCAATCCATCTAGCCACTTCCCCTTCTGGGTTTTTAAATTTCAAACCAGTGCAGCATAATCAGTCCGTAGTGTGAATTTTCTCCCGTACAAGTATTTGCGGAAATGTTCCACTAATTTTATCACGGCAAGAAACTCTCGTCTGGTCACGCAATAATTTCGTTCTGGCTTGGAAAGCACTCTACTAAAGTAGCCCAAAAAAGTCTCATGCCCATCTTGTATTTGGGAAAGGACACCTCCTATCCCCACATTACTAGCGTCGGTATCCAGGATAAACTTTCCATCTTTTCGTGGGTAGCTCAAGATTGGGGCACTTGTTAATCTTCCCTTAAGCTCTTCAAATGCTTGTGCGCAGGAATCATTCCAGTGGAAGCGAGTGTTTTCTTCCGTAACCTTGGTGAGCGGTTTTGCAATGTCCGCAAATCTCGGCACAAATCTCCTGTAATAAGTGCACAGCCGCAGGAAACTCCTAGCCGGTTGCTGGTCATTTTCTCCTCTAGGGTCTTGACGTTGTCAGCCATCTCAGTCTTCAGGTTCGTCAGGTTGCTGGTTAGCTCGTCCTTCATGGACTTCGTGATGCTGGTGTTGAGTTATTCAAGGGCGCGGTCTCCCCCAGACGCCATGACAAAGCATGCCGGGTCTTTGCCTGACTGTTCTAGCGCTTCCATCAGCCGTGCTTGTAAGGCCGCCTTCCCTCCTGAGGTCTCCAGGTCTCTTTCCAGCAGCTCATTTTTCAGCTCAGTGACTTTGAGGTCCTTGATGTTTACCTTAGCCATTTTTTTTATTAGAACAAAAATATTTTTTAATTTATTTAACACGAGTTTTATATATATCTGTACTGTAACTGTAACTGTAACTCTGTCGCCATTCCGCTAGGAGTGGCTAGAGCCTCTGCAGAGCTGCCTCCATTTTTTCCTATCCTTACATACCTCTTTCAATTCGTTCATATCCATCACCTTTTTCATGCATTTTCTTCTTTTACGCTTACTTTGTATTACCCATTCTTTCACAATCTTCTCAATCTGATCACTCCATTCTTTTCTCGGTCGTCCTTTCCCTCTTTTTCCTTTCACACTTTCTTTATATACAATGTCGATATCCTATTCATAAATTTTTGCTAAGACGATTTCCTCAAGAAAAAGTATAAATACCCCTGATATAGATAATGACCTGAGTATTGAAGGTCTAAAGTGCTTGAGGTATAAAATATTATTGTGAAAATAAAACTTAGTTTTAGAAAAAAATAGTTTTATTTTAACTAAAATGAATTTTCACTGTGTGAATACACAAACCCTACAAAATCTAATTAAAACACTATCTCGAATGAACATAAGACCAGCGATGCTTGCCGACCATGCCTGAAACAGGGATGATATATGAAAGCGACCCATGTTTTCTCAATACAACAATGGTTAATATTGATCGATAGAATATGACCTGGTTTATAATCTATAATCTAAGTTGCAAATATATATTTACTGTTACGTTTCTTCCGAGGGTCCTTAATTAAAACACAAGTTCAACACAAGTAAGCCATGCAGTTTATTTACACATACTTTCTTTCAATAGATTTATTTTAGCAGACTTATTTTAACAGATTTATTTTAACACACTTATTTATTTCGTACAGATTACAGTTATTTTACACCATATTGGTCGCCCTAGTAACTAGCTATTCCTCTGTGTGAGTGCTTTAAAAGACTACTCGCTCTAGCCGATTGTCACCCTTCTTATAGCGGAACCTAGGGGCCATTCCAGCAGGCCCTAGAAAGTTCCACCACCACACTTGTATAGACGATTCTGGACATATGTATTTCTTGAAGTGTCCATTTTCTACCCACATACACACCTCACTATTACAATCGTCTGGGCCAGAACATTCTCTCAAAACACACGCACACCAATAAGTATCTACCAGTGTATTTCGTTACATTATCCCCCCCTTAGGCTGTTCCGCCCCAAAACAGTCTTTTCTTTATGAATGTACGGGCAGTTTGACCCACGGTTGCATCCAGTTGTCAGGAAAAAATGACATTCCACGGATTTTTCCCCTTCGGCTTTTGCCCGTTCTTGCTGGCTGGTGTGGGTGGGGGTGCTTTCTTCTTGGCGGCCGGCATGGGCGCCTTCCCTTGGCTGGGGGCACCGCTTTGCGTCCCCGGGCGGCCACCGCTCCTCGGCCCCGCTTGCTCGCCGGCTCCTGCGTCAAAGGATCAGAATCCTTGGTCGTCGGAGCCGCTCTCCTGCTCGGAAGCGGAGTTCTCACTCTCGCTCTCGTCCTCTGACTCGCTGAGTGGCTTCCTGCCGCGCCTTGCTTGGGTCGTCTCTTCCGCTTGCTCTGCTTGGTTGAGCCCCTGCGGGCGGGGGCGCGTTGCTTGCGGGAGGGAGCACCCGCCTCTCCCACTGACGGGTCAAAGTCAGAGTCCGCCTCCTGTCCGGAGCCACTCGCGTTTGGATGAAATAAAATAAAAAAGTTTAAAAAAATACCACAAGTTTAAATAGCCTTTTGTAAGATAGCCAAACAAAAGAAAACTTTAATTTAAAGGTTCTTTCCAGTGAAAAGGTTAATAAAAAAATAAAGTTCTACGATTTAAAATTCATTCGATACTGCACTTGTCATATCTAGTGAGAATTTAGATAAATGTAACACAATGTTACAAAATGATTTTGATAAACTGCAGAATTGGTGTCATGATGCAGGTCTTTTAATTAATAAAAAAAACTAAAATGATGCATATTAGATCCCCTTATGCTAGAATTAGTACTGTGCCAACCATAAAAGCCCAAAATTATGAATGCCTTTATGCCACCAATAATTCGCTCCCCCAGTTCTTGTTTACTGTATACGCCAATCTTGTCAAATCTGACTTTTTGATGCAGTTGTCTTAAGAATAAAATTCTACACAATCTGAGCTAAAAAAAATACGTATTTGTCTTCAAATGTGCGAGTTATTCAACATTTTCACAGACGATATTCTGTGTTCGAAATTTCAACTCAGTGCTTGTTTACTGGATACGCCACAAATGCTGATGCGCATGCGTGGCTGACGAGTGGCTGCCGTATCTGCCAATCACAGACGCGCGTGGGTGTGACGTCACACCTAAACATCGTTTTTTAACCGTAGCCCGCTCGGAACTTTGAGATGAATATTTAAGTTTTCAAGGGATTCCTGAGATAAATCCTTTAAAAATTATAGTTCATAGGAAGAAAAACATCTCCCGACCATCTGCAAAAACAATTTCTGCCATTGCATTGTTCAATGTGAACGGTTAGTCGATTATATGTTGAAATGAACGTAATGGCATTTTAACATACAGGTTGCTACATTTTTAGTTCGTGAAACAGTAGGTAATTATTAATAGACAATAATTGCCATACGAGATTACAAAATGCTTAATTAGACACGTACGTGGATAACTTACAGTATATTTTTGGTACCACGACAAAATGCCCACCGATAAATGTCCCAAGACATAATGTCCCGTCCGTCCGTATATGTATGTATGCATGTACCAGCCGAAATTACAGATCATATTCTATTTTCATAAAAATTTAATATAATCTGAACAAGTATTTATGTATATATGTAACTGTAACTGTAATTCTGTCGCCATTCCGCTAGGGGTGGCCAGAGCCTCTGCAGAGCTGCTTCCATTTCTTCTTATTCTGCCTATCCTTACTGAAAATTGAAATTGACGTTAAATTTAAAATTAAAATCAACAAAATCTCACATGAACATAAACCTTGCAACTCCTGTCACATATCCGTAAAATCAGGGTGGCGTAAGCAAAAGCGAACCTATTTTTTCAGCATGGGGGGTCAGCCTCATACCAACCTATCAGGCAAGGAGCATCATTAGCAAACATCAAAACATTGAAACGTATAAAAATGTTCCATCTTTCAATAACGTAGTTCACGCACTATTTGGAAATTCAAAATAAAAACAGACTTACTTTCGTAAACATTTTATACAAAAGATAGAAAGCTACAACTTTTGTCCTAAAAAAACATATTTCTGATATATAATTGATGTTTTCTTCAAAATAATAAAAAAAATGCACAGAATCTGCACTCGACTTTCTTGCATAAATTAACTCACTGTATGACGAATTTAAAGCTAGAATCATTTGCCAGTTTATGCTGTTTCAAGAAGAAAAAAAAGATTATTTGGTGAGCGCCGTTTTGTGTGAATCACACCTCAAGAGCCCTCTGCGAGGTTGGTCGTCTCTGAAAAAAACGCCAATTACACAAGAAAGAACCTTGATTTATAGGTTGGTATAAAGCTGACCACCCATAGTGTAAAAAATAATTCACTTTGTCAATGTCAGAGTTGCAGGCTTAATGTTCATTTGAGATTTGGTTTCAATTTGTAAGTACACACTCAGCATTTGCAAGCGCGAACTTACAAGTTTCTGTTTGTGGGCATGCAATTGATCTGAGTTTTGAATGTTAATATTTCGTTGCAACTACGATTCTCGATTATTATACATATGTACACAGATGGTCATTGAACGCTTTTGTATGCAAACTTGGACTTTGTATGGTGGGTAAACTTTTTTGTCATGTTTTGAAAAAGTAACGACTGATTATTATTGCTATTTAGAAAGTTTTAAGAATCGCAGCCTTTTATCTAATTTTAACCCTTTGATTATTACCAAACATTTTGTCTGGAAATTTCTCACTTTGTATGTGATTCACTTTTTGGAAAATATAATGATGACATCATATAAGTTATCATTATTGTCTTAAATTTTCTAAAAAGTATTTTTTTATTAACACTCTAACTGCTGAGAACTTTTCAATATATTTTTACTTTATAGCAGTCAGAAGGAGCTATAAAGTATTGTATTCGTCCGAAAAAAAAATTGAGGTTTCAACGGAAATGAGTTGTCTTGCGCCAGGACGTGCAAAAAAACCTAATTTGTCGAACCTGTCCGTCCGTATGTGTGTATGTCCCAGCCGATACTACTAATCACAGAGACACAAATTTTTAGATTTAGAGAATTGACAACCACAAATTTTGATGAGCCGACCGGCATGGGATCACCCTGAAAATTCAAGATGGCTGCCATACAAAAAAAACATAAAATTGCACTTTTCTCAAAAACGGCTCCAAGATTATTTTTTTCAGTGTGGTCGTTGCTCAAATTTTTACTAAAAAAATAAGTATGGCAACACTCTTGCAAACCTGGGTCTATGGGTTGCCACCTGAAATTTTATGTTTTTTTTTGTATGGCAGCCATCTTGAATTTTCAAGTTGGTGTAATGCCGTGTAATTCATATTTAAAACATGTTCAAAAGAGTTGATGTAGCCAAAATATGGTATCTCTAAGTCTAATACTTTGGAAAGTGACACACATACACACGCACACACACACACATACGGACGGACGTTTTTGAAAGATAGTGTTTTTTGGCATGTCCTGCACCAGGACAACTCATTTCCGTGAAAACCTCGAAAAAATTTCACACCAAATCAATACTTTCTTTATGATGATGATGAGTTGATGATTTCTTTATAGCGCCGTTTCGTGAAAAAAAATGAAATTTTTAGTCTTCAGCTAGAGCAAGAAAGTAAAAAACAAAATAAACCTTAAAGAAAATAAAAAAATATTTTGATAATAAACTTCTCTCTTCCATCTCTTTGGTAACACTAGAGTATTAATAGGAAAGGAAGGAAGTAAAGAAATAAATAAAAGTCAAATGAAAGTTCAATAGCCTACTGTGTAATATGAATTAAATAAGTACAACAAATATAATGTGCGGTGAAGAAGTGACTGGAACACCCTTTATATGTGATTTGGCGCATAGAGTAAACAAGCACTAAAAGATTGTTGCGAGCGTCCGGTCAATCTCAAGATCGTTTTACTGTATATCCACTTTACGAAATTTCCGTTGCGCATCTTTGACGTATATCCATTTTAAAACGCCTTTTTTTAGTATTAAACGTAACATTATTATGATTTTTACCGATTATTATAGTGCCAGACCTGCAGTACTTTCGGTAAAATAGGCAATTGAATTACGATTTTGTCAATTACAATAACAAAACACAAAAACATTGCTCCTGTAAAATTAGCTCAATGGCGTTTACAGTAAACAAGCACTAAGGCAGCGAATTGTAGAACCTGTTTATGTGAAAATATTAACATTGTAAACGATTATAGCTTGAATACTGTTCGACCGTGTGGAATCCATATTTTAAGAAATATATTGATCAGATTGAAAGAACTCAAACACGTTTTATTAAATTGATGAAGAAAAGACTCCCCAATAGTACTTTATTTGAAACACTACCTAAACTTGAATCAAGAAGAACTTTGATAGATGTTTGTAATCTCAGAAAGGTGTGTGTATCTGAGTTTGACGCGCCCAATATTTTAAATAAAATCAATTTTAGATTACCTAATCTCACTAGGTCTTGTTTTCCATTTTATCTCCATAAAACCAATACCTTTGCAGGTTCGAGAAATCCAACCTATAGAATGTGTGATGTTTATAATAAGAGCTTTTCGCAGTGTGAACTATTTGAGACCACTAAATATAAATTCAAAAAACAAATACGTTTACTTATTTTTGGATCTGATATTGTTTCTGGGGTGGGTTGAGTATCGGGCTATTTTTCTATTTTCTATTTTTTATTTTTCATTTTCATTTTCACTTTCTATTTTTTTTTTTTATTTTTTTTTTGTTTTTTTTTTGTTTTTTTTTTTTTTTAAATTGTTTGGAGGCAAGTGACAAATTTATGTGTGTATTAGATTTATTTTAAAGAAATATTGTAATGGTGTGAATGCTGTGTATGCTTCTAGTGTTGTATAGCTGTGATTGCCTGCGTGATGTTTGTGTGAAGATGTATGCTTGTGTCTATTGATGTAGTGTGCATAGTTTGGATGATTGGTTATTTGTGTTACTGTTGCTTGTTATTTTTTTTTATTGTTTATATGTACCAATTGTCTGTATTGCACCTCTTAATAAATAAATAAATAAATAAATAAATAAATAAATAAATAAATAAATAAATAAATAAATAAATAAATAAATAAATAAATAAATAAATAAATAAATAAATAAATAAATAAATAAATAAATAAATAAATAAATAAATAAATAAATAAATTATACTTATATTCTAGGAGTAGCAATTGACTGCTTCTTCAAGTGGGACACACATACTTCAAAAACGTGTAAACGACTGAGATCTGTTGTTGGACAATTTTACAAGTTAGAGTTTCTATTGCCGCTCCCTACATTAAGATTGGTATATTTATCGCTTGCTGAGTCCATTATAAGACACGGAATCACTGCATGGGGACATTCTTGCGCCACATTAAAAATGTACAAAATGCTTTTTTAAAAATTAATTGCTCCCATAAATGTGTATAACCAAAAGCAGAATATACCATTTTTATTCCAATTATTAAATATCTTGCGTATTAAGGGTATTCTATGGAATATAAATAAATATCAACAAATGTTTAATGATAAATATAAAAATAAGCTAGAGAATGTGTACCAAACCAGATTTACATCTAACGAAGGATTATTTGTGCCAAAAATTAAAAACAAATATGGACAAAGAACATTGACTTACTAATATATAGACCGCGTGTCTCCTACAAAAGGAACATACAAATATGGACCCAACTCAACGAGGGTAAATTAACGAAAGTACAAGATTTATCACAAATAGGTATAAACTTGTAGTGCACAAAATTTTTTTTTTTTGCATCTTCAGCCGTGCACTCTTGTGTTTAAAGCTTTATTGTTCATCTAATAGCTCGTTTAAACATTACGAGCGAGGTAAATATACTTTTGTCTCGCTCTGCCCACAGGATGAAACCAATGGATGCTACGAAATATTATTTTTGTGATAATGTAAAGCACCATACATAACATGATTTTTTCTTGTTATGGGTGTGAACAATAATATTAAATCACTTAAAAACCATACATGTATGTACAGACCTTTTACGAGAATAACGGTAAAACATGGCTCTTGCAAAAAATGGTTACCAGAGCCGATTCAGGGTAAGAATACATAATAAAACAAAAAAGATTTTAATATTTAATAATGAAAAATCAAAATATAAGTTGTATATGGTTACAGGACGAGTCAAATTTATTAATGTACAACCAATTTCGAAAACATGATTTCATTTTAATATTAAAAAAACAAATTTCCGTGACTTATAGGGTATGAGGCTGACCACCCATATTGTAAAAAATGGTTCACTTTGCCAATGTCACCCCTGTTTCATTTAAGGCTAGGATTTTATTTATTTGTAGGCGCGAACTAGGGCATGGAATACCGGAATAATTTTCATACCGGTATTGATACCGATATTGAAATTTCCAATACCGGTATACCGAAATTTCGGTATTTTTTCGGTATTTTATTAAATACTGCTAATTACTGGTTAAATGATGCCAAAAACGATAAGTAAGTCATTAAAGCAGTTTTCTAAGCTATTTGTCAAAAACACTCGAACTATTGATCAACTCAGTAAAAACCATTTATTGAGTTATTATAGTTAAGGTAATATTAAATAAAATACGTTATTGGATCCAAGAATTATTTAAGTTGTTTTAAAGGCACAAACATCACAATCACATTGGTATTAAAATCAGTCTTACTCTCTAATTATATGAAATCGTGCAACGAGAATTTCTTATATAGCGTACATTTAAGTTAAAACAAAATCAAATTGTTTTATTTTCTTAAATAAACCAAAATATAGGCGCAGGCGCAATTAACTTAAGTTTATTTTTCAGTCAGATCGCGTTTGTTGGAAAATCGTGCGAAGAAAACATAACGCGTCCAAACTTGCGTCGTTGAGAGATGATCTTATTTTGTTACATAATGTAACTTACAGCTGAAAATGCCCTTTCTGACTCAACGCTCGTCGGTGGAATGCTTAAGAGGTACTTGTAAGCTACGTCCAAAAATCTGCCTTTAGTACCTCCATTTTCATACAATGTCATTTCAATACGAATCAATGTTTGAATATTATCTTCTTCTTCCTCTCCGATCTGACCAACCTGGGATCTGTTTTGATTTGTGGTCATAGATTGAGGGAGGGGTGGAGCGTAGACCATAGTGCCCGGATGCCCAAAAAGAACCGTGCGAGAGGTTTAATACTAATCCAATGTATGAGAGAGAGAGAAAGATGTATGATATAGCGCTTACGTACTTACGTATCGTCTTGTGTTGTGTTCGAGCGTGCGCGCGTGCCGGTAGCAGTTAATTGTAGAAGTAAAACATTAGACGAACAACTGAAAGCGATATCATTAAATACCAACTAGATACTATTAAGCATGCAGAATTTTGCGTAGTTGATATTGTGATGATTTTTTCTAATAATCGTGATTCGTCTCATATGAAAACTCATCTGAAGTATGAACAACACTGTGAACCATATAAATCGAGCGTTCTGCATAGTTTTTAAACACCTTTGCAATAATAATTGATATTTTTTTACGAAAAATCGAAATACCGGTATTTTATCCTCAAATACCGGTTTCAAAATACCGAAAATAACAGTCGGTATACCGGTATTTCGGTATACCGGTATCCATGCCCTAGCGTGAACTGCACTTTTTGGTTTGTGGGTGTGCATTTGATATGAGTTTTTAATGTAAATATATATTTGCAACTTAGATTGTAGAATATAGAAAGGTTACAAAGTGAATGCCTCATCAATTAAAGATTTTATTATTTTAATTTTAAAAATAATACGACTCGTTTAAAATTGTAACCACATTAATTTAGATGAAATAATCGAGGAATCCACTTGCAAACCACTCTTAGTTTAAAAAAAAGTTTTTTTTGCAATGGCTGTCGTTGCATTGGATTTAAAAAAATGTTGTTCTGTATTTTATTGTACTATTTCAAAACTCGCTAAGTTTCGTATAATTTGAGTTGTTATAATTTGAACTGTCAAATATCATAGTGACTTTTGCAAGAGTATACCGTATTAAGCCTCATTTTTTTTTGTACATATATTCCATTTATTAGTCGAAGAATTCCTAAAATTATCATTTTTGTGCCACTTTGTTTTTTAGTAGTTAGTGGAAAATATTTTTCAAGAGGCTCGATTATTTCGAGTACAGCCCTGGGCGCTGTTGTCCCTTTCTTTCACACGGTAGAACACTATCTTTAAAGTAGACGCACTCTTCTAGCACGCGCCTGTCAATAATTCGTACAAAATATAAATAAAACGTTAATTAGCGTATTAAAAACATAAATTTACATGTGAAATGTGATTTCATCCATGTATTTTACTTTTTCGGACCTATTTTTGCGCCCTTTCACACAGAAAACCACTTTTAACGAGATGTTCACGATCCGAGCGCTGGAGAAATAATAAGACCAAAACCGAGCATTACAAATTGCACGCGGATCGAGGTTCAGCGCTTCAGTCCAAAAAAAAGGGGACATTATTTTGGCCTGGACTTCATCTCTATACCTTTATAACTCTATGACAAAGAACGTTGAAATACCTTGTGCCAAAATTGTTTAATTTGTTGCCAATGGACTTAAAAAAAAATCTACAAGCATTAAAAAAATTATAATATCTTTGAAGATTTGGCTGGGAGAAAGAACTTTCTTATATTAATTACTTTAACTAAATTTGTGTTTTTACTCTACTCTTGTCTCCTAATTTTAATTTTAATTTATTTATTATTTCATATTTGCACTAAATACTAAGTCTTTTATTTTTTATTTTGATTGTTGACAAAATTATTGACCCGATGACAAACTGAAGATTTCAGTTTATCGAGACAAAAATGTTTAATTTTAAGATTTATTATATCCTTTAAAACTGTTAAGGAAAATATATAATATATAAACCTAAATTGATGACTTTTTTCAGAAAGTGAATAAAAAGCATAGCCACCATACAAAGTGAAAAAATCCTTTAAGGTTATTTTTAAGTAAAAAATACTTTTTATAGAACACAGTTTTATTTTCACATTTTTTGAGTTACATGCCTAAGCGCTATTAGACTTCCAAAGGACTTTCAATTGCACCTTAATTTATAATATAAACTAAATATGACCGGCCCGTAGTCCAGTGGTAACACTTTGGACTCGTGAATAGAAGGTTGTGGGTTCGAATCCCAGCGGAGCACAAAAAATATACCATTTATATTTTCAAATTTGCTCTTTGCTGGGTTGAAAAAATCATAAACCTTTACAAACCGGTCATCAAAAGGTCCATCCAGCCTTACAGCAACTGGGTCTTGCTTGAGAATTAGCGCTTTGTAGCGACGACCAAGCGCGTAAAAAGTCCGGTAGATAGCTCAGTAGGTTGAATGTTTGCATTCCATGCCGAGAGCAAGGGTTCGATCCCAAGGTGTACTCAACCTTCAAAAGAAATGAGAACCAGCCCCCTGGGAGCTGGAAAACCCCCCATTTTAACTGAAAGTGGTTGGTGTAAGGCCGGCCCCCTTACCCGTAAAAATAAACAGGTACCAAATTGGCACATGCGGTCCTTCGGGGATAACGCAGGCAAGAAGTTAGTTGCGTTTTTTTTGCGTTTTAAATATTTTGTTATAAAAAATGGAATACGAGCTGAACATCACCGCTAAGACTGCAAGAAGTTTGATAAGGTTCCCGTCGTCTATTATAATTATGTAACCAGCCCACTATTTATAAACATATCATATTTTATTTATGACGTTAAAAACAGAATAGTAACTGCATTAAAATTACAGAGTATTAAATTTTATTATAAATTAAAACAATATAATTTTTAATATTTCAAAAATTAAATTAAACGAAATGAATTATTATTCAATAGTCACCAGATTTTTTTTTTTTTTTTTAAGAAAATCCTGTGCGGGAGACTCCCTAGATTCTAAAGACTCTAGGGGTCTATGACACTTGTTGTAGTGCCGCAGAGGTGTACGAGCTTGGTCGTCGCTACAAAGCGCCAATACTCAAGCAAGACCCAGTTGCTGTAAGGCTGGATGGACCTTTGGTGACCGGATTTATTTTAATTTTACAATAATTTTCAATCTAATAAATCCATCTTCTGTAGCAACTTCATATTCAATACTACTTATTACGACATACATAAGACACACCGTAAAATTGAAATAATGTTTGAAATGAAAATGTTTTCCTTTTTCAAAATAATGCTCATTCAAAGAAAAATGAAGCTTACAACGTTTTTATTTTAAAAGAAAAAGAAATGAACAAAATAATATACATACAATACTCAACTCGATATCAGCTGGCTGAAAAGATAAGTTAAAAGTAACATTCAAAGACGGTAACGTATTTTTGTTGCCAAGTATTAAATGATGAATGAACAGAATTAAACTTAGTCAAGAGTCAAGAATACCGGAGCTTGAGGCGCAGATTTTAAAACAACAAAACTTTTTGTTGGCCTATTGTTTTGGGAAAAGCTCAAGTCATAAATCTCAGATGCCGGAAAATAAATTATTTATTCTCTGTTAATGATATATTTTTTAATTACTTCACCGTAAGAATGCTTTTTTGTTTAATTATTTTTAAACGTTCTTAAATGATTTATATATTTTTAATTAAAATCCTCCTTGACTGATAGCTTGGTATGAGGCTGACTCACCGTGCTGTAAAAATTGGTTCACTTTTGCCAATGCCACTCCGGTTTCAGGAAAAGGCGGCAGGAGCTGCAAGGTTTATGTTCATGTGAGGTTTTTTTATTTGTATGCACACACACACACAGTGGCGTGACTACCTTACAAGCTAAAAAGCTAAGCATGCGTACGAAATGAAAATAATGAATATTTTTGAGTAGATTAAAGATATACATCAATATTCCTGCTACAGCCATCTGTGAGGTAAAGTGGGATATTAATATTAGTCATTACCGAACGAAACTCTGTTCTTCAAACGTGATTGAGAATTGTATGCCTGTCTTTGTTTAACGTATGAAAAAGCTTGACCTCTGTAAATTTGTATTAAGATGGTCGCTTAAGCTCTTTTAATTCTAAATAAAAACACACATTCACAGATATTGCTTGGAGTTGTGGCTTGGAGTACGCATGATAATAATATTCAGATAAGCTAAGCTTTTCGTCCATTAAATTTAACGATTCCAGACTGAAGCTGTTTACAGATTTATGAATGACTTACGTATTGTGTTTTGAAAACACTGTCGCGTCAGGTTCAAATATCATAATAAATAACTTATTGCTTGTCTGCGATCGAGAATCCGGTTTTTATAGTTATACAATGAATTCCTGTGAAAATATAGTTGTACTCAGTGAGGATCTTAAGTATGTAAAGATTTATTAATTAATCCAAAATCGAAGTCTGAAGAGATTAAGAAACACTGAGGAAAAAAACAAAGGGGTAAGATTTATTATTTATGATTTCGTGCAACTTTAATTATCCAGCATGCGCATGACAGAAACCGTAGGCACGCCACTGCACACACACACACACAATGTGTTGGCGCGAGCCTACATGTGCCTGTTTGTGGGCATGCATTCAACATGAGCCTTAAATGTTAACAAATCTTTGCAGCTTAGATTATAGATTAAAGAAATCATATTTATTAACTTTTTTATTATTTCAATGTAGATATCATATTTATTTGCTTGAATTTGTTTACTTGAAACAATTTACTTGAAAAATATAATAAAAATGCATTTATTCAGAAGGGACACAAAAAAATGATTGACATAACATGGATAAAGAAATGGATAAAGCTGGGAAAAACCCCGCCGCATTTTGTTAGCTATTGGCTGAAGATTGGTCCCTGGAAGAACTCACTCAAGCATTATGGAGAGCTTCAAAAGTCTCTAGGTGGAGATGGCTGACAATTCTACAAGTCTGGAAGAATAGATGGCTGGCAGCTCCAAAAATCTAGAGGAGAAAATGAGTGGCCTCGAAGAAAATATTGCTGACAACGCCAAGAGTCTCAAAGAAGGCCTCACTGCCAAAATGAAGGAAGACCTCACCACATGAAGGAAAAGATGGCCGGAAACCTCACCTCCCAGATGAATGAAAATCTCACAACTCTCAAGGGAGGAATGGAGGAAAAGCTGACTGGCCTTGAAAAAACTGTTGCTAAGGAAGCGGAAGCTCTAATGAAAATGGAGACTCGCATTTCCGATATGAAAGAGCGTCTGCGTGCTGAGCTGGCTGACAAGTGCTAAATGGAGTCTACCTGAATGCCACCAAAAGTCAACCTGAACGATGAAACTAGCAGAGAATTCTCAACTCCAACAAAAATGGCTAGAGTGGATGATGCTTTGCCAGCCATGGTTCATCACCCATGGCTGGCAAAGCATAAAAAAAAATAGGCTGATTTATTTGGTGAGCGCTGTTTTTGTGTGTATCACACCTCAAGAACCCTCTGCAAGCTTGGTCATCGCTGTAGAAAACGCCAATTCACAAACAAGACCCTGTTTCTGTAAGGCTGGATGGAACTTTTGATGACCGGTCTTTGGTAAAGGTTTATGAATTTTTCAACCCAGCAAAGAACAAATTTGAAAATAAAAATGGTATATTTTTGTTGTGCTCCGCCGGTATTCGAACCCTTAAGTAAGCGCCCTTGGGGTGGCTAGTGCCACTAAACGGCGCTGTTTACAAATTGTCCAATTATTATTATTATTAGTAACCTTCCATTTACGAGTCCAAAGTGTTACCACTAGACTTCGGACCGGTCAACCTACCAACTTCAGATGGGAAGATGTAATGGGAGGAAAATTTGATCTTATTCGAGACGGTTGCAATGATGGAGATTGGACCCAGCAGAAAAAGGCTTCCGTCGTGAGCCTGTCACTTCGAGGAGATGGATTAAGGGTTCTGCAAATAATACCTATGGACCCCTAAAATAATTGTAACGAGCTGAAACAGCAAATCGATATGAGGTTTGGCCATAGGTACATGGGGCAACTTTACAAGTCACAGCTCAATGCCAGAGTACAAAAGAGCAACGAGACTTTGCAAGAGGACGAAATGGATATCGTCCGCCTGGTACGTGATGCATACCCTACAAATTCTGATGATGTTTACAATAACTTGGCCACCGAGAAGTTTTTGAATGAACTCCGAGAGTAGGAAACCCAAAAAACTGTGAAACTTTTTTTTCGAATACATTGAACGAGGCACTGACCCAAGCGCTCGAGATTGAGGCGATCGAGCAGTCTATAGGAGCCTCGCCAGTAGAAGTGGAAGAAACCAAGCCACCAACCACAGAAAATATAATCAATAAAGTGCTGCAGTGGATCAAGTCAAGGACTTGGGCAATAATAGATATGGTACCTTTCGTAGGAACATCTTTGAAAGCAAGATCTTGAGAATACGAACGAGAGGTCAGCCAAGAAATTCATACTTCTACGGTGCTATTCTTAGACATTTTCGTCGTCCGTTTAGCCCGCGTTTTGCTTAATTTTGATTCTTGAACATTTCTGAAGGAGTGAGGCTTGCGTTTTGAGCTCAACGGACGCCTATACCTAACCTGCAAATGTATATCAACTTAGGCTGACACAAATTCAGCTCAGAGCAGGCTTAGAGACAATTTAAATGGCAATCGATTTTGACAACTGTCGTATTTAACAGTAAATCGTATATATTTGCTTTATTACCATATTATTTTGCAATTTGCTTTTGTCATTTTGGTCAAATTAACAGAATTCAGCATCTTTTTGCAATTTAATCACTTTGTGACGCACAAAACACAAAAAAATTACAAGCAAAATAAACCATTTGAAAGATTGAATCACGGCTTGCGGCAAATTTCTCAATATGACTACATAATCAAAACTGAAATTAGGAGATAGTTCAACATACATGGAGAGGATATTCAAAACTCTACAAACACAATATATTCGACACATCAACACATCTGTGACACTTAATCCTTCTGAAATAAATTTTTAGAAGCATTTCGGCCGACATGATTTGTTTACATCATAGAACACGGCCGTCATTGCGTATGACGTCTGTAATGTTCCCCCCCCCCCCTGAGGGAATAACGGCAGGAGGGAGAAACGGAGAGGAGGAGTACTTGTGTCTCCTACGGTAGAAGGGAGCGATCGAAGGTGAAGGAGAATACCCTGGAGTCACCGGGATCCAAGTGCAACAACCTCCTCTAAAGAAGGGAGGGCACTAGGCTGCTTCGATTCTTTTCTAACCTTCAGTTTCAGTTGCTGGAAGAGCAATCTACTCCAATCGAGGTTGTAATTATTTTTGGGCAAATATTATGTGATCATCTAGCTAAGAGTAGGACGCCCTCGTTGTGTCATAGATAGTGAAATGGAACGTTGTTGTATTTTTTTGTTTTACCATTTCACCACCCACTTTTGTGGAAGAAACCCAAGTCCTTTTTGGGAGGTGTACCTCTCATAAATTTCTACCCTTTTTTTTTTAGATTATAACGAGTATTTATTTTACGTTTACACGACTTTTTATTTATTTTTCTATATTTATTTTTTTAGGCAAGCAAATGCAGCAATGGTTTTTCTTTATGACTATTATGCAAACGCTAGTGTATAAAGTAGAACTGCATAATGCTATGTAGAGCAGAATTTAATTACTGTTAGTTCAGCTTTCAGCTGTAAATATCTAAAACGAGTCCCATCTTGTTCTTATCAATGCCCTAGTATAAACAAAACACATAAACTCTCATATACTAATAGTGGGAGCTGGAAACTAAGAGTGAGAGTGAATTTCAGGCGAATATTTAGGCCAAAATTTGACGACATTCAATTTTTTTTAACTGACATAGTTTTAGTCTTCTTCTCCTTAAAGCAGTATAGCAAATGAAAAAATATATTTCCTTTACAAAAAAAAAAAATAACGCATTGAATATAAGCTAATGTGTATTTTTAGTGAAAAATAAGACAAGAATGTAATAACATTTGTTTGAGTGATCTTGTGTGAAAATTTGGCTTTAAATATTATAAAAGTAGTAAGTAAAAAGTGGCTAATGTTAAATTATAGTCATACTATGCCTATTTTGTATTGTATTGTTTGCAGCACTGCGATACCCTTCCCCCTCTTCCCCTCCCACATGCCATTGGCGTTTTGTAATGGTGGGCGAAGTTCTTGTTTTGATTTTATGAGATGGTTCTTCATATATTTAAGCTTGGATTGGTATTTTTCATGACTTAATACCACACGCTGCATAATTTTAAAAAATCCAAATGGTCTCTTAAGTTATAGTGTGTACTCGTATGTTCAACGCAATCTGGAAAGTAAATTTTGGTGTCGTAAGGAAGAAAGTAGTGGATAAAAAAGTGATTAAACCTTTCAGAAATTACCATAAACATACAATTTACAAAGATGTATTGAGTAAAATAGCTATACATAGAATTAAATGTTATTTTTAGTAATAAAATATTCTCTCTCCGTCAAAATAAACGTGAAACAATTATACGGCGTAATAAGTAAGTTTTACAAACAACGTGTCAAAAAAAAAAATATATTCTCAGGGAAAAGCAAAAGCAAAAGCAACTAAGCTACACATATAGTGTAACTTCTTGGCGCGTTATCCCCAAAGGGGTCGCATGTGGCGAGTTGAACCTATTTATTTTTCAAGGTAAGGGGGCCGGCCTTACGCCAACCACTTCAGTTGAAGTGGAGGTTTCCCAGCTCCCGAGAGTGCTGGTACTCATTTCTTGTGAAGGCTGAGTTAACCTTGCCGTTATTTTATTTTGGGGTTTGAAATAAACACCGAAACGGGAAATCATTTCTGACACCCTCAGTGGGACTCGAACCCGAGCTTTCGGCATGGAATGCAAGCACTTTACCACCTGAGCTATCAACCGGACAAACAAAAACTTATGAATTATATTTAGGTACAATCTGGTAAAGTAATTCGCTTCTAACCGAGTGAGTGAAATGAACTGCATTTTTTACTTGGGGAGCAGTTGTGAGAGCGAATGGCGCGTCTGAGAAACTAATTAAGTGCCTACAAGCGTTCCTTTTTTATTTCAAAGCAATCATTTGCCAACGTTGTTGTATTATAATTAATAATGATGATTGACTCCTCTCAAAACAAACATCAATCCTTTCAAACATGAATACGACATAACGATACTACACATTTCCAAATCCTTTATTCTTACACCGCGATCGTTTTTGTTTGCTTGTGAGCTAATTTTAGATGTAAGGGTGTAAAATTTATCACTAATTCCGTTTTCTAGTTGAATACTGATTATTTAACATGTTTTGAAATAAAAATTAAAGCAATCTACACAATATTACAAAAACATCACTAGCGTTAAGGACTCAAGAAAAAAACAATTTTTAAATTTAATTTTGTTAAAATATGAGCAAGAGATTGATAAATTTGGTCTGGAATATCAGAAGTTCATAATTTGGATATTCATATATCTCTTTGTGTCTAGTCTAATTGTGTTTTCTAAGAATATTTTTTGATGTAGAAATACTTTATCCGCAACACAAAAAAAGAATGTATGCATGGTATGCTACATTCTTGAGTTTTGTTTAATATAATTCTGTGCTGATGAACGACTAACGAAGAAAAGTGTGCAAAGGAAATGCCAGAGGAAAGCGCGGAAGGGGAAGGCCGAGGAAAGAATGGTAAGACCAAATAGGTGAGATTGCGAAAGAATGGAACCAGCAGAGTGAGAATAAGAGAAGAGTATGTATTAAAAGGTGATGAATATTGAGGAAATGAAAGTGGTTTGTAAGGACAAAAAAAAGTGGAGGCGCATCTGCGGAGGTACCGGCCACCCCTAGTGAAACGGCGGCAGGATACAGTACAGTACAGTACAGCAACATAAAATTGCCTCACAACCATCACTCGAAAATTTTATTGCAGAATTATTCTAAGCAGACCGCCATGCGAAGTTAAACATTGACCGAGTAATCTTATCGCAATTCTGTTTTGCAGTTTGTTTTCATATTGTTTACTTTCTAGAAAAAAATCCTTCACAACATCATTTATGACTTGCGCATAATATTATTATTTTTATAACACAACAGATGGTGGGTTCCGATTGGAGAAAAAAGGAGATGGCAAATCTGATGGGAATATTTTAAAGATATATAATATACTAGCACACCAAACCGCGCTCTCGCACGGTTGGCTGCTAGGCCCTCCGGGCAGTTTTTAGTCTGGCTTCGCCATAATTTTTTGCCCATATGTTCTTTATTTCATTGAATGCTTTTAGATATAATTTAATAAATTTTGTAATGAAAAGGTAATTGAATTCTTTTCATGTTCCGAATATCTTTAATCCACAAAAGACGAATTTAAGTTAAATAGCCTGCCTACACGATTACGGCATTCTAGTTTAAAGTCCGGCTTCGCCAGCACACTTTACCCCTGCTCTGATTTTTAAAAGATTCAAGAGAACTAACTGACCAACAACAACAAAAAAGTGGACAGTTTTATGGTAGAATCCCAGGCCTGATCGTGCTACTTCCTATTGTTGTGCAGGTGCTGAAGTCTTTATCCTGCTTTTTA
>OX637353.1:39101-82754 GCA_951799405.1 Agapetus fuscipes
ATATCACTAGTGTAATAGACTGGGTACGCTCGACTACATGTTTGAGCTCGAATTTTCTTTGGTATACAAAGATCAAACACACTGTGGACAGCATTATTAAATAATCAATGGTTCTATCCACATCAGTATGTTCATATATAGGGCTAAAGTCAATTTCCGAAATCAAACGGTAAAGATTGAGAAAGTCAGCTTTTGGAGAGTTCCAATCCAAAGATAGGTCCATGTTAGATGGATAAATTATCGTCGCTGGCTCTGAAAATTGGTACTGAACCTGTGCAAGAAGAGGGGGGTGATGCGCGTCAATCCTAACCAGCTCATCACCAGGCTCGGCACAACGCACGGTCACCGCACCGCCCATAGACGGACTCGTCAGCACCACATCTAGTTTTCGACCATTCAAGTTATTTATAGAATTAAACTGGTGTAGATCGCAAACATTGGTAAAATAATTAAAATATTGTTTTATATTATCACTTGCACTGTGTAAATTCAAGTCACCAAAAATTACAATTTTTTTGCTGGAGTACTTTGTGCAGATGCATTGCACGGCTTCGAACCAGGCTTCATAATATACATCAGGTAGTTTTGGTGGCAAGTACACGACGCAGATATAGACGTATTGGTCCTTTATTTTACATCTGGCCCACAGGTCTTCCACAATTGTCGTGTCAAGAGATGGAAGTCTTTCCAGTATAATGGGGGGACGCGCCAATAGGAGGACACCCCCTCCTTTTTTTCCATTATCGCGATCCCGTCGCAATACAGACCAAGTACCTCCGCATACTTCAGCATCCAATACTGAGTTGTCTAAATACGTTTCAGTAGCAGCTATTAGATTAATATCATCAATAACAATAATGCTGTTACGCCATTCTAGTAATTTAGTCTTGAGGCCTCTGACATTTTGGTAGTAGGCATTAAAGGTAAATGCATTTCCTCTGACGTTTTTGTGTGCAGTACTGGAGGCTCGATCAGCTCGATCTTTGGAGCGGAAATAAAAGACATTGGACTGGCGTCATTTGACCCTTTTGTTTGACCATTCCTTTATCATGGTGTTCACTGGCCAAGTACCAGGAAGAAGGGCTAAGCCCATAATAGAGAGCGGGAAGCCAATTTTGAAACTTGAGTAATTTTTGGTTTTAACGACCAGTTGTCGGATGTCCAACAATACATTTTTCCCAATTCTTCCATCTAGGTGGGATTTTATATCCTGTGGCGAAGTCTCAGGATGCAGTGACCAGACGTGGACGTATCCAAATCTTTCCACCGCTCTCAAAAAACCGCTAGGTTGCCCTGGTCCTTACAACGGCGGGCGGTGGAGATTTGGGTACATCACTATGATGTTGCTCTCGGGGTCGTTTATCTTTTACCGCTTCAGCAAACGAAGGTTTATTTTTTGTTTTTTCATTTTTTATAAGATGCTCTTTTAAAAATGTCAAACTGTACATAACGATGGATATTTTTTTCATTATCCTATTCTCAAAATCCGACAGTTTGTTATCAAAGTACTCCTTCAGAGCTTTCATTTCACCATCATCACTATTATTTATGTTTCTAGTAGACATAGGGTTTATTATAAAGTACACACAAAAACAGTCCAAGAATAAAAATAATAAAAATAACAATCAATCAAACAATAAAAATATTATCATAAAATTAAATTGAATAGGTATGTCAAATTAAAAAAAAATAATAATAAAAAATAAAAATATAATAAAAATAATTTAAAAAATAATTTTAAAAATTATGTAATGTGGTGTGGTGTGGCACTTTTATATAATATTTTATATAATAATAATAGTTGTTCATTGACTTATAGGTTAGTATGAGGCTGACCACCCATACTGTAAAAAATGGTTCACTTTGCCAATGTCACCCCTGTTTCAGGGAAGGTCGGCAAGAGTTGCAGGGCTTATGTTCATTTGAGATTGGATTATTATATTGTAGGTCCACATGCGGCATGTGTGAGTGCGAAATTATGCGTGTCTGCTTGTGAGAATGCATTTAATATGAACCTCAAATGATACATATCTTTGCAACTTAGATTTAGATTTAGATAGGATGATTTATTTGCTGAGCGCTGTTTTTGTGTGAATCCCCTTTCAAGAGCCCTCTAAATATAGGTTTTTAAAGTGCTGATGTAAGAAATATTTTGTTGGACGCCAAAAAATGAAACATGATGCTATACTTTGGTACGTTAAATATTTACGATATTTCCAATCTCGTTGCTTGCAGATATTTTTTCGCGGCATATTTTGTCGAGGTGAGAGCGCTTCACACAGAGTTGGGTTTTCATGCATCTGTTGGGAAAACCCTCTGCTCTGCTGTTCCAGCTGAAATATCACACACGTCATACATTTATCAAAATGTAATAACTGAGGTTGTGCGAGGGAAAAGGGTGCAGGCGTATATTACTCGTATTTGTTTCTGGATTTTCAGTACGCGTGTGGGTGTGGGTTTTTTTTTTGTTTTGTTCAAGCACCCTCGTAAAGTTAGTAGAAAAAATGGTCGGCTTTAATTTCAATTAAAAACTTACATAAAAAGTTGTATTTTTTTGAGAAACACAGCAATTTTATTTATTAATGTATATTAAAAATACATTTTGAAATCAGATGCAGTACTTAACTGAATTTTTATGCGGAAAATATGTCTGAAAATTACTGAGAGCAGTTTTGATACAGCTGCACATAATATAGAATGTCAGTCTTGCGGCATTGTGATCGAAGATCTCGCAGATTACGAGTGAAACTTAATTATTCTTAGGTTATTACTTATTGGGCAGCCTTACGTAATGCAAATTACACGAAGTGAGAGTTTCCCTGCGTCCAAGGGAACTGGCTCTCATTTCAGCTAATAGATTAGTATATCTTGATGGTTATTGGTTATAGAATAAATTGTGCAGTAGATTTTTTTTATTTTTTTATTTTTTATTAAATAAAATTTATTTAAACAGATAACCTTTATTAATATTACATAGTTTGTTTTTTTAAATATTTATTATGACCTAAACATGGCCGTATTTTATGCTATAAAGTCATGTGCAGTCCACTGTACAATTTTATTTTGTTTCAAATAACAACCCATAGACTCAGATTAGCAAGAGTGTTGACGTTACCAATTTTCTTAGCGACAATTTAAGCAACGACCACACTGAAAATTTGAAAAAAATTTGTTGAAGCCGTTTTTGAGAAAATAAATATTTGATATTTTTTTTGTATGGCAGCCATCTTGAATTTTCAGGTTGTCGCAATGCCAGTTAGCTAATCAAAATCTGTGTTAGGAATAAATGGGTAAAGAAATAATGTAAGCTGAAAGAGGATGTGAAATTGAAGGTACAAAATAATAAGAATAAGAGATGGTTTGGGCATGTGGAAGGAAAGAATGATCATAGACTGACAAAGTATATATTATACAGAAGAAGCGTGAAAGAAAAAGAGGTAATGAACGATCGAGATAAGGATGGAGTGATCAAATTGAAGAAATTGTGAAAATGGGATATACAAAGTGAGTGTTAAAGAAGAAAATGTATGAAAAAGGGGATGGATATGAATGAACTTAAAGATGTACATATGTAAGGATAGGGGGAAATGGAAGCAGCGTTGCTCTGCAAAGGCTCTGGCCACCCCTAGTAGAATGGCGAAAGGTAACAGTTACAGTGTTTTTCGATATCCTAGATCCAAAAATTGGTGTCTCTGCTATCAGTAGTTTCGGCTGGGACAAACATACATGCATACATGCATTCGGACGGACGGACCGGACAGTTTCGAAATTAGGTTTTTTGACAAGTCCTGGTACAGATAAATTCACCTTCGTCGAAAACTATTTTTTTTGGCTGAAGAATACAATATGGACTTTATAACAGTTCCTACGGACTGCTTTAAAGTAAAAAATAAGAAAGTAAAATGAAGACCAAGGTATGTATAGATCAAATTGATATTTGATGAATTATTAAGGAATGTAATGTACCGAGTGATGAAAAAATGTACTGAATATGAATTTCAAAAGATTTGCAATGATTAGAAGAAAAGGATTCTTGATAGAGGCTCTGGCCACCCTTAGAAGAATGTGACTAACGAACGGTTGCAGTTATGAAGAATATAATATTAAATAAATTGCACAGAATCTGTACTCGACTTTCTTGCAAAAATTAACCCACTGTATGACGTTTGTAAAGCTAAAATCATCTACCAGCTTATGCCGTTTCAATAAAAATATAATATATCAATAATAAATCAATTTTATTGCACCGCGGTGTGTACCTGCATACTCGTACAATATGGATATAGTCATATAAATACTTAAATGAATATAAATATTTAGTTGATTTAGGTTGATTTATTTGTTGAGCGCCATTTTGTGTGAATCCCACCTCAAGAGCCCTCTGCGAGGTTGGTCTTCTCTGGAAAAAGCGCCAATTACATAAAAAGATCCTTGACTTATAGGTTGGTATAAAGCTGACCACCCATAGTGTAAAAAATAATTCACTTTGTCAATGTCACCCCTGTTTCAAGGAAGGTCGGCAGGAGAAAGGCAACGAATAAAGTAAACATGTAATGTGGTTGTTGTATTAACATTGTGTAGTCCATCTGTCAGTGGGTATGTTCGCGCCAGAGCAACATCTGTTGGTCATTCCTTAAATCAATACCTATCCTTGTTCACAACTTTACCACAATGCCCAAAAGTCTGTATTACCTACCTATATTGTCACTTGTTCTCATACCTTTGACTAGAAAGGTTGTCGTGTGGAACTGGTCCAAGATTCTTCGTGTAGGAAGATCGTTGTGTCGAACGTGGTAAGCTTCGTGTAGGAAGGTTATAACACTATTCACGAGTGCAAAGTCGCGTGTGCAACGGGATCGCTGCGTTGAGAGAAGCAGCCGGAAATCGGGGCCAAGACTGCAGTCGAACGAGGCCTAAGCCACGGGAGCATCAAGGTTAGTGTGGCAATTCCTTCGGTCCTTTCCTTGTTGTCCCGACCAACAGAATCCAGGCTCTCGGGGCAGATATTGCGTCCCAATTGTCGTCGAGGCACCTCGATCATTGTCGGATTGAGGAGCTCTCGAAACATATACACCGAATGAAGAGAAACGCGAGAGAAATTCGCTTTGCGCGCATCCATTGGTCACTTCGTTCCGGATTTTTGGGTTATTTTGCTCTAAATCGTACAGTGAAATAATTTAGAATCTTCATTTGGTGTATTTATTTTGAATAGTTCGTTTTGGAGATATTGGAATATAAACAGAATCGTATTTTTATATTCATAATATTAGCTTTGGGTAGATGAGATAAAATTTGTAACAATAATTCGGTGTACAGATTTAAATTTGAAAGTTGGTACTGGAGAGGTCATTTATTTAAATTAAATTCCCTTTATATACCTAACTGTTGATGTGAATTTTTGAAATCATCAATCGGTAGGTACCTAATTGCTAATGAGGTAATAAAGATAATAGTTGTTTTGATTTGCGAATTTATTTGACGTTTGTTTACATAATATTCAAGGTCAAGGGAATATTGTCATTCATAACTGAGTTTTTGTTTACACTTATTGTTTATTATTTTTCTTTTTCTTCTTTTTGATATTTTGGATACATTATCTTCTTTCAAATATAGCTAAAAAAGAAGACCAAGAATTTGTTGTTCAGCTTTTACAAAGCAAACTGACGGCTATTTACGGGAGAATTCAGAGTATATTCGATCAAAGTAGGAATTTAAATAATGATCCTGTAAAAATTGATGACTTTTTGGCCAACAGTTTTACAATCGATATTCTACGTGCCGATTTCATAAACACTATTGATGAACGAAATAAAGTGCTGTCGGTTTCTGCGGAGAGTGTTCCCAATTATAATTCTCTAATGTCAGTTGAAGAGTTATATACAAAAATAAAGTTCCGGGTTAATCAATTACAAACGATTAGTCCAGCTGTCGAAAAATCGGGAACTGCAAAGAAAAGATTCAATTTGCCGAAACTGGAGTTATGTAGTTTTAATGGGGAAATAGAATCGTGGCCATTATTCTATGAATCATTTCGAACTGTAGTTAATGAAAATGAGGATCTCTCTGATAGTGAGAGAATTCTATATTTGATTGGGAAACTTTCTGTAAAAGCTCTAAACCTTTGTCATGGGATTGTACCATCGGCAGAAAATTATGTGGTATTGTGGAAAGCGCTTATTGATAAATACAATGATAAAAGGATGTTGGCAACTTCGTATCTAGAGAAACTGTTCAAACTACCTAGCGTAGATCGTGTTGAACAGTTACCCTCAAGTTTAGAAACTTTTATAGATGCTTTCTCGTCAAACGTCGCGGCATTGAAGCAGTTACAAATTGAAAACTTGGAGGATTTTTTGCTTATTTATATTGGAAGCAAGAAGATTGGCTTCGAGACAGTGAAATCTTTTGAGACAGAATGGAGCCTAAATTTAGGCGGTCGTATGCCTAAATGTATGGATTTCATAGAGTTCGTTAGAAAGCAAGCACAGATACTGCAGCGTTCTCGTCAAACATTGGGTTTGACAGATCACACGCAGCCTCGTAAAGGTTCATTGTCATCGTCTTCTGTTTTACGTTCGTATAAAGCCAACAATGTGAAATCATTTGTGAGTATTCGAGAATCGATAAATTGTTTTTTGTGTGGCCTTGAAGATCATGGACGATTATCAGAGTGTCCAAAGTTTAAGAAAATGAATGTTTATTGTAGATTTAACGTCGTAAAAGCAAATAAATTATGCATAAAATGCTTAGAGCCAGGACATATGATGCGCGGGTGCAGCAAAGATATTGAATGCACTGTGTGTGCACGCCATCATAATACTCTATTGCATTTTAAGGGCGCTAGCACGCCGGTAAAGGCGACTGGTGCTAACGTCGAAGGAAATGTTGCGTTGGAGTCGCCAACCAGCAATCCTGTATCGGTGGCATTGTGCTCTGTTGGAGAGCGCAAGATCGGGTCGGACTCGGATCCATTTTCATCTGTACTTTTGGGTACGACAAAGTGTACTGCTAAGAATGAAAATGGACATGTCAAAGTTATTCGAGCCATAATAGATAGCGCTTTGCAGCGTGATTTTATCACGGTGGAGTGCGCCAAGTCTTTGGCATTACCTATTGTAGCCACTAAAAATAATTTTGTTTCTGGAGTGGGAAATAGTCAAAGCAAAATAAAGGGCGTCACATCTTTGACGATTCGATCAAGGATTGACGAAACATTTGAGCTTGAAATCGAACCGTTGGTTGTAGACACCATAACAAATAAGTTGCCAACTGCGAAAATTGATAGATCACAATTGACCTATTTCGAGGGGATCGTACTTGCGGATGAGGACTATGACAAGCCAGCCAAGGTGGATGTCATTTTGGGAGCTGACATATTTGCACGAATCCTGCGTGCTAAAACGGTATCGAGATCTGCCGGAGAGCCAGTAGCAGTAGAAACTGCACTCGGCTTTATTATAGTAGGAAAGGCTCCAGCCATAGAGAAAGTAGCAAACAAGGTGGAAGTCTTTCACTCGGTACACACGCTTCCCTCCAATTCCTTAGAGTTCTTTAAATTAGAAGAGGTTCCCCAGATGCCGCATTCGGAAGCGGCAGAAAACTTGATTCTACAGAATGTACAATCTCGGCATTTTGGAAATGAAATTAAATTATTGAATTTCAGAAAACAAGTGAAACCCGCTTTTAGAAGGTTGAGAGCCTTCCTGAAAGATGGGGTTGTAAGAGTATGTGGACGATTATCAAATGCAAATATAAAATATGATAATCATCATCCAATTCTTTTACCTCGTCGCGATCATGTGGTAAATCTTATGATTGATCATTGGCATCGAAGAAATCTGCAGACGGATAATGAGTTCCCCTTGATGGCAGATTTTCCGGAGTTTCGAGTGAGAGAAGCCAAGGCCTTCTGTCATACCGGAGTAGATTATGCAAGCCCTCTGGCTATTATCACTTATCGGCGCCGAGGCGTCCGAAGTATTAAGGCATACATATGTCTATTCGTTGGTCTTGTAACAAAGGCTGTCCATTTGGAATTGGCCCCTGATCTTAGTGCCAATGCTTTTTTGAGTGCATTGAAACGATTTATTTCCCGGCGCGGACCGGTAAGCGTTACATATTCCGACCGAGGTACTAATTTTGTTGGAACCAAATCCTTATTAGGTGCTTTTTATAAAATGTTGGATTCAAAGGAATTCAATGAACGATTTGCGCATGAGCTCCAAGAGCATCGTATTGAGTTTTGTTTCAATGTAGCCGCCACTCCTCATTTTGGAGGTATTTGGGAGGCTGGCGTACGATGTGTGAAGTCTCATTTGGCAAAGGTAGTCGGATTGCAGCTGTTAACTTACGAGGAGATGTTGAAGGTGCTCGTGCAAATTGAAAGCACACTCAACTCCCGTTCGTTGACAGTGTTGAGTGGAGATCCGGCTGAGCCATTAGCTTTAACGCCGGCTCATTTTCTGACCTTAACTCCATTAAAGTCGTTACCTGTGGGACCGACCAGTGATAGAGGCACAAGCTTGGTCAGAAGAAAGGAGGCGTGCGACCAGCTAGTGCAGTCGTTTTGGAAGCGTTGGAGAACGGAAAACTTAAACACCCTTCGGGTGAGAAAAAAATGGGATAAATACCATAAATCGATTGAAAACGGCTCCATCGTAATATTGGATAAAGGAACGGGCGCACCACTGAACTGGCCAATAGGTTTTGTTCAGGAGGTTTTCCCGGGTAAGGATGGAGTTGTTCGAGTAGTAGAGGTGCGAACGAAATTCGGTACATATCGTAGACCGGTAGTTAAAGTCTTTCCTCTACCAACTCAATAGCTCGTTTTTTGTTTTGGTTTTAGCTATTTTTTATTTTTGATTTTCGTCGTTATTTTCGTCGTTTTTTTTGTTTGATATAAGTTAAGCTACTTATATATATTTTCGATTCGTTGATTCAGATTTAGATATTACAGTCCACTTGTTTCGTATCGATATAAGTATAGGTGCAAATAGTTTTGGCATCTATCTTAGAGTTTTCGTTTTTGTTTTGTAATAGGTAGATATAGGTAGGTGAATCGTAGTCGAGGGCTTCTTGATTCAGGTGGTAATGTGGGGTGTTGAGGCAGGTATGAACAATGTTTGAAAGACGGGGTTCTTTCAAGCCCGGGGGGATGTTCGCGCCAAAGCGACATCTGTTGGTCATTCCCTAAATTAATACCTATCCATGTTCATAACTTTATCACAGTTGCCCAAAAATCTGTATTACCTACCTATATTGCCACTTGTTCGCATAACTTCGACTGGGAAGGTTGTGTAGTGGGACTTGTGTTCATATCTTCGTGTAGGAAGATCCTTCGTGTGGGAAGTTGATAACACCCTTTTCCCAAAGGGGAAGTCGTGTGTGCAACGGGATCGCTGCGTTGAGAGAAGCAGACGGAAAGCGGGGACAAGACTGCAGTCGAACGAGGCCTGGACCACGGAAGCAGCAAGGTGAGTGGCAATTCCTTTCGGTCCTTTCCTTGTTGCCCTGACCAACAGAATCCAGGCTCTCGGGGCAGATATTGCGTCCCAATTATCATCGAGGCACCTCGATCATTGTCGGATTGAGGAGCTCTCGAAGCATATTCACCGAATGAAGAGAAACGCGAGAGAATCGCTTTGCACGTATCCAGGGTACTTTCCCTTGTGAAGTGAACTGAATAAATTCTTCTAGTCTGTGATGAAGATATCAAATAAGTTCGGTATTGAAATTGAAGCAAATTGTAAACAACACCTCATTGTCCATTGACGATCTTATTAAATACTCGTAAGTAAGAAAAACCCTCACAGTACCTTAGAGCATAAACAACGGTAGTCACATTTAGTAAAATGTGCAGGAGACGAGTTTTAGTGAAAATGTGCACTTTTTTAAACCATCATAACTTCTAAACTAGACGAGATATTTTTGATCTGTAAAATCTATTTATCTTCTTTTATTGATATTTATTTAATGTGAATTAATGTGAACAACGTATGTGGAACTTTCACGGTTTATGCTCGCACTTTTATGTGCATCCCATATTTATTACACTTGATATCTCAGTAACTATGAGTCCGAGAACTCCAATATTTGTACCACTTATAGAACAGCTAATTATTATAATTTCTGCATCATTAACTCAAAAACGCAAAAAAGTGGACTTCCGTTGTTTATGCTCTAAGCCTTAGAGTCTAAGGTACAGATTTGATCTTTGATAATCAATCATCGAAGTTACAAATATATATTGCCATTTAAGGCTTATTAATATTTAATGCACGTCTTTACTATGCAGGTACATCTAAATTCACGCTTACACGTGTTGCATGTGTACTTGCAAAAACTTTTGACTTTCTCTGAAATAGGGGTGACATTGACAACGACGTTACCATGTTGAAAGCACCGGTTCCCATAGATCCCGAAGTTAAGCAACATTGGGCGCGGATAGTACTTGGATGGGCTACCGTTCAGGTACACCGCAGGTTGTTGGCATCTTGGATCGGTCCGTAGTCCAGTGGCAACACTTCGGACTCGTAAATGGAAGGTTGTGGATTCGGATCCCGGCGGAGTACAAAAAATATACCATTTGTATTTCGAATGTGCTCTTCGCTGAGTTGAAAAATTCATAAATCTCTCTAGATTGAACGAAGCTCTGTTAGGTAATTATTTGAAATTGAATGCAAGTAAGACGAAAGTTTTGATTTTTGAAAGAAATGAAGAAAATACGAACTATGAATTTAGAATAAACGGAATGAATGTTGATGTGGTAAATGAGTTTGTATACTTGGGAAGTAAGTTTGAAAAAGATGGAAGAATGACAGGTGAACCTAAAAGAAGAGTAATGAAGGGCAGGTGTGTACTGGGTGCCACAGCTTGTATCGCCAAAAATCAAAACATATCTAAAAATGCTCGATTGGCGGTACACAGTGGCATAATTTTACCCACCTTGATGTATGGAAGCGAAGCCTGGACGGTGAATGAAAGTGAAATTAGTAAAGTCCATACTGTTGAAAAGGGCTTTCTAAGAAGTATGATTGGTAAAAAACGGAGTGACAGGGTGAGGAATGATTTTGTAAGAGAAGAATGTGGTGCAAGAGAAAGTGTAAAAGTGAAGATTAAAAGAAGTTTGTTAAGATCTAATCTAATCTAATCAAATCTAAGCTGCAAGGATATATACCATTTTTAGATTTATATTAAATGCATTCCCACAAGCAGACATGTATAATTTCGCGCTAACAGATGCCGCATGTGGACCTACATTATAAGAACCCATCTCAAATGAACATAAGCCCTGCAACTCTTGCCGTTCTTCCCTGAGACAGGGGTGACATTGGCAAAGTGAACCATTTTTTCACAGTTTGGGTGGTCAGCCGCATACCAACCTATAAGTTAAGGAACATACATGACAAATTACATTTTTAAAATCACTAAATTATAATACATGTATGTGAATTATAATACATGTATCCTTTATTATATTGTCCTTCATTGTCGTCTATCGATTGGAATTTCAAATTTTCAATTTTCAAAATGTCTCGCCGCGAGGATCGAACCCGCGTCTCCCGGGCGGCGCCGCCGAGAGACCCGGTGGTTTAGCCGATTACGCTAAGGGCCGGTCTTATAAACATCCGTTAGTTCAATGTCGTACCAAATTTACCGAAATATAATACAAACGTCACATGTTTCGTCTTATAAGAATCCGTTTGTTTTATTTCCGTAAAAGTTACCGACAGATCTAACCGACAGCCGACCCATCGATTAATGGCAGATACCGGCCGGTTAGTTAAGGTTTGAGGTTAGGTCAGCTGTCAAAGAATTGTTTCTTTGCGGTGAGTTTTGCGTGTCATTGGACTACTACGCTCTATCCTGTTGAAGATAATTTCTTACGAAAGTGATAGATAATGCATTAAAATTGCGCTGTCTTAGTCGTTGTCGTATTTGTCAAAAGCAACTTTAGGTTATGTTTCGTCTTTGACAGCAAACGGATGACGTATGTTCATGAATGCACGCAAAAAATCATTGAAAATACGAGTGCATTATTGAGAACTAACGGACGGTTAAAAAAGCTTTATAGGACGACCATCGGTAAGATCAGTCCGTAAACGTCCATCCGTTAGGAACTTGCCGAGATACTTACGGATATTTGGTCTCTCGTTTATAAGACCGGCCCTAAACCAGCTGCTCGGCAGTGTGTGAAAATAAAATCTATTTAAACAATACAAACCTCATATTTTATGTATAGAAACTGTAATTTTATAGATGCGCTATCCTATTTTTAAACAAATATTTTGTATATACAAAACTATGTACATAAATTAGAAAATAGAGGCGCTAAACATTAACTCAATTCATAACAGTAAGTAAGTAAGAATATGTAAGACAATTTTCTCACCACCCCGCAAGGCCGGCGTGGGCTAGCGGTAGCGTCCATGTCTATGATGCAGAAGGACCCGGGTTCGGGCCTGGAGATAAAATGTTTTTTTTTGTTTTTTTTTTTTTTTTTTTTCTTTGTCCCTTTTTTTTAATAAATTTGAAAGGAATGCAATTCATCGATCTATTTTGCGTTCTCTAATAAAATATATTTAAAAAATATTTTAATTATTTTTTCTCATCAAATATTTTCAAATACGTACAAGCTTTTTGAGAGATATACCTACTACCTAATACCTATATAATCTATTATCTATGTTGCACAATACATTACATTTGACATTCATATTAAATGCATTCCCACAAGTAGACAGGTATAAGTTCGCATTTACACATGCCCCATGATGACTTAGAACTTAGAACATAATAACCTTATATCAAATTAACATTCGCCCTGCAACTCTTGCCGAACTTCCCTCAAAAATAGGTGAAATTTGCAAAGTGTACCATTTTTTACAGTATGGGTGGTCAGCCGCATACTAACCTATAAGTCAAGGAAATGCCTGGAAAAACGTTGTGAATATGCAAAGCCGGCGTGGGTTAGCGGTAGCGTTCACGTCTTTGATGCAGAAGGACCCGGGTTCGGGCCTGGAGATGACATGTTTGTTTTTGTTTGTTTTTTGTTTTTTTTTTTCTTTGTCCCTTTTTTTAAAATAAATTTGAAAAGAATGCAATTCATCAATCTATTTTGCGTTCTCTGATAAATATTTAAAAAATATTTTAATTATTTTTTCTCATCAAATATTTTCAAATACGTACAAGCTTTTTGAGAGATATAACTACCTCATGCCAACATATGATTCAACGAAAGTTGCAAAGGTATTGTACATTTAAGATTCATATTACATGCATTCCTACAAGCAAGCACGATCGTGTTTACACTTGCTGCATGTGCACAAAAAACAAACCTCACACGAACCGCCCTACGCCCTTCCCGGAAGCCAGGGTGGCATTGGCAAAAGCGAACTAGGTGTATACAGCATGGAATTCAGTTTCATACCAATCTATCAGATTTCCGATAAATTTTTAATGGCATTCATACATCGATGTGCCTTCCTATATCGAATCGATATTTTCTAACAGTGTCGATTAACTTATTCTGATAAAATCTATAACGATTTACGGTGCATGATAATCCCGATGAATGACAGATCATAGGGTGGGCAAATGAGAATATAGAAAGATTGATATTAAATCAAGATTTGCATACACTATCGATGTATCTATAACTGTATGTACAACCGTTTACAATGCGGGATAATCCCTGTGTCTTTTAATTTTTGAATGGTAAGCTTCCGTAAATTTCATTTTATCAAAGCCTACAAAATTTTTATTTTCTTTTACAAAAACTGCATGTTTTTATTTTACATGTTATTTTTAATATTACGAATTTTAACGTGAGTAAACTATGCGCAATATAAACATTCTACAAATGTTAAGGGGTTGGGCTGCGTAGCAGCCAGGGGCGTAGCCCCTAGTACTAAATTATAATACATGTAATACTAAATTATAATACATGTATGGTTTGGGCATATGGAGAGAATGAATGAGGAAAGACTGACGAAGATAGTATATGTTGGTAGAATAGATGGATGTCGTGGTAGAGGAAGACCGAGAAAGGTATGGATGGACCAAATATCCGAAATTGCGACTGAATGGAATATCCAGAGTCATAATAAAAAAAGAGCTTTTATGAAGAAGGTTATGACTCTGGAGGAAATGAAAGAAGTATGTAAGGATAAAAAGAAATGGCGGTTGATCTGTAATGTTGGCGGCTAGGGTTTATTAAAGTGAAATTGGTTTTATGATTTAGTTTTTTTTGGTGTCCATGTATATATTGTTATTTGTTGATTTAAAAAAAAGTAATTTGTCATGTATATTCTTTGACTTATAGGTTGGTATGCGGCTGACCACCCATACTGTAAAAAAAAAAAATGGTTCACTTTGCCAATGTCACCCCTGTTTCAGGGAAGGACGGCAAGCGTTGCAGGGCTTATGTTCATTTGAGATTGGGTTTTTATATTGTAGGCCCACATGCGGCATGTGTTAGCGCGAAATTATACATGTCTGCTTGTGGGAATGCATTTAATAAAAATCTTAAATGATATATATCTTTGCAGCTTAGATTAGATTAGATTAGATGGGTGGTCAGCCATAATTATGCCAACATCCATGTTAAGGAGCACAAAAATCTAATCAACTCAACTGAAATAGGCTACACATATAGTGTAACTTCTTGTCGCGTTATTTTTCTAGCCAGATAAAATTGGTTGGTGAAGACCATTTTTATTCACAAATCTATTTTTTTAAAAAGGATGCCATAACTCCAAAACTATCGATATATATATTTTTAAATCAAGAAAAAAAACATTTTAGTAAAAGATTACGACCCTGAAGCGTGAGCAAGTGGACTCACACACACATCAATATCGGAGTGTATGTATGTGTAAGCTTGCGCACCATAATTTTTTTTGGACAATAGGACGCGCTCTCAGCTCTGCATCTCAAGCTCGAATGACGGTGAAACCAAATAAACAGCCGCTTTTATTCTGTAGCCTTTTGTCTAACAAATTTGTATGGAATTTTCGAAACTGATTTTTTATTTTGATTTGTAAAATTCACATGCATTATCACGAAAAATAACTCTGGCAATTTTTAGTTTAACTTATAAACTTACCATTCGTATATATTTTTTGTATACTTTATTTAAACAAATTCAAGTTATTCATTAAACCCAGATAGCATTATTTCGTAATACTTCATAAGTTTGGTTCATTTTTACAGAATTCAAATATTTTTTTTGGAAACAGGTAATCTGTAAATTATACATTTCTTTATTTTATTCTGACAGTAACAGATTTTTAAAATAAAGTAAACGTAATGGGCATTTAAAGCCATGAACACCGTTTTGGATTTACTCACTCTATGGGGTCTTAAATGGTTTCCCACAAACAGACACGTATAAGTTCGCCCTTACACATGCCGCATGTGAACTTACAATATAAAACCCAATCTCAAATAAACATAAGCCTTGCAACTCTTGCCGACCTTCCCTGTAACAGTGGTGACAGTAGGCATGGGTGGTAAGCCTCATACCAAATATAAGGTCTTTTGAAATATCCTCAGTTATTTGTATTTGTAACGCAAATTAACCATAATATTTACTTGACCAAAGGATGCAATCCTGCTTGATGTGTTTTTGTTAAATAGTAAACTCAATTCCTTACATTTTTTTTTGTAGGCTTAAATAATCTTAAGTGAAAATTTGTTGTAAATTTAATTGTAGAAAAAATGGTATTGAGCAATAAATCCAGCTATCAGTGGCTATAAATAATACGAACAATTTAGAAATATAAAAAAAATGTTTTCTCTTGTCGCCGCGATGGAAAAAATATGGCGGTGAGGAAAAACCTACAACAGGAGATAAAAACCTGAAGTAATGGCCGGCTGGTCGCATAAAAAAGAAGCGCTGAGTGGACAATTTATAATTCTATCATGTACTTACACGTGATGCGAGGGGATCCTTGGTTGTGCCTCAGCGATAGGGTATTGTTGTATACGGATGAGTAGATACTTGAACTGCGTCAAGAAATAACTGTCAAGCTCTTTTTTCTACATTTTCATGTAGAAAAGTAAAGACAATTTTAACATAAGATTGTTGCTTTTAATAGACGGGAGAGAAAGGTTTCAACACAATTTTTGTTTAAAAAGTGAAGAAGTTAATGTAAAAAATCCAAAGTTGTATTTTATTAAAAAAAAAAAAATGCCTAAATAGTAAAAAAAATGTGAAAATAATTAATCAAAGTTGTAATTGGAAAGGTACACTTATGTTCTGTATACATATGAGTACTAGTTTGGCATGTTAGAAAGTTTACAGTTCATGACGTTCATTCTACGCTATATTCTTTTTAAGTGGCCGCAGACGATCCCTTGAATTTCATGCATTTTCCTGCTTTTTTGCCCAAAATGACGAGTTTATCCTCAATCGTCGTGCATAGAGATTGTCTCCTGAAGAAGTTAGCTACGTTGCTAACGAAACGTCGAGAATAATGTAAGTTCTCTTATAACGATTCGTCTAATATCCGATTAATAAATTTTAGCTCAATAGTTATTATTATTGTAAATAACTGATAGTCAGTTTGAATAGTGAGAGTTTCGTTTCATCTAGTAAAAAGATTTTATGTCTTGTACGAGTATATTTTCGTGAAATACTCGTATAAAATGTAAGCGCTGTTGTAATGAAGTATGCCTTTGGGTAAGTGGCAAACCACGAGTGTTTAAAATATTTGACAAACAAATCTTATTGTTTCAGTACGTACTGGGTACAGTCTAGTGGTGTAATGAATGTCACGATCGAGAGAGTAAGAGATCCAGAAGTATTTCTCAGTCAAGATAGTAAGGATCTGTTGCACCAACCTCCAATCAATATTTGATTGACACATCAAATTTGATTGCTTAATTTTGGTGAGGAGCTCGGTTAAATATTTTTTGGAAGTGGGTTATAATATAATTTGGCGCAAGCACTTCATGAGGCAAAGGAAGGCATCGTTGTCAACGGGCAGCTGAGAAACAACCTGCGGTATGCCAATGACACAGTCCTATTTGCTGACACTCAGGCGGATCTGCAAGCATTGTTGACCAGAATAAATGTCGCTAGCAAAGAAGCTGGCATTAACTTCAAGAAAACCAAGGTCATGGTTATCAACAGAAACACAAACGCCTCCGTAGGGGAAGGTGGTCTGAGATGGCATAGTGGGTGAGATGGCATGGGAGCAATATTGTCGTTATTTGTTGGCCAGTGTTCGTCCTTTGCACACACATGCGTTTCTAAAAGGTATTACTGCATCCTGTCCGATATCAGTGCAAAAGATTGATCCAGGCGGTAACTGCGTCAATTTTGGTAAAAACTGCTCTCAAAAAGTTGTAGTCGCGTTGAAGAAAAAATACGATTCCAAGCGTTCTACAGCCGCGGCTAACAGGTAATTAAAAGATGTTTTCTTTAGAACTGAATGTGACAAATATGTTGTGGTAAAACTAGTAAAATAGTTTCTAGAATAAAAAAATATAAATTATTTTTCAGGACATGTACTTGCTGGGTGAGATGGCATACACCCTATACCATCTCGAAAGACACCCTATGCCTTACACAAAAGACGCCGCCTTACGTTCAGACCTCAGAAGTGAGCAGAGCTGCGAAGAAGTCACCCACAGAAGAGACAAAACGTACAGTTGAAAGTCTTCGAATAGTATCAAGAAAGAAGAAAAAGAAAAAGAAGCAAAAATTTGAACCACGGTCAAAACCCGGAACCAAAAAATCAAGCATAATATCCTTAGTTTAACTACAAATCAATATAATCTTGGTTTTTATGTAGTATGTTATTTTCATACAAGAATAAAAAAAAAAAAAAATAGAGAAAGGCCTATTATTTGGGTATGCCATCTAACCCATAGGGGTTGAGTGAGATGGATTTTTAAGACATTTTTAATATTTTAAAAAATGAATAAATACTTTAAGTGTGTTTTGTTGATTTTTTTTTATCTAATCTAATCTAATCTGATGGCAATAAACCCATTATTGATACCGAATAACTGTTTATTTCAATTTTGCTACGATTTTCCTAAAAATCATCCTTTTCAAAATGTATGCAATCTCAGACCACCTTCCCCTACATGTAGAACTAGATGGCAAAAGCATTGAAAGATGTACTAGTTACAGGTACCTGGGATGTGTAGTCAACGAAAAATGGGACATGTGTCATTGTGTCAAGAAGTCAGAAGCAGACTAGAGCAAGCCCGAAATGTCTTCGCTAAAATGAGCAAAGTATTGTTGTGCCGAAATTTGAGCCTTGAACTCCGGAAGCGCATAGTGCGGTGCTATGAATTCCCAATCGCTCTGTATGATATGGAGGGATGGACTCTCATGCAGACACTGGAGAGACAAATTCAAGCGTTCGAGATGTGTCTATACCGAAAAATGCTTTGGATCTCTTGGCGTGATCGAGTTACCAATGAAGAAGTCCCCCAACGAATGCGCACTACAAAGGAGCTCCTGCCAACCATTAACCACAGAAAGCTTATGTACTCCAGTCACATAATGAGAAATGAGAAGTACCGTCTCCTTCATCTTATCACGCAGGGTAAGATTGAGGGGAGAAGATCTCAGGGACGCCAAAGGACATCGTGGCTGAAAAACCTGCGACAGTGGATCGGCAGAAGCACCAAGTACTTGTTTCGAGCCGCAGCATCTTAAGGGCCCTGTCCCGTTTTAACATAATCAAAATTTAAAGTTTTTCGAATCTCGAACAGACAAACGTTGCAACGCATAAAACAAAAAAATTCTCTAGTCCAGTATTTGTACACACTTAAAAATATGATACAAATGTCAAATGTGTTTGGGGGCTCTTTACAATAGCATATACAGTTGTCGTTGAATCTTTTCACACGATGTCACATTTCTTTTTAAACGTCGATCAAGCCAAGAACACACTAACTGTTTACACTCTGTCTCTCTTTCACACACGCGATACATGGGCTAAGGCTCTGAGCTCTTCGCACAGCGATATCCAATAGTGCAATATGGGATAACATTTTGTAGACGTCATGTAGCGGAAAAATGAAAACAATTTTCAAGACCTATGTTTTTTAGGTTTTCACTTTTTTCTTTATAAACTGTTTTTATGGCTATGTCCAGAGTGCATCAATATAAATAAATTTTATTTATATCGATGTCAGAGTGAAAATTACGACTAAAAAGAGGGAGAATTCTGACTCGAACTTCTAAAAAGTACTTCTGGCAAATAAAATATTGCAATTCATATTAGTTTTTCATAATAATAGACACAAATTTGGTCATTTTCTTTGTGCAAAAAAATGTTTACATATGCCAATGATTCACATTCGGGGATAAAACGGCCACAGTTGCACATAATAATTTACATAAATAAAAACAACATGTAGAAAAAAAACAGTGTTTTTTTTAAATCTTTATTAGTTTTTTAGTTACAAATACAACAACAACCTACAAATTATTAATATTCAGTTACAGAATGAATCCAATACATTTTTCAAAACTGGCATGTGAGATAAAGATTTGTTTACAACATCTTGGTTTGTTTACACTGCGCGGAAAGCAAGTGGTCGGTGCAATAGGAAGAATAGCAAAGAACAAGCGATTGACGATGGATCTGAGAATGGCGGTACACAGTGGCATATTGTTACCGACTTTGATGTATGGAAGTGAAGTATGGACAGTGAACGATAGCGAAATGAGTAAAGTATGTACGGTGGAAATGAAGCATTTGAGAAGCATGACAGGAAAAACTCTGAAGGATAGAGTTAGGAATGAATGGGTAAAAAAAGAATGTAATTTGAAAGAGGATGTGAAAGTTAAGGTACAAAAGAATGTGATGAGATGGTTTGGGCATGTGGAAAGAATGAATGATGATAGACTGACAAAGTATGTATACAAAGAAAGTGTGAAAGGAAAAAGAGGGAAGGGACGACCGAGAAAAGTATGGAGTGATCAGATTGGGGAGATTGTGAAAGAATGGGATATACAAAGTGACCATAAAAGAAGAAAATGCATGAAAAAGGTGATGGATATGAATGAATTGAAAGAGGTATGTAAGGATAGGAAAAAATGGAGGCAGCTCTGCAGAGGCTCTGGCCACCCCTAGCGGAATGGCGACAGAGTTACAGTTACAGCTGTAACCTAACCTTATACTACAACATGCTGATACCAAACTATCATTTATGTCAATTTGTTTTTTTTGTAATTACACATACAGCATGTGTATGCACACACATACATAATTTTGATTGTAAGTATGTCTCTAATATGAATCTTAACTGTTAATAAAACTTCGTTGTAGACTATTTATATATAGATGCAAAGATAAGAATAAGTGGAAGAGACTCTATAAAGATTCTGGCCATGCCTACTGAAAATATGGCGTTATTAGATATAACTATAAAAGTTAATAATTATTGACAAGTATCTGTTTATGGTTCAATTCCTAATCAATCTCAATTTTAGGTTTTTGGGACAATTGGGATGCGGGACTTCCTTTTTGTTTCCTAAATATGTTTTCGATATGAAATGTCATGTAAAAGTAAAAGCATATACTGGAGACCTATGTCTAGCAGTGAATTATCAGAGATTTACAAAAAATATATTTAAAACATATTGCATTTGATAATACGATACTATGTAATATGTATTGACATTACGCACTTTCAAAGTTACTTCACTCACTGTGATACGCCGGAGATCTCCGACAGAGAATGTAAAAGTACGAAATATCGCTTTTATACAAAGTTAAAGTTGATTTACATTTTTAATTTATATATATTTTGTACATAAACACCTTTTAAAACATAGCTGAGGTTTTTTTTTACTCTTGCATATCGGCATTTTGATTTTAAGTCATATTTTTTTTCCGCAGAAACGACAAGCGTGCTCTCCCGTCAACGATCCATCTCACACTGAATTATTTTCCGCTTGTATTTGGGCAAATTTAAGTCATCTTTTAAAAATCTTAATAAAATACAGAAAATGATTGTAATTATTAATATATACAGAAACCAACAGATTATTATGTGAACTTTGATTATAACAGTAAGAAAAAACAGAAAACAAAACAGAAAAGCTAGTTTTTGAGCACTAAAAATTTATATTTACGGCACATTTTTGGGGTTCCTAAAAGTGTTGATTTTACTTTCAATTTACAAAAAACAAAAAAAATCGTCAATTAGCATTGTTAACAACAATATTTTCTACAATATTGTAGAACATTTAAAATACAAAAAATTGACGTATGTACTAGTTAATGAGAGTTCAAAAATGCCTTTTTTGTAGAAATGCGTAATCGACTTCCCGTATTTAATTTTTAGTATTTTAAATTGAGCTTTTATTTTAATTTTAATATAAAATAATTAAAGTTAATACTTGCCATTTTCTATTTCTAAGCATCAAAATTCATTATTGTCGTTAATAATATACATAAATAAACCTCGAAAACACTAAAAAACGGCGAATTTCAGCAACTGTTCGAAAATATTGGGACAGCGTCGTTAAGTTAAAATAGCCATGATGATCGCCGATCTTCGATAGAAGTGGCACAAAAAGAAGAACAAGAATAATATGATTGAATTTGAATGGGAAATATGATGTACATCAGCTTATGTACAGGCAACCAGTTTTTTTTATTTGATGGAAGAAATTGCACTTTATTTTTATTTTTGTCTGATTGGAGTTTGGTGCAACAGGCCCTTCAAATATAAAGCTTGCAAATATGATATTATGTCTATTTTGGTCATTCGTGAATTTCTTACCAAAGATTTTTTCTTTCGTTAATTTTTTACTCATCAATCATTGTTCGTTAGATTTTACATTATTTGGAAAGGCCATGCCATGCCAAAGGCCATACAGAAGTCCATGTCATCGGAAAGTGAGAGGTAGATATCCAACTCATGTAAGACGTTTTTGATATGACCTGTAAGGTTTGAATCTTTAATTTTCATTTTAATGGTTGGTGTTATTTAACCATTTGTTTTTGTGGTTTTTCGGGTAAGACCATGGTCTATTTACAGCATGTTTATCTGCCGACGTTTTGTTTTCACGAGCGGAAAGCGAGTTGTAAACCGACGTGGTGATTTTCATTATCATCTGTATAAATTTTTCTCGCTAAGATAAATCATACGTATTTTGGATTTATTCATTTTTTTTATGAGCAAGGCAATGTGCTGTAAGTATCATTTATGAACTTTATAGTGGATTTCCTCGGCCGGCTCAAATATGAGCTGCTACGAGGAAAATTTATATATTTTGAGTAAGCTTGACGACAGGTTGATTTGTATTTTTCTAGTGGCTTGAGAAAAAACCTGCACACAATTCTGGAAAACATAATTTTGACAGACAGAAAATTGTCAAGGCCGTTCGAGGGTAAAATATCTTTAGCGTAAGCAGCGTATCTCAGAGGAGCAGTACAGAGTTGTGTTTACATTAAGAATAAATTCTCTGGAGACAAAGTCCACAGCGTTTGACGTAATTTATGTGATTGTAGCGCAGTACTAGGTGGTGTAGGAGCTTCTAGTACAGGGTGGCGCAGCATAACTTTATTTTTTTAAATGAGAGCAATTCAGTCGGTTGATATCGTAGCGGAGTGCTAGTGGTCTCGTTTGAGAAGCGAAACTATAAACTTTTGTCGTGACATAGTTCAATTGCCATCATGCGTTGGAACAGTGAAGAGTGTGCGTTTGCCGTTGAGGCCTACTTTTTGAACAAATGTTCTGTGATCGCAACTCAGCGTACCTTACGGAATCGCTTTAATTTAGCCCCATTGGACCCTGTACCGGACTGAAAATCTATTGCCATGTGGGTCACTACGTTTAGACAAACTGCAAGTGCGATAAGACGAAGAACTGGAGTCTCTCGTCCCATTAGATTACCTGAGCACATTGAGGCAGTAAGAGCTTCGATGTTACGTTCACCACGGCGTTCTGCGCGCAAACATGCGTCTGCCCTTGGACTTTCCGATCGTTCTGTGAGGAGAATTCTTCATGATTATCTCCATTTTTATCCGCACAATATGGAAATTGTGCAGAAACTTTCTGAACGTGACTTCAATTCAGGGAACACTTCCCAGAGCGCCTCATCTCAATTAGGGGCGATTTGGAAAAACAATGTTTTCATTCACTTTCATTTATTTCTTTGCTCAAACGTTTTCGCCTAATAAGGCATCTCACTGGCTTACTTGCTTATATTGGACTTATTTGTTTCATATAACCTAACACATTTAATTTTAATTTTAATAAAAACAAAAACAAAAATACCTAACATTAATACATTTTGAAATAGTTATTTATGCCACTGCCAAGTAATGATAGTCTTTGTAACACGAGTGCTAGTTTGTGCCATGAGGCGCAGCCGAATGGCACAATAGACAGCAAGAGTGTTACAAAGATGAATTACGAGCAGTGGCATACAATACTTTTTCTACGACCATTAAATAAATAACAAAATAGTAAATAATAGTCATTATAATGTACTCGTCTATTTGAAGTTATTAAAACCTTACCTTTGTCAAACCGTGTAATTTATCATTCCCTTCGATTATCTAATCTAATCTATGTTGCAAAGATATATTACATTTAGGATTCATTTTTAATTTATGCCCACTAGCAGACACATATAAGGTCGCGCTTATACATGCCGCATATAAGGTTAAACATTCAAACCCAAAACTCAAATAAACATAAGACCTGCAACTACTGAAGCAGGGGTGTCATTGGCAAAGTGAGCCAAGTTTTAACAGTATAGGTGGTCAAACTCATACCGACTTATTAGCCAAGTAACTTTTTAAGTTTGTTTATTTTTTGCGGTGAAAACATCTTGCACTATTTTCCTTTCAAGCCTTCTGCTTTCCTTCGAAAAAAGGAAGGCTACAATTTAAAGTATTTTGATAAATAAATGTGATGAATTTTTACACTATTATGAATTTTTATTTGACTCTTCACATAATATATATATTTATTTTCATTTGAAAAAGGATTGAACGTAGTGAGGAGGAACTATCAATAAGATGAAAGTATTCATGTACTATGGCTGACGTTTGAACGTGGTTGCTATGGAAACGGCAAATAAAAGTTTGTTATCGGTCGCTTAGAAGGATAGCCTCATACAAGATTGATACTCGAAATTCAAAAATGGTTCCATTTCTGACAATGCGCATGCGCACATTTTCATTTCAACACCGTTACCAGTTGCGTAATGTAACATTACGCAACGGGTGTGGAAATGTATAGCATTGTGATTGCGTTAGCCGTTTTGTAATTATTAATTACCAAATGGGAGTAGAAAAAAATATTTGTAACATTATGCTCCTGAAAATCCCAGACAAAAACGTTTGAGTAAAAAAATAAATAAGAGTGAATTAAAACTTTGTTTTTCCTATAAAATTTATAAAAAAAGAGACATTTATAAGGTTTTACTCGTGGAGAATTTACATAAACCCACTGTTTTTAGATTGAGTTCGAAAGTTACCAAAATATAAACTTGTATGTTTCGTTGCATAAAAATTTGATTAAATGATCTTTTCAAAACATTTGAAGCTATTTTGTGTAAAATTTCCGCTGGTTACAAGCAACTTTTTATTTTAAATAATGGGGTGTTCTAAATCTAATCTAAATCTAAGCTGCAATGATATATACCATTTAAGATTCATATTAAACGCATTCCCACATGCCGACATGTATAAGTTCGCGCATGCCGCTTGTGGACCTACAATATAAAAACCCAATCTCAAATGTACATAAGCCCTGCAACTCTTGTCAAGCTTCCCTGAAACAGGGGTGACATTGGAAAAGTGAAACATTTTTTACAGTATGGGTGGTCAGCCTCATACAAACCTATAAGTCAAGGAATTGTTTTGTGTTTGAAATGATTATAATACTGAATACCTCACAAAAAAAACTCACAATGACTCTCAATTTAAAATAAATAAACAATAATAATTAGAAAAGAACGCAAATTGGCACGCTTCTTATGTAAGTTGCACTTAGAAATCTTGCAGCTCACATCGCTGAAGGTACTTTCATAAGAAATGTGATCCTGCGTTCCAATAGGCAAGTGGGAGATTTTTCACTCACTGAAGATAAATTGCAGTTGACTGGAGTGTGTGTTTCCGCTGATTGTACATTGCAGAATATCCGCACAGCAAGAGACAGCAGAGAAATGGGACGGGACCTGACAAATGTTGTAGCTACTATGGAGCGTACTAGCCCTTCGCAAAAAACAGCTTTGTTGATATTGATCTTTCTGTGATTAATGCTTACTTAATGTGAATGGTTCATTGATGCATGCTAAAAAGATTAATCACAAGTTTAGCTCACCCCTCAAGTACATATATACTATTTAGGTACATACAAAAGCCGGCATCAGCAAATTATAACTCACTAGGGGCTCCGCCCCTGGCTGCTATGCAGCCCAACCCCTTCACATTAGGCAATGTGTATACTGCACATAGTTTTCTTGCGTTAAAATTTGTTATATTAGAAAACATGTTAAATAAAAAAGGCCGGTTTTGTAAAATAAATGATTTTTTTAAATCTTTTAACAAAAGAAAGAAAACTAAAAGCAAATAAAAAAAGGAAACAGGTTTTAATTTGCTCCATCATAGTCCTTGACTTATATGTTGGTATGAGGCTGACCACCCAAACTGTTAAAAAATGTTGCACTTTGCCAATGTCACCCAACAAAAGAAGAGCCTGTATGAAGAAGGTTATGACTCTGGAGGAAATAAAAGAAGTATGTAAGGACAAAAAGAAATAGCGGTTGATCTGTAATGTTTGCGGCTTTCTATCTGTAATCTATAATCTAAGCTGCAAAGATATGTTAACATTTAAGGCTCATATTAAATGCATGCCCACAGACAGGCACATGTAGGTTCGCACCTACACATTTTGCATGTGTGCATACAAATAAACAAAACCTCACGTAAACATAAACCTGGCAACTCCTGCCGCCGTTCCCTGAACCGGAGTGGCATTGGCAAAAGTGAACCGATTTTTACAGCACGGGTGGTCAGCCTCACACCAACCTATCAGTCAAGGAGCACAAAAAAATATTAATGATGTACAAAATTTTTTAATTACTTGTACACATAACAGATCCAAATTAAAATAAAGTAAAATTAGACTTAATATTTAACATTAAATTGGAATTTGTTTTGTTTTTAGTTTTGATGTCCATACATATTATTATTTGTTGATTTAAAAATGTAACTTGTCGTGTATGTTCCTTGACTTATAGGTTGGTATGCGGCTGACCACCCATGCTGTAAAAAGTGTTCACTTTGCCAATATCACCCCTGTTTCAGGGAACGACGGCAAGAGTTGCAGGGCTTATGTTCATTTGAGATTGGGTTTTTATATTGTAGGTCCACATGCGGCATGTGTTAGCGCGAAATTATAGATGCCTGCTTCTGGGAATGCATTTAATATAAATCTCAAATGATATATATCTTTGCAGCTTAGATAAGATTAGATTAGACCCCTGTTCCAGGGAAGGTTGGCAAAAGTTACAGGCAAAAGTTCGTTTGTGGGCATGCATTGTATATGAGCTTTGAATCTTTATATATCCTTGCAACTTAGATTATAGACCTCTGTGTCAGGGAAGGTCGGCAAAAGTTGTAGGGCTTTTGTTCATTTGAGGTTTGGATTTTATTTGTAAGTACACATTCAGAGTTGGGTTTTTATGTTGTAAGTCCACATGTAGCATGTGTAAGCGTGAACTTTTACGAGTCTGCTAGTGTACTTGTGTTATGTCACTGTGCTTTTTGGTTAAAGTGCTGTTTTGTCACTGTGCTGTTTTGACACTGCTGATTTGTCACTGTGCTGTTTTGTCACTGTGTTGTTTTGACACCGTGCTTTTTTGTCACTGTGCTGTTTAGTGACCCTGTTGTTATGCCACTGTGCTGTTTGGTCACTGAGCTATTTTGTCACTGTGCTGTTTTGTTACCGTGTTGTTTTGTCACCGTGTTGTTTTGTCACTGTGCTGTTCTTTCACTGTGCTTTGTTGTCACCGTGTTGTTTTGTCACTATGCTGTTTTGTCAACGTGCTGCTTTGTCACTGTGCTGTTTTGTCACTGTGCTGTTTTGTTGCTGTGGTGTTTTGTCACCGTGTAGTTTGGTCACTGTGCTGATTTGTCACTGTGTTGTTTTGTCACCGTCATTTTTTGTCACTGTGCTGTTTTATCACTGTGCTGTTATGTCACTGTGATGTTTTGTCACCGTGATTTTTTCTCAATGTGCCGTTTTGTCACTGTGCTGTTATTTAACTGTGCTGTTTTGTCACCGTGCTGTTTTGTCAATGTGCCGTTTTGTCACTGTGCTGTTATGTCACTGTGCTGTTTTGTCACCGTGTTTTTTGTCAATGTGCCATTTTGTCACTGTGCTGTTATATCACTGTGCTGTTTTGTCACCATGCTGTTTTGTCACTGTGCTGTTTTATCACTGTGCTGTTATGTCACTATGCTGTTTTGTCACCGTGCTTTTTTCTCAATGTGCCGTTTTGTCGCTGTGCTGTTATTTCACAGTGCTGTTTTGTCACCGTGCTGTTTTGTCAATGTGCCGTTTTGTCACTGTGCTGTTATGTCACTGTGCTGTTTTGTCACCGTGTTTTTTTGTCAATGTGCCGTTTTGTCACTGTGCTGTTATATGTCTGTGTTTATCACTGTGCTGTTTTGTCACCGTGCTGTTTTGTCACTGTGCTGTTATGTCACTGTGCTGTTTTGTCACCTTGCTTTTTTGTCACCTTGTTTTTTTGTCAATAAGCCGTTTTGTCACTGTGCTGTTATATCATTGTGCGGTTTTGTCACCGTGCTGTTTTGTCACTGTGCTGTTATGTCACTGTGCTCTGTTGTCACCTTCCTGTTTGTTCACTGTTTGTTTTGTCCCCGTGCTTTTTTGTCACTGTGCTGTTTTTTTACTTTGTTATTTGGTCATGTATCGTTTTGTCACTGTTATATAACTATGTAATATAGCTTTGCAACTTAGATAACAGATTATTAAATAGAATAGAAAAAGATTAAATAAAAGAAATCAAAATAATTTCTTTGACTTATAGGTTGGTATGAGGCTGACCACCCATGCTTTAAAAAATTGTTCACTTTGCCAACGTCACCCCTGTTTGACGAAAGATCGGCAAGAGTTGCAGGGCTTATGTTCATTTGAGATTGTGTTTTTATGTTGTAAGGACACATGCAGCATGTGTAAGCGCGAATTTATACGTGTGTGCTTGAGGGAATGCATTTAACATGAATATCAAATGTAATATATTTTGCAACTTATAATATAGATTTAGATTTTAGATAGGTTGGTATGCATTTGATATAAAACTTAAATGCTATATATCTTTGCAACTTAGATTATCTAGGTACATCCCTAAATCTCTCAAGTTGCTTGTACGTAGGTATTGGAAAATTTTGGATAAAAAAAAGCAATTTTGTTGAAAATTTAAATTATTTATTATGTAAAATCGTTTTTTGCCATCTATATTTCTAAAAACCTTTCAACGACTTTTTTTATTTCCCCGTTATATTTTAAAAATGCTGTATATCTTTGCAACTTAGATTATATAGGTACATCCCTAACTCTCAAATTGCTTATACGTAGGCATAAGAAATTTTTGACTTTTTTTGTATGGATTTATTTTTAAGATTTTGTTGTTTACTTAAATGTTATTTATTACTCGTATTCCTTGACTTATAGGTTGGTATGAGGCTGACCACCCATACTGTAAAAAATAGTTCACTTTGCCAATGTCACCCCTGTTTCAGGGAATGTCGGCAAAAGTTTCAGGGCTTATGTTCGTTTGAGGTTTGGATTTTATTTGTAAGTACACAATCAGCATTTGTAAGCGCGAACTACACGTGTTTGTTTGTGGGCATACATCTGAGAGCTTTGAATGAATATATCCTTGCAACCTTAGGTTATAGATTATAGGTATTTCAAAATATTGGGTAAAAACAAGCAATTTTGTTGATAATCTCCATTATTTATTATGTAAAATCGTTTTTTGCCACCTATATTTTTAAAAACCTTTTAACGAAATTCGGTTTCCCCGTTAAATTTTAAATGACTTATTGCTTGTCTAAATAAATACCTGTTTCTGGCCAAGAAATAAAGTTTGGTGAAATTCATTCCTCTTAAAAAAATTTACTTTAAAAAAAAAGGGGAAAAAAAAAAAAAAACCACCCCAAGTCGAATTCGAAAGCAGGACTTCTTTAAGTATGTTCTATCTCGAGCATTGTCCCATCGGCACGGTAGCGTAGTGGTAGAATGCGCTGATCCGTGGGAGGACCGACGACGACGGCGTAGGGTATCTTCTATCTATACTTATAAAACCAAAAAAGCGTTCGTTGGTAATGCGATAGAATGGTGAAGGACTAAACGGTTTTGGCTGTGTTTCGTTTCAGAATAAAGTACGTAATCTGGGAAGGGTTATAGCGTACAAAAAAGTTGATAAAATAACGCAGAACATGTTTAAATTTGTGAAATGCTGAACGTCGTTTTTATATGGGAATTGATCATTTCCAACTTCATCTAATTGACAGATTTTTGTTCCATATTCAAATTTCATTAAATGTGTTCGGTTTGAAATATTGTAAGAGGTTACACAAAATCAAATTGATAAAATAAACTGGTAGGTACAAAATTTTAAAATGGAATAAAAGATTTTATTCATCAACAGTCTTTACCAAACAGAACTCTTTTTTAAAAATTGGAATTTAGCTTTTCAACTGTCAAAGTCATGAAAAGCGTTCAAGGTTAAATAAATAAGTCTTTAATCTCAGTTACAAATATATGCACACATTTAAGGTTCATATTGAATGGATGCCCAAAAGGAAACACATGTTAGTTTGTGCATACACATAATGCATGTATATTTTCAAAATAAGACCCAACTGCAAATCCCAAATAACAACGGTGCAATTTATGCTGACTTAACTTTAAACAGGCAGAAGTGAAACAATTTGTACACCAACTTACAAGTCGAGGATTTATAATCTAAGTTGCATAAAAACATATGGTGGCTCTTTCAACATTTCTTAGATCCGTCTAATCTAATCTAATCTAAGTTGCAAAGATATGTTACATTGGAGATTCACATTACATGCATTCTCACAACCAGACACGTAAAGTTCGCGCTTGCACATGCCTCATGTGAACCTACAACATAAAAACCAAATTTCAAATGGGCATACACCCTGCAACTCTTGCCATCCTTCCCTGAAAAAGGGGTGACATTGGCAAAGTGAACCATTTTCACAGCATGGGTGGTCAGCCGCATACCAACCTATAAGTCAAGGAACATACACGACAAATTACATTTCAAAACATATAATCTAAGTTGCAAAGATATTTTGTCATTTTAGACTCATATTAAATACATGCCCAAAAGTAAGCACATTGTAAGTACATGCTTTCACGTGCTGCATGTGTACATAAACTTTGAAACTCCTACCACTTTCTCTGAAAACAGGGGGGCATTGGCAAAAGTGAACCAAGTTTTACTACATACTCGATCTTCTTACTTAATATTCAACTTTCTATGTGCAAACTTGAGCTCGAATCGTCCATACGAGGTAACAAATCAAAGCTAACATGAAGAAAATATGAATTTTGTATCATCAATAGGTCGTGAAAAAAGGAATTCATTTTTTCCGAATATAAGTGGCAAAGGTATTGGGGATTCACAAAATATGCATTCTCACAAGCTCACACGTATAATTTCGCGCTAACACATGCCGCATGTGGACCTACAATTTAAAAACCCAATCTCAAATGAACATAAGCCCTGCAACTCTTGCCGTCCTTCCCTGAAACAGGGGTGATATTGGCAAAGTGAACCATTTTTTACAGTATGGGTGGTCAGCCGCATACCAACCTATAAGTTTAGGAGCATAAACACAATGATCTAAATCTAAGTTGCAAAGATATGTCTGGATATGTATGATATTAAAGATATCATTTAAGATTCACATTGAATGCATTCCCACAAGCAGACATGCATAATTTCACACTAACGCATGCCGCATGTGGACCTACAATATAAAAACCTAATCCGAAATGAACTTAAGCCCAACAACTCTTGCCGACCTTCCCTGAAACAGGTGTGCCATTGGCAAAGTGAATCATTTTCTGCAGCATGGGTGGTCAGCCGCAAACCAACCTATAAGTCAAGGAACATACACAATAAATTATGTTTTTAAAATCAATAAACAATAATATGGACATCCAAAACAATGATCTATCCTAAATTATCGTATTGATTTTATTTCTTCTAATATCAATCAATATGTATACAATATACATCAACGTTTGCAACTAGCTTTATTTAAAGCATCATTAAAACCTATAAATGATAATTTAATTATTTTTGAGATGTACACAGAAAACGTTTCCTTCTGCCCAATAGAACGACAGCATTCTTTTATTGGTATTAAGCAATGAAATTATGGTTAAAATACCAATTACAGTGTGAAAATGACAAAAGATATACAACTTTCAAATACACCTCCTGAAATTTTAAAGGCTACAACATCTTTCATAACTGCAATCCATAGTTCTTCTATAATCTATAATCTATAATCTAAGTTGCAAGGATATATTCATTCAAAGCTCTTAGATGTATGCCCACAAACAAACACGTGTAGTTCGCGCTTACAAATGCTGATTGTGTACCTACTTACAAATAAAATTCAAACCTCAAATAAACATAAGCCCCACAACTTTTGCCGACCTTCCCTGAAACAGGGGTGACACTGGCAAAGTGAACAATTTTTAACAGTATGGGTGGTCACTTCAATGTACTTCAATATTTTTAAATGAGCCCAACTTCATTTGATATAATGTCCATGAAGCTCAATTGTTTTAAGTTATTGGGCGATGCCGTCTCGCTATAATAGTTACAATGATCACTTCAAAATAAGATTTCTTCGCTCATCTTTTCCATTTTCTGAAGAACAGCCATTCCCAAATTTACAAATCCACAAAACTATTGAATCTCATTTATAAAAAAAAGGCAGGATAAAATCTGCGGGGTCAGCTAGTCTATACTATAAAACCAAAACCCCATTTGTTGGTAATGCGATAAAATGGTGAAGGACTAAACGGTTTTGGCTGTCTTTCATTTCAGAATAAAGTACGTAATCTGGGAAGGGTTATAGCGTACAAAAAAGTTGATAAAATAACACAGAACCTGTTTAAATTTGTGAAATGCTGAACGTCGTTTATACATGGGAAATGATCATTTCCAACTTCATCTAATTGACAGATTTTTATTCCATATTCAAATTTCATTAAATGTGTTCGGTTTGAAATATTGTAAGAGGTTAAACAAAATCAAATTAATAAAATAAACTGGTAGGTACAAAATTTGAAAATGGAATAAAAGATTTTATTCATCAAAAGTCTTTACCAAACAGAACTCTTTGTTTTGAAAATGTCTTTGGAACTTTGACACTACCAAACAAATCTATTATTCACATTCTTGCTCTTTATAGACCACCTAACCTTAATAAACAGGGATTTTTAACTGAAATTTCATCATTTTTTAATGATTACACTAACATAAATGATAATATATTATTTCTTGGGGATATCAACTTAAACTTGCTGAACGAATGTGATCCGATAACCATATCTTATGAAAACATATATGCTAATAACTTTATGGTAAATGTATTTCTGATGTAACTAGAGAAGCAATAGTCAATGATATTGTTACAAAATCTTGTATTGACCATATTTATTTGAAGTATATAACAAATGATCCTGTAAGTGTTGGGCGTGGTTTCTGCTCTGTAAATATACGTGCTTGTGTATGTGAATATCTTATAGCTGACCATTTTGCGACAGCAATTAGTTTTCAGTATAGACGGAAAAATAAATCTGATAATGTTGTCATAAATAAACCAATGCTCATTATGTCGCAAAAACGGTTAGATAGTAATATTATTAAAACTGACTGGAATACTCTTCTTGAAGAAAATGATTGCGAATTATTATACTATAAAATTTGTAATGCTTTTGATAATTTGTATAAAGAAAGCCTAATTCCATGGTGCCATAAAAATAAAAATAGACCTAACGCTATGAAAGACTGGATAAATAGGGAGATTCTACAGGAAATAAAACAAAGAGACATCTTATTTAGGAGATGGAAGAGTACACCTAGTAATAAGTTTTATGAAAAGGAGTATAAAACGATACGTAATTACTTGAACAAAAAAATTTTGAAATTAAAGTTAACTTTTTGTAATGATAAATTTAAGAAATGTTTCAATGACATAAAAAAAACCTGGGATGAATGTAACAAAATCTTAGGCAGAAAATCTAAAACAAATTGTGATGAAGTTATAAAAAAATATTTTGTAAACAACAAATATAATTGTATTGAAGGTGTTTCCAATGAATTTGCTAAGTATTTCTCTGATAATGTATCCCAGTTAATGCACGTTTGTAGTATAAAAATTGCTGGTCCAGAGCCTGATATGCTTCCACATAGTTTTTATTTACCTAAAGCTAAACTATCTGAAGTTGTAAAAATAATAAATCTTGCAAAAAACTCTAAAACACCAGGAGTTGACCTTATCCGAATGACTGACTTAAAAAAACACGTGGAAATATTGGGACCTCTTGTTACACATTTAATTAACTCAATTATAAACCAGGGAATAATTCCTCTGAAATTAAAATGTAGCCTAATCAGACCAATCTACAAGGGTGGTGATCACTCTGTAATGGGAAACTATAGGCCAATTAGTATATTACCTGCTCTTGAAAAAATACTTGAAAAATACATTTTCTCAAAGTTGACTCAATATCTTAACAAATTTGAAATTCTGGATACCAATCAATATGGATTTCAGAAGGGTAGGAGTACAGAAATTCTACTTCAAAGTTTTTCCAATCATATTAATAACGAATTAAACAATAAAAAACATGTATTAGTATTATTCATTGACTTCTCCAAGGCTTTTGATACAATTGATCACTTAAAATTGCTTAGATACTTAGATGTCATAGGGATTAGAGGCCCAGTTTTACATCTCTTTGAAAATTACCTCTCTAACAGAACCATGACTGTTAATATTGATGGATCTAAAAGTGATATTAAGAACATCAGTGCTGGGGTCCCGCAAGGATCTGTTTTAGGCCCTATATTATATATAATTAATGTATCTTTTATTAAATATATTTTCTCAAATGTAAAATATTATGTATATGCGGATGATACTGCACTTGTCATATCTAGTGAGAATTTAGATGAATGTAACACAATGTTACAAAATGATTTTGATAAACTGCAGAATTGGTGTCATGATGCAGGTCTTTTAATTAATTAAAAAAAAACTAAAATTATGCATATTAGATCCCCTCATGCTAGAATTAGTACTGTGCCAACCATAAAAACCCATAATTATGAATGCCTTCATGTCACCAATAATTGTAGAACTTGTTTATGTGAAAATATTGACATTGTAAGCGATTATACTTATCTAGGAGTAACAATTGACTGCTTCTTCAAGTGGGACACACATACTTCAAAAACGTGCAAACGACTGAGATCTGTTGTTGGACAATTATATAAGTTAAAGTTTATATTGCCGCTCCCTACATTAAGATTGGTATATTTATAGCTTGCCGAGTCCATTATAAGATACGGCCTCACTGCATGGGGACATTCTTGCGCCACCAATATTAAAAATGTACAAAATGTTCAAAATGCTCTCTTAAAATTAATTGCTCCCATAAATGTGTATAACCAAAGGCAGAATATCCCATTTTTATTCCAATCATTAAATGTCTTGCCTATTAAGGGTATACTATGGAACATAATTATATGTCAACAATTGTTTAATGATAAATATAAAAATAAACTAGAGCATGTGTACCAAACAAGATTTACATCTAATGAAGGACTAGTTGTGCCAAGAATTAAAAACAAATATGGACAAAGAACGTTGGATTACCTTGTGCCAAAAATATTTAATTTGTTGCCAAAGGACTTTAAAAAGGAATCTACAAACATTAATAAAATTATAATATCTTTGAAGATTTGGCTGGGAGAAAGAACTTTCTTATATTAATTACCTTAACTATATTTGTGTTTTTACTCTACTCTTGTCTCCTAATTTTAACTTTAATTTACTTTTTATTTCATACTAGCACTAAATACTAAGACTTTTATTTTTTAATTTGATTGTTGCACCCGATGACAAACTGAAAATTTTTGGTTTATCGAGACAAAAGTGTTTAATTTTTAAGATTTAATATTTCTTGTAAAAATTGTTTATGAAAAAAAAAAAAAAAAAAACTCTTTTTAAAAAATTGTAATTTAGATTTTCAACTGTCAAAGTCATGAAAAGCGTTCAAGGTTAAATAAATAAGTCTTTAATCTCAGTTACAAATATATGCACACATTTAAGGTTCATATTGAATGGATGCCCAAAAGGAAACACATGTTAGTTTGTGCATACACATAATGCATGTATATTTTCAAAATAAGACCCAACTGCAAATCCCAAATAACAACGGTGCAATTTATGCTGACTTTACTTTAAACAGGCAGAAGTGAAACAATTTGTACAACAACTTACAAGTCGAGGACTTATAATTTAAGTTGCATAAAAACATATGGTGGCACTTTCAACATTTCTTAGATCCGTCTAATCTAATCTTATCTAAGTTGCACAGATATGTTACATTAGAGATTCACATTACATGCATTCTCACAACCAGACACGTAAAGTTCGCGCTTGCACATGCCTCATGTGAACTGTAATGTTCCCCTCCCCTGGCGAAGAAGGGAGTCGGAGGAACGAACGAAGAGTCGAAAAGAAAGCGCGAAAGAGGGATTTTTCCTCCTAAGTTAGAAGTGGAGCGATCAGAAGGTCAGGAGAGGATACCCTGGAATCACCAGGATTCAAGTGCAACAAACCTTCTTTGAAGGAATAGCACTAGGCTGCTTCGATTCTTTTCCACCCTTCAGTTTCAGCTGCTGGAAGAGCAATCTACCCCTACCGAGGTAGTAATTATCTTTGGCCAATTATTATGTGATCATCTAGCTAAGGGTAGGACTCCTCGTCGTGTGGAAGATTATGAAACAGAACGTTGTGTAAATTTTTTGTTTTACCGTTTCAAAATCTACTTTAGTGGCAAACCCAAGTACTTTTTGGGGGGTGTACCTCTCATACATTTCTACCCTTTTATAAGATTATAACGAGTATTGATTTTACGTTTACGCAATCAGAGATGAGGTAGTATGAACTACAATTATTTTTAAGGCGACGAGATTTAAGCATTATTAATTACGGAACGGTCTTAAGATGTACAAGTTTAATTGATTGGAATATAAGGTAGTCGAAAGTATTTTCAGACAAAACATAAATGACATAAAAATTGCGAGATGAAAGGCAGTTAGGTTTTAGTTCGTTAGTGAAGGTAATTACATGCAAGGCGATCTCTTCTTTGTTGTAATTCTTACCTTTGCGCGTCCACCTGTAAGTTAATAGGTTCATGGCTTTTACAGCATCTTTCCATGACCACCGGTCATCTGAAAGGCACTGCAAAATGGACCTTTATTAGTTATTTCAAGGAAAGGATTCGAATACACGCGACGTGAATCTAAGCATTCGACACCCTCGTCGATTAAAATGACTCTAATTAATTATGGCAAATGGCCCCAACGGCCTTTTGGGTACCGCCTTCCTTCCCCAACGTACCCTCCCCCCGCTCCGGATGGTAATCTTTTGCTGCAAAAAACCACGGGACAGGAAGGTTAGTCTGGATTGTGTGTGTTCAGCTACAAGTTACTGCAATAATGTTGGCTCCAAGCAAACTCCAAGTATATATGATCAGAGATCATGGAACATTAATCCAGCTGAGTGAGCCCAGATCATTTCAGGAACTCTCGTTGCGACCAGAGGTCGGGAACATATCCAGTTGTATTTGGCCAGAGGCCGGCTGCCAATTTTCAGGAACTTTGTTGTGATCAGGAACATATAATGACCAAGGTCACTCAGCGGTTTTCAAATTCAACTGCATTAAGTACATCTGCGTTATTCTTTGTGTGTCTCGATATGAGATTGCAGGCATTTCGGCTTCAGCACATACTGCAGAGTTGTTTGTTTATAATTTATTTATGAAATTTGTATTTTATTAGCTTGGCCAACCCCTAGTGTGATGGATGTGTAATGGTGTGTTTGGAATACATTTTCAACTTCAAGCGGCTTACTTTCAGTCCTTACTTATAGTAATGCATGCGGCGTGCAATTCCTTCATAATCTTTCTTTCATTCTCACCGCCTAAAGAGGATAAGTATTTTGTAATGTGTATGAGTGTGATTAGGTAATTCCGCTTCGAATGTTATAATATCTCAGGGCCATCCCGTGCCTGTGGACTATTCCATCACCAGGCCCACATTTAGAATCTAAGACAATAGGTCCCTGATACCCTTGTATCTCGTACCTTATAACCCTGTGAGAAGTCCACTTGCCGGGAGCCCTGACTCAGCTGTTATCCACAGAAAGGAATTCTAGGAGGGAGGCGGAAGTGATCATGACTCTTGGACAGCCGAGGACGGAAGCTTCGTGTCTCGATTATAAGTGGACCTAACATTTTTTGAATTCAATATAACATTGCAGAATTACAGTGAAAGTAACTAATTGAACGCAAAATCAAAAGTGGTGTGTGTGTGTGTGTGTTAGTACATGAAAGCAAAGTAAAAACAGCGATAGTAAACAATTTCTTAGTCTAAATAAAAAAAGGAAACCTTCCTCCACTCAGGTAAGCCAATGAATCCCTGAAAATTCATTTATAATTAACAGAAATCAAGCAATAAGTAAACTTGGAAGAAACACCAGCATTCCTCCACTCAGGTAAGCCATTGAATCCCTGGAAATACATTTATAATTAACAGAAAGCAAACAATGAATACTCCTGAAAGAAACACCAACATGAAATTAATTCAGACAAGTGGTTTTAATGAAATTAGTTATTTGTTAGTATAATTCAAGAAAACTTATCCCAGGATCTTTCTTCTCTGCTTCAACTCTGAATTAATTCGGAAATAACGGTTTTATTTTTAAATATAGAAATGCTGGAACCCAGAGACAATAAAACACTGCAATTTCACTCTCACAATTATTATTTAAAGTAAAACAAAAGAGAATTTCCGCGTTTATTATTTATAAAGTCCATCATTTTATTAAAACGTTTAAAAAGGTTTATTTCGGGTTTGATTGATTAAGTTTATATTTAATTGAGAATTTCTTATCGGAGTTTAGAAAACCAGAGTTTATAATTTTACGAGCTTGGAGAATGAAAAACCCACACGCGTGTCGGCTGTCGCACCGGATTGAGATTCGCGTTTATTAAAATTACGTAATAGAATTTATATTTTCAGTGTTTGGGATTTAAACAGAGCACGTGTGTATCGATTGGCGACAAAAATCCGACTTTCCGAGTTTATTCAAAAATTAGAAAATGAAATTAATTATTTTTTTAGTGTTTAGAGAAAACGAAAAACACATCTGTATCGACCGCAGTTCAAGATCGAAGTCCCCATCCCTTGCAACGTCAGGGGTGCATCTCTTCCCTCCCCTCCCTTGAGATACTTCCCTCTACCCCAAGATCTCAAAGTCAAAGCGATATAATTATTGGTTGAAAAACAGAGAACTCTACAGAACCTACAACATAAAAACCAAATTTCAAATGGGCATACACCCTGCAACTCTTGCCATCCTTTCCTGAAACAGGGGTGACATTGGCAAAATGAACCATTTTTACAGCATGGGTGGTCAGCCGCATACCAACCTATAAGTCAAGGAAAATACACGACAAATTACATTTCAAAACATATAATCTAAGTTGCAAAGATATTTTGTCATTTAAGACTCATATTAAATACATGCCCAAAAGTAAGCACATTGTAAGTACATGCTTACACATGCTGCATGTGTACATAAACTTTGAAACTCCTGCCACTTTCGCTGAAACCAGGGAAGCATTGGCAAAAGTGAACCAAGTTTTACTACATACTCTATCTTCTTACTTTATATTCAACTTTCTATGTGCAAACTTGAGCTCGAATCGATCATACGAGGTAACAAATCAAAGCTAAAAATGAACAAAATTTAGAAAATATGAAGTTTGTATCATTAATAAATTGTGAAAAAAGGATTACATTTTTTCCGAATCTAAGTTGCAAAGGTATTGGGGATTCACAAATATGCATTCTCACAAGCACACATGTATAAGTTTGCGCTTGCACATGCCACATGTGAACCTACAATATTAAAACCCAAATCTCAAATAAACAAATACCCTACAACTCTGGACGACCTTTCCTAAAACAGGAGTGATATTGGAAAAGTGAACCATTTTCTACAGCATGAGTGGTCAGCCGCATACCAACCTATAAGTTAAGGAGCATAAACACAATGATCTAAATCTAAGTTGCAAAGATATGTATAATTTGAGATTCACATTGAATGCATTCCCACAAGCAGACATGCTTAATTTCGCACATGCCGCATGTGGACCTACAATATAAAAACCTAATCCGAAATAAACATAAGCCCCACAACTCTTGCCGACCTTCCCTGAAACAGGTGTGCCATTGGCAAAGTGAATCATTTTCTGCAGCATGGGTGGTCAGCCGCAAACCAACCTATAAGTCAAGGAACATACACAATAAATTATGTTTTTAAAATCAATAAACAAAAATATGGACATCCAAAACAATGATCTACCCTAAATTTTCTTATTGATTTTACTTCTTCTAAAATCAATCAATATGTATACATACACTGTACATCAACGATTGCAACTAGCTTTATGTAAAGCATCATTTAAAACCTATAAATGATAATTTGATTATTTTTGAGATGTGCACAGAAACATTTCCTTCTGCCCAATAGAATGACAGCATTCTTTTATTGGTATTAAGCAATGAAATTATGCTCGAAATACCAATTACAGTGTGAAAATGACAACAGATATAAAACTTTCATATTCACTTCCTGAAATTTAAAAGGCTACAGCATCTTTCACAACTGCAATCCATAGTACTTCAATATCTTTAAATGAGCCACATTTCATTTGATATAATGCCCATGAAAATAGGCACGCTCAATTGTTTTAAGTTATTGGGCGATGCCGTCTCACTATAATAGTTACAATGATCACTTCAAAATAAGATTTCTTCGCTCATCTTTTCCATTTTCTGAAGAACAGCCATTCCCAAATTTACAAATCCACAAAACTTTTGAATCTCATTTATAAATAAAGGCAGGATAAAATCTGCCGGGTCAGCTAGTTATATATATAGATGAAAGTGGCAAATCAGTGTATGTAGTTAATGACGAGTATTTGTATGTTATGTGCGATGATGTATCTCAATGAATTAATGATGATAAACAGTTCTATGAGTAACTACACACTTCGCTGGGATAAAATTGATTCTAATCTTATCTAATCTAAGCTGCAAAGATATATAATATCATTTAAGATTTATATTAAATGCATTCCCACAAGCAGATATGTATAATTTCGCGCTAACACATGCCGCATGTGGACCTACAATATAAAAACCCAATCTCAAATGAACATAAGCCTTGCAACTCTTGCCGTCCTTCCCTGAAACAGGGGTGACATTGGCAAAGTGAACCAATTTTTTTACAGTATGGGTGGTCAGCCGCATAACAACCTATAAGTCAAGGAACATACATGACAAATTACATTTTTTAAAATCAATAAAATAACAATATATACATTGACATAAAAAACTAAATCACAAAACCAATTTTACTTTAACAAACCCCAGCCGCCAACATCACAGATCAACCGCCATTTCTTTCTATCCTTACATACTTCTTTCATTTCCTCCAGAGTCATAACCTTCTTCATACAAGCTCTTCTTTTATTATGACTCTGGATATTCCATTCATTCGCAATTTCGGATATTTGGTCCATCCATACCTTTCTCGGTCTTCCTCTACCACGACATCCATCTATTCTACCAACATATACTTTCTTCGTCAGTCTTTCCTCATTCATTCTCTCCATATGCCCAAACCATCTTAACAAACTTCTTTTAATCTTCACTTTCACACTTTCTCTTGCACCACATTCTTCTCTTACAAAATCATTCCTCACCCTGTCACTCCGTTTTTTCCCAATCATACTTCTTAGAAAGTCCATTTCAACAGTATGGACTTTACTAATTTCACTTTCATTCACCGTCCAGGCCTCGCTTCCATACATCAAGGTGGGTAAAAGTATGCCACTGCGTACCGCCAATCGAGCATTTTTAGATATGTTTTGATTTTTGGCGATACAAGCTGTGGCACCCAGTACACACCTGCCCTTCATTACTCTTCTTTCAAATTCACCGGTCATTCTTCCATCTTTTTCAAACATACTTCCCAGGTATACAAACTCATTTACGACATCAACATTCATTCCATTAATTTTAAATTCATAATTCATACTTTCATCATCTCTTTCAAAAATCAATACTTTCGTCTTACTTGCATTCAACTTCAGATGGTTACCTAACAAAGCTTCATTCAATCTAGAGAGCATTGTTTGCAATTCTACTGCTGAATCAGAAACAAGAACTGCATCATCTGCATACAGTAAAACACTCACTTTGCTCTCTCCTATCGTCAATCCACAATCATTAAGTCGAGCATCTCTGACACACTTGTCCATGACTATGTTAAATAGCCATGGACTCATCACACATCCTTGCCTCACACCCTTATAAACTTCAAACCACTCACTATACTCACCATCAATACGAACACATGCCTTACTATTTTCATAGTTTGCATGCACCGCACCTAGGAGAGCCCCATTCACTCCGTATGCTTTCAAAACATCCCATAACATACCTCTGTCTACTGAGTCAAAAGCCTTTTCCAGATCTACAAAGGCCGTGAACAGCTTCCGCCTCACCGACAATTGTTTTTCAACAAGTTGTCGTAGAGTAAAAATCTGATCAACACAGCCTCTACCGGCCATAAAGCCGGACTGTATATCGGAAATCCTTTCACTAGTAGTCAGAATCACATTTTTTATAATCACCTTACAGAAGACTTTTCCTGGTATACTGAGTAGACTGATTGGTCTGAAGTTCTGACAGTCTTTTTTGTCCCTTTTACCTTTGTAAATGGGAACAATGACTGCCTTCCTCCAATCCATCGGTACTACTCCTGCATTCACACAAAGCTTACATAATTCGTACATCCAATCTATCACGCATTCACCTCCTGCTTTCAACATTTCACCATTTATTCCATCAAACCCAGCAGACTTTCCATTCTTCAAACATTCAATAGATACTTTTATTTCCTCTTTCAAAATCCTAAATTCATTCTCTTCTGTCATTTTTCTAAACAAATTTCTTTCGCCCCGACCAAAAATCCCTTCAAAATATTCTTTCCATCTCTTACATACTTCATCATTCTCCCATACCATCTCACCAACAGCACTTTTGATTCCTGGGGTGGTCAATGCAGAATCTTTATTCCTAATGGCACCGACCCATCTCCAGAATTCCTTCCTACTGTCGGTGAAACTTCTGTTCATTTTTTCATCAATCTTTCTCTGTTCATTCGCTTTGCTTTCATAAACTACATTCTTCGCCATTCGCTTGGCTATCTTATATTCATCTTCTAGCTTTCTATCATTCCTGTCGTTCAGCCACTTTTTGTAACATTCCTTCTTTACTTTCACAGCCTCTTTTACTTTAGCATTCCACCAGGCATCCCCTTTTAATCTTCCACCTTTCGTTTCTCCACATACTTTTCGAGCACATTCAATCATTCTTTCTTTCATATCCTTCCACATGCTTTCAATATCTTTTTCATTCACATTCTTTTCAAGTTCATTCACACTTAACTTTTTTTGTATTTCTGATTTATACTTCACTTTCACGTTTTCATCACTCAGACTTTCTACTTTTATTCTTGGCTTTCTTACTTTCTTCTTACGTTTCTTCTTTCTTACTTCTCCAATCATTATTTTAGCGCATAAGAGATAGTGGTCACTGCATATTTCAGGCCCACGATAGACACGGCTATCTCTTACGGCTCCTCTCAGTCTTTCATCCACACAGATGTAGTCAATGATTGTGCGACTTCCCACAATCTGCCTTGTGTACAGATGCACATCCTTGTGCCGAAACCATGTGTTTGATGCAAAAAGGCTGTGCTCTGCACACAAAGCTATCAGGTGTCGCCCATTATCATTGACTACACCTCGTCCACTAGGACCAACAATTTTCACACATTCATCTCTTTGCTTACCTACCCATCCATTCATATCACCCAAAATTATAATGAATTCATTCTTCTTACTTTCACGCACAGCTGCATTCAACTCGTTCCAAAAATTCATTTTCACCTCCATACATTCTGAATCTACAGGAGCATAACAGGCCACCAAGAAAATTCTCATCTTGCTTGTTTTAAATTTAACAATCAAGATTCTTGGGGAGACTCTTTTGTAACCCGTTATGCATCCTTTCACATTTTCACTAACGATCACGCCAACACCTTGTCTTTCATTCCCATCTTCTACACCTGACCAGATATACAATTCACCATTCATTAGTACTTTTTCACCATTCCCTTTCATTTTTGTCTCTGT
>OX637353.1:82954-172088 GCA_951799405.1 Agapetus fuscipes
CTCGGAATGTAAATACAGGCAACTAAATGCCCTAGAAACAATTGAAATTCATAAATGTAAGCAGAATGGCCCTATTGTAAATATTCAAATCCCTCTAGCTTCCCCCCTGCTCATTGCTCCTCTCCGCAATCCGCCATAACCCAATCCCCTTAATTTTACTTTTATTCTTTGTCATTTTGTTATTATTATTATTATTTGTCTTTTTGTGTTGACTCAATAATTTTATTTGTGCTTTAAATATTTTATTTTATTTTTTGACCCTCGAATGTTTGAATTAATTTATTGTAATTATTATATATTTTTTTATTTTTAATTTTTTTTAATTTTTGACTGTTGTATTTAATTTAAATTAAGTTCATATTTCATTCATTAAGTTCATTATTATTATTTGTCTTTTTGTGTTGACTCAATAATTTTATTTGTGCTTTAAATATTTTATTTTATTTTTTGACCCTCGGATGTTTGAATTAATTTATTGTAATTATTATATATTATTTTATATTTTCTTTCTTTTAATTTTTGACTGTTGTATTTAATTTCAATTAAGTTCATATTTATTGTACCTATACCTACCTATTTATTTGAATTTATATAATTTTGATCTATGGTTTGTTCTTAATAATTTTAATTTTATATACATCACTCTTGATAATGACCTGAATATTGAAGGTCGAAAGTACTCGAGATTTAAAATATTATTGTGAAAATAAAACAACGTTTAATAAAAAATACTTTGATTTTAAATAAAATGAATTTTCACTGTGTGAATACACAAACCCTACAATATCTAAACCCTTATTTGTTCATGTTAAACTTATCTTTTAATACAAAACCCTTCCCAAGATACAAGTAAGCAATACCAAAGAAAGAACCCCACGCCCTGAGAGTGATGCTGATGAGAGCTAGCCGGATGTAAGTATCCTGTAGGTACATCCTGGAAGGTACCTTCAATTATAAACATAACAATCTCTAGAACAGTTTTTTTTTCAATACGACATTGAACGGACGTAATTTCAGCCGTACAAAATTGGTCGCAGGCTCAACTGTTCCTACGTTATACCATGAACGGGAAACAATATATTTTAAATTTGGTCTAGTCCGGCTTTGTACCCAGACTAAATAGTCGCCAGATAAGCCAGCGGCGAAATATGACAAGTAAGAATAGCACCGTTTGATCTCAAATATTTCTTCTTTGGTTAAGAATTTCAAATTCAAATTGATACAGCTTGTTACTCATGCATTTTTGTTTTGAAAATTGTACTTTATTTGTTCGTTCCTTAATTGTTTTTTTCTTTGCGTCACTCATTTTATGAAGTGGAAAACTTAAAATATCGCGTTGTTTACGAGTACGAGTTCCACCGTGGCACCAGAGCTGCAGAAACAGCTCGAAGGAGTAATGATGTGTATGGCAACGGTATCGAAAAATACAATATTGTGCGTTTTTGATTCCAACGTTTTCGTTTTGGAAATTTCGACCTTCAGAAGAAGCCTCTCGGACGGCTGGAGACCAAAGTTGATAATGAGAAATTTAAGGCTTTTGTGGAAGCGGATCCATCGCAAACCACGTCCAAGTTAGCTGTAGGCGGCAAAGTTACTGATAAAACTGTTTTTATCCAAATGAAGCTAATTGGAAAGGTCAAAAAGCTTGAATGGCGGGTACCTCACTTTGAGTGAAGTAAATCAATAAACGCGCGTCGACTGCTGCGTTACATTACTCAACCAGCAAAATAATGAAGAGATTTTAAATCAAATTATTACCTGTGATGAACAATGGATCCTGTACAATAATCGAAACGCTCATTGCAATGGCTGAACCCTGCCAAACCAAGCAAATCATGCCCCAAGCGAAAATTGACACAAAAAAGTTACTTGTGAGCGTTTGGTGGACTACTGCCGGTGTCGTTCACTACACCTTTCTTAAATCTGGTCAGACGATTACCATACTATACGTGAACAAATACTTAGGATTGCAAGATTTTTGTCAGTTCCAATGGAGTTGGTAACGCACTAAAAGAAAAATTTCGGAGCCAAAAATGAAGACAACCCTTAGCAATCAATATTTCGTGTTTAAATAAATAAATATTATTGTGGCTAGTACAGAAAATGAAAGATACGTTTTTAAGGTATATTAAAAAATACTCAACTTTAAAAACGTTTGACTATTTTGATCGTATCATGCCATCAAAGGGTCAAAAACGGGTTGCGGACATGTAAAATTTGTATGGGAATGGAAAAAAGGCGATTTTGTTTTATTTTTTAATTACATCGCCACTTAATGCTTTTTGCAGTTTTTTTTGTATTTCGATACGCTTTTCAAATTCTTTACTCTGATAATTTTAGAATTCAGTAGAGATCACCAGTTTTTATGAAAAAGCTGAAAATCATTAGGGGACACACGCACAAAACAAAAGGTACAAATTTCGACGGCGATACCCTAATGCAAACCACATTGCGGCCCGCGTTCCGTATGTTGGACAGGCCTGAATTAGAGTGAGGTACTGTTACTGTTACTGTATCCTGCCGCCGTTCCACTAGGGGTGGCCGGTACCTCCGCAGATGCGCCTCCACTTTTTTCTGTCCTTACAAACCACTTTCATTTCCTCAATATTCATCACCTTTTTCATACATACTCTTCTCTTATTTTCACTCTGCAGGTTCCATTCTTTCGCAATCTCACCTATTTGGTCTAACCATTCTTTCCTCGGCCTTCCCCTTCCGCGCTTTCCTCTGACATTTCCTTTGTACACTTTCTTCGTTAGTCGTTCATCATCCATTCTTTCGAGATGTCCGAACCATCTCATCGTACTTTTTTGTACTTTCATTCTCATATTCTCTTTTATACCACACTCGTTCATCACCCAATCATTACGTACTCTATCATTCAGTGTTTTTCCAGCCATTGCTCTCAGATAAGCCATTTCAACCGTACATACTTTACTCAGCTCACATTCATTAACTGTCCACGCCTCACTTCCATACATCAATGTCGGAACCAATATACCATTGTGGACCGCCAATCTCATATTCTTCGTAAGTTTCCTATTTCTTGCAATTCTTCCAATCGTTCCCATTACACTTCTTCCTCTACTAGCACGCTTTTCCAATTCTTTCGTCAATTTCCCATTCGACTCAAACTTGCTTCCCAGATAATCAAATTCTTTCACGACCTCCACTCTTGTTTCATTCAGTCTTATCTCAATTTCCTCGCATTCCTCAGTCCTGTCAAACACTAATACTTTCGTCTTACTGGCATTCACTTTTAAACCGTTCTTACTAAAAGCATCATTCATTTTGGTGAGTATCATCTGGAGCTCCTCCGCTGTATCAGCCAACACTACGGCATCGTCAGCATAGAGAAGAACTCCAACATTCGTCTCACCCACTTTCACACCATAATGAGAAATTTCTGCTTCTTTCATACAATTGTCCATGATTATGTTAAATAACCACGGACTCATTACACACCCCTGTCGTACTCCCTTGTAAACATCAAACCATTCGCTACATTTACCATCCACTCTTACACACGCCAAACTATTTTCATAGATGGCGCGTATTCCATTCAGAAGCTTGCCGTTCACACCGTACTTTAGGAGTACTTTCCACATCATACCTCTGTCCACCGAGTCAAAAGCCTTCTCGAGATCCACAAAAGCCGTGTAGACCTTCCGACCCACAGCCAGATGTTTTTCAACAATCCGTCTGAGAGTGAAGATCTGGTCTACACACCCTCTTCCTGGCATAAAGCCAGTCTGGATATCAGAAACCCCATGACCGGTAGACAGTCTCACCTTTTTTATGAGAACCTTACACAATACTTTACCAGCTATACTGAGAAGACTGATGGGCCTGAAATTTTGGCAGTCCTTTTTGTCACCCTTTCCTTTGTAGATAGGAACAATGACCGCCTTTTTCCAGTCCATCGGCACTTTACTCTCTTTCACACACATCTTGCACAGTTCAAACATCCATTCAACCATGCACTCCCCAGCACATTTGATCATCTCAGCATTCACACCATCATTCCCAGCAGCTTTTCCATTCTTCAGATCTTTTATACTTATTATCACATCCTCTTTCACAATTTCTTCATCGCTGTCATTATATTCAACATCATAATAGTCTCTTTCGCCCTGGCCATATAAATTTTTAAAATATTCATTCCATCTCTTCCTTACATCACTTTCGTCCCACAGCAAGATTCCCTCAGCGTTTTTAATGCCTGGGGTGGTTGATCCGCGACTTTCGTTTTTATCACGTACCCAGCTCCAGAATGGTTTTTTATTGGTGAGGAAATTCTGCTGCGCTCTCTCATTTTCCTTACTTTCTATTTTCATCTTACTCTCAAAGACAACGGTTTTGGCTCTTCGTTTTGCTTGCTTATATATCTCTTCTAGAGCTTGATTTTTCCTATCATTCAGCCATCTATTAAAAGCATTCTTCTTCTGTTCAATAGCTTCTCTCACTTCGTCATTCCACCATGCATCACCTCTTCTTTTACAGACCTTCGCTTCACCACAAACAGATTTCGCACATTCAATCATATTTTCTTTCATTTTTGACCACATTTTTTCAACACATCCTTCTTCTTTTGTTTTTTTTAACTCATCGTGGTTAAGTCTTTCATTCATCTCACATTTGTACTTTTCTTTTATACTTACATCATTCATTTTTTCAACTTTTATTCGCTTCATACTCACCAATTCCTTTTGTGCTCTTCTTTTTACATCTCCTATCATTATTCTCGAGCACAGCAAATAGTGGTCTGTGTTCAGCACAGCTCCACGGTATACTCGAGAGTCTCTTACATCCCCTCTCATTCTTTCATCCACACAGATGTAGTCAATAATTGTACGGTTGCCCGCTCTGTTCTGCCACGTATACAAATGTATACTTTTGTGGTTGAACCAGGTATTCGACGTAAAGAGTCTATGCTCCATACATAGGCTTATAAGCGCTCTACCGTTATCATTGGCTACACCTTTACCACTCGGTCCTACCACCTTTTCGCTATCATCTTGTCTCATACCTACCCATCCATTAAAATCTCCTAGTAGAATCGTTCTTTCATTCTCTTCTTTCTGTCTCATAACAATGTTAACTTTCTCCCAGAATTCTTCTTTCACTACCCTGCATTCCGAGTCCACTGGGGCGTAGCACGCAATCAGTAGAACTTTCATCCGTCCAAATCTCATTCTCACTAACAATATTCTCGGGGAGACTCTTTCATACTTAGTAATACAACCTTTCGCTTTTTCATCAATGATAACACCTACACCCTGTCTCTTGTATCCATCTTTCACCCCACACCATACAAAAAATTCACCATTTACCATTTCCTTTTCTCCATCTCCTATCATTTTCGTCTCAGTCACACAAAGAACTTTTATTCCTCTCTCTTTCATAATATTTGAGATTTCCCTCTCTTTACAGTCATTCCAGTCCCTCACGTTCCACGTTGCAAACTTCCATTCCTCTTTCTTCGCATACTTTCTTCTCACACATTCTTTTCGTCGCTCGCACACTTCTTCAGCCTTCCTGACAGAATCAGCTTTGACGCCTCTACAGAGGCCATTTGACACTCCCACGGCTTCCGGGCGGCGGAGGTTGTCAGTCTCTGCGCGCCCCCTCTCGTGCTGTGCAGCGCCGTCCTCGCAGTTGTCAGCTGGTGGCCTGCAGTACAGGCGACGTCCCGCCCGCCTGCCACGCTTGCGCCTCCTCCCCCCAGCACTATCCACGACATGTCCTCCCTGTCCCTGCACTACCCTCCGCACACAATCGCTCACTTCAATGTGACAGACAGGGCTATGTCTTCTCAGACTTAGGAGTTCATTGATCGTATAAGATCGCACCATTTATTAAGTTATATTAAATTATTTATATTATTACGTTAAAATCCAATAATTCAAATCAAATATTGACACATTAAAATTTGAACACAAATCATTTTTATCACATTAACCGGTCACAAGCATTGGTCACAACATTAAAATCCATTATTCTTTAAAGTAAATTAGTTAAAATATTTATATCATATTATCGTCAAAAATTTAAAATTATTAATCCGCAAAATTATATTGTCACAAAAAAAAAAAACTATTTGTCATTCAGATTAAAAACACAAATTACACAAAAACGTTACATTCATTACGAGTATTATGGGTTATGATATATTAAGTAAAAAATTGTAATTTATCCTTAATTATTAATTCAAATGTACTATTTTACGAAACAATTAATTTGATTTATTATTTAAAAAAACAATCGCGGAGCTGACAGCACACGCTGTGTCGCCAAAGGCGCCATCTTGCGGTCCACCAATGACAATGTACAATACAAAAAATAGCAATCCAAAAAATTATCATACAAAATAAACAAAATATCGTAATTTTTTTATACCGTAGGTATGTAAGATTATAGCAAATGAAGACAGATTAAAGCAGGTTGAAGAATTTGTATATTTGGGGAGTATGTTTACAAGAGACGGAAATGTGGATAAGGACACTGAGAGAAGGGTTAGAACTTTTCGAAAAAAGCAAAATTGCTAGTACATAACGGAGTTCTTGTACCGACCCATATGCATGGTGGTGAAGCTCCAACGGGGAAATGGCGTGATGGTTAGTTAATTAATAGGTTTTAGTGTGACGTCTAGGAATGGGCCAAATGTGGTTTGAACTGAATATGAACTTCGGCCGAACATTCGGTTAAAATAAAAAATTCAGCCGAAGTTCGGCCGAGGTTTGGCAAAAAAGTAACATAGTATAGTTTCTAGTTACTGTTATTTGTTAGAAGAATACTAAGTTTATTGCATTTTTGTTTCAATCTGACATCTATATAACGGAGTAGAAGAATATTTATTTTTATCAAATTGTGAATTAATGTTCACTTGTTCATACTAAAATAAATGACGATGAGTGAGTATATAACTTGAACTTATTTTTATTTTACGGTTATAAAAGATACTATGACATCCAATTATAACAGTCAAAATGGTACAAGTAGGTATTTTATTTTACTTTTTCTTACGCGCCAAATGTTCGGATTTTCAACCGAATTTCGGCCGAATGACGAAGTTCGGTTCAAGCTGCCGAAATTTGGTTGAAACGAATGTGAACCGAACTTCGGCCCATCCTTAGTGACGTCTGATTTTGTTTGTCACAACTAAGTGCATCAATGTTGATAGCAATTGATGTTGTTACTACGATGCACACTAGAATATTCTTTTGGTGGTTTTATGTACTCTGTTCTGTAACTGTAACTCTGTCGCCATTCCGCTAGGGGTGGCCAGAGCCTCTGTAGAGTTGCCTCCATTTTTTCCTATCCTGACATACCTCTTTCAATTCCTTCATATCCATCACCTTTTTCTTGCATTTTCTTCTTTTACGCTCACTTTGTATTTCTCATTCTTTCACAATTTCCTCAATCTGATCACTCCATACTTTTCTCGTTCGTCCCTTCCCTCTTTTTCCTTTCACACTTTCTTTGTTTACATACTTTGTCAGACTATCATCATTCATTTTTTCCACATGCTCAAACCATCTTATCACATTCTTTTGTACTTTAACTTTCACATCCTCTTTCAAATTACATTATTTTTTTACCCATTCATTCCTAACTCTATCCCTCAGAGTTTTTCCTGTCATGCTTCTCAAATGCTTCATTTTCACCGTACATACTTTACTCATTTCGCTATCATTCACTGTCCATGCTTCACTTCCATACATCAAAGTCTGTAACAATATGCCATTGTGTACCGCCATTCTCAGATCCATCGTCAATTGCTTGTTCTTTGCTATTCTTCCTATTGCACCGACCACTCGCTTTCCCTTGCACACCCTATTCTCAAGTTCTCTTGTCATCTTTCCATTCTTTTCAAACATTTTCAAATAGCTTTTCAAGTATCTAAATTCATCCACAATTTCAACTTTCGTACCATTCAACATGAACGTGTATTCTTCAGTTTCATCCCTTCTGTAAAAAATCAGTACTTTCGTCTTACTTGCATTAATTTTCAACTTGTTTGCACACAGAGCATGATTCAAACTAGAGAAGAGGTCTGGAGTTCCGCTGATGAATCAGCAATTAATACTGCGTCATCAGCATAAAGCAGAACTCCGACTTTTCTCTCTCCAATTTGTATGCCATGTCCTTCCAGATTCGCTTGTTTAACACAATTATCCATGATTATTTCGAATAACCATGGGATCCGATCACAGGGTCTCTGATATTCAATCTGGCTTTATGCCAGGACGAGGTTGTGTGGACCAAATCTTTACTCTCAGACAGATTGTTGAAAAACATCTGGCTGTGGGGAGGATGGTCTACGCAGCATTCGTAGATCTCGAGAGGGCCTTTGACTCGGTGGACAGATGTATGCTGTGGAATGTTCTCAGGAAGTACGGTGTGAATGATACTCTTCTGAATGTGATACGTGCCATCTATGAAAATAGTTCGGCATGTGTAAGAGTGGATGGGAGATATAGTGACTGGTTTGATGTATATAAGGGAGTGAGGCAAGGCTGCGTGATGAGTCCATGGTTGTTTAATATAATCATGGACAGTTGCATAAAAGAAACTGGAATATCAGAGAGCGGAGTGAAAGTGGGTGAAACAAGAGTTGGAGTACTTCTTTATGCTGATGATGCTATAGTTTTAGCTGACTCGGCGGAGGAACTCCAAACGATGTTAACCAAACTGAATGATGCGTTTTGTAAGAATAGCTTGAAAGTAAATGCGAATAAGACAAAAGTATTAGTGTTTGACAGGAATGAAGTATGTGAGGAACTAACAATTAATTTGAATGGAATAAAAGTTGAAGTAGTGAATGAGTTTGACTATTTAGGAAGTAAGTTTGAGGCGAATGGTAAGATGACGAAAGAATTAGAGAAGCGTGCCAGCAAAAAAAGATGTGTGATAGGAGCGTTTGGTAGAATAGCGAAGAATAAAAGGATACCAAAGAAAATGAAAATGGCGGTACACAATTGTATTTTGTTGCCGACCCTGATGTATGGAAGCGAGTCATGGACGTTGAATGAAAGAGAAGTAAATAAGGTATGCACCGTAAAAATGGCTCATTTGAGAAGTATGACAGGAAAAACACTGAAAGATAGAGTGAATGGGTTCTCAATGAATGCGGAGTAAAAGAAAGCGTGAAAGTGAAAGTTCAAAGAAGTGTGATGCGATGGTTTGGACATATTGAAAGGATGAATGAAGACCGACTGACAAAAAGAGTGTATAAAGGGAATGTAATAGGTAAGCGTGGAAAGGGAAGACCTAGGAAACAATGGATTGATCAGATAAATGAGATTGCGAATGAATGGAATTTACAGAGTGGAAACAAGAGAAGAGCATACATGAAAAGAGTGATGAAATTAGATGAGATGAAAGAAGTATTCAAGGACAGAGTCAAGTGGAGGCACTTGTGTGGAGGTACCGGCCACCCCTAGAGGAATGGCGGCAGGATATAAGACAAGACAAGACATGGGCTTATTATGCAACCCTGTCTCACACCCTTATACACATTAAAATACTCGCTGTATTCTCCATCCACCCTGACACACGCCCTGCTATTTTGCATAGATGGCGGTGTAGACGGTGTAGACGGAGTTTAAATAAAACACGTTATTATACTGTGTAACAAATAAACAAAACCTCACATGAACATAAACCTTGCAACTCCTGTCGCCTGTCCCTGAAACCAGGGTGGCATTGGCAAAAGTGAACCGATTTTTACAGCACGGGGGGTCAGCCTCATACCAACCTATCAGTCAAGGATATATCCTTTTGCCGAAATCGAAATAATATTATTGCAATATCCGTATCTGTATCCGTATCCTTTATTTTACATCGATAGCATCTCTGTCATTCCACGTTTGTGTTTTTATTCATTCGTAGACAAATCAATAAATAAAATGTACACCACACAATTGTATTAAAATGAATCATTTGTGCGTGATAATTATGCATAATTATGCATGTCTGCTTGTGGGAATGCATTTGATATGAATCTCAAATGATACATATCTTTGCAGCTTAGATTTGTGCTCGACCTCGCGCTGGCTTGCCACGGCGTAGAGGGGCGTCCCTCGGGTGGCGGATGAGGGGTAAGGTCGGTGGATCTACTAAGTAGTCCTCCCGGCTAGGTCCAATGGACCCGCTGACCAACGGCAAGTGCGGTCCTCCATTCATATTGGGGGTTGTGCGTAGGGCCTACGACCCGACCACATAAAAAACCTACTGTAACGAGACCAAACAGTAGAAAAAGCCTCGGACAGGGACTGATTTTGGAAAAACGACACTTGCAAGGAAATAAGGACTTGAGATTGGAAACATGGAATGTGTTGAGCATGTATAGACCGGGAACTACAGAGGCAGTTAGCAGAGAATTTGACCATTACAAATTAGATATATGTGCTCTACAGGAAATGAGATGGACTGGAAGTGGAGAGATGAACATCGCTGATAAAATAATATACTTCAGTGGACCGGAAACCAGACATGAAAAAGGAGTGGGTTTCTTAATAAACAAAAATATCCAAAAAGCAGTCATCAGCTTTAGACCTGTATCGGATAGAATAGCAGTCTTGAGACTGAGAGGCAGGCTTTTCAATATCAGTCTCATTAATGTTTATGCTCCAACAGAAGAAGCCCAAGATGAACACAAAGACAACTTTTATAATGAGCTGGACTCTATATATGATGAACTGCCGTTACACGATGTAAAAGTCGCTTTGGGGGACTGAAATGCAAAAATTGGAAAGGAAGACATTTTCATGGATACCATTGGCAAACACAGTTTACACAATAACACGAACGATAATGGTCTCAGATTAATATCGTATGCATGCTCAAGGAACATGATCGTGTCTTCTACAACATTCCCACACAAAAACATTCATAAAGAAACTTGGAACTCCAGAGATGGACGCATCAAAAATCAAATTGACCATATCATAATTGACAAACGCCATCGTAGAAGTATCAGAGACGTGCGAAGCTACAGAGGAGCAGAATGTGACACTGATCACAACCTAGTGATTACAAAATTAAGATTGAGAATTAAGACAATAAACCCCTGTGAACAGGCCTTACCAAAATTTAATCTTGATGCACTGGAGGACTGTAACATACACGAACAATATGTTTCAGAAATACAGAAGCGACTCGAAACTATTCAAGAGCCAAGCAGTACAAATGAGCTATGGGAAAATATTAAACAATGCACTTTAGAGGCAGCCAAAACTACTCTGGGTAAACCTCAAAAAAAGAAAAAGAGAAGATGGTTTGGTGATGCATGTCAACGGGCGGTGGAACAAAGGAAAAAGGCTAGAAACATGTGGTTGATGGGATCAGTGAGTGAAGACGAATATAGAAATATTAAGCGTGAGACCAGGAAAACACTTAGACAAGAAAAGAAAAAATATCTTACAGGATGGCTGGAGGATCTAGAAAAGCATTATAATGCAGCTAAAAGTAGAACTTTCTACAGTGAGATAAAAAGCATGAAGGGAACATTCAAACCATGGACCACAATGATAAAATCTGGAAACGGCACAGTGATACTCGAAACAGATAAAGTGCTGAACAGATGGAGAGAATATTTCTCGGAATTGCTTAACGTGCCAAACACAGAAAAAAGTGAAGAGATAGAAATATCCACTGCAGAAATACAAATGGATCCTCCCACCTTAACGGAAGTTGTAAATGGAATTAAACACCTGAAAAATAGGAAAGCTCCTGGTGTGGATAATATACCGTCTGAACTTATCAAGAGTGGAGGCATGGCAATGGCCAGGAAGGTGCACGAATTACTAGTAATGATATGGGAACAGGAAACTATCCCCGAAGAATGGAATGTAGGAGTAATTGCACCTATACACAAAAAGGGGTGCAAAGCAGAATGCACAAACTACAGAGGTATTGCTTTGCTGCCAACTTGCTATAAAGTACTGTCGTACGTATTACTACTGCGAATTACACCTTACGCAGAAGACTGCTTGGGGGAATATCAGTGTGGCTTCAGGAGAGGGAGAAGCACGACAGATCAAATTTTCGCACTCCGACAAATGTTTGAGAAACAATGGGAATTTTCCAAAGAGGTCTTTAATTTGTTCATAGACTTTCGACAAGCATATGACAGCGTGAACCGACTAAGTCTAAAAGATACAATGCTTCTCTCTGGTATTCCAAAAAAGCTAGTGAGACTTACAGAAGCGTGTATAAAGGGTTCGAAAGCAGCAGTCAAAGTGCAAGGAGATGTCTCGGATACTTTCACAGTTGGAACGGGCTTAAGACAAGGCGACCTACTCTCTCCAGTGCTTTTTAATATTGCATTGGAGAGTGTGATACGCAGCATAAATAACGTATCAGGTGGAATCCATTTGGGAGTAAATCATAAGATCTTTGGATATGCAGATGATTTGGCATTGGTAGCTAGTAATCACCACGAACTGGACGAGATGTACTCGACAATCAAAAGTCGTGCAGCCACAATGGGATTGAAAATCAATGTTGATAAAACAAAGTTTCTTTACTTGTCCAAACTCAACTATTTCAGAACACCACCATACGGACATATTACTTTTGGTGAAGACAGTATAGAAGAAGTGCTTAAATTTACATATCTGGGTAGCATTCTCACAAACACTAATGAAATGAGTGTAGAAATAACATCTAGAATACAGAGTGGCATAAGAGCAGCGGCGGCCCTGAACAATCTCCTAACAACTAAGTCCTTGTCCAGAAGAGTGAAACTTCACATATACAATAGCCTCATTAAACCAGTGGTCATCTATGGTTCGGAATCTTGGTGTATGACCCTAAACGACCAACAAAGACTTCTGTCTTTTGAAAATAGGATTCTAGAAAAATATTGGGTCCACGACCGGGTATTGCAGAAGGAACCTGGAGGCTTAAAAGTAATGAAGAAATTCGCTCCACAACTAAACAACCATTGCACGAGAGACCAGTTTCAGATGCTACGCAAACAAAATCACAGAAAGACTATGCGCACCGGTTGGAAGATATGGTGACCATCTATAGTCAAGTAACAGAGGCCCCGTTGGCTGGTTTCCAGAGGAATGCCAAGTACTACAATTTGAGGAGGAAGCAAGTGACGTATGCAGTCGGAGAGATAATGTGGCGCAGGAATTTCGCCCAGTCCAATGCTGTTACGTTCTTTTCAGCCAAGTTGGCGCCTCGCTTTGTACCTACCAAAGTGTCAGCCAAGTTGTCAGAAACGGTGTATACCCTGGCGGACGTGGATGGAAAAGCTGTGGGGAACTATCACGTGAAGGATATTCTCAAGGCTGGACCTACTATGGCGGAAGAGTAAACTACTTTCCTACGAGAAAACGAGAATTAGATGCGTAAACTCATTTACCAACACCAAGATGTCTGCGATTTACACGCACGACGTCTTCTCTATAAACTGATTAATTACTCCATATCTTATTTTTGCAAATTCGATTTTTGTCCTGAAATATGACTTTGACCGTTACCCGTTGAATTGCGCCCTCAGCAGGGAGTACTGTTCGGAGTCATTCCGTTAATTTTTCTTAGCATCAAAACCTTTCTACATCAATACCTACTCGTTTGTCCAGGGAGACCTGTTTACTGTCCATTTATATTTTTATTATTATTTAAATAAATGTTTATTTTTCTTCTTATGTATTCTTTCAACTCGCATATTCATTTATGCTCAACTGCAGAAAACTGTCTGTTTTTGTCTCCGACCCACAGTATCAACTCCTTGCGAGTTGGATCAGGTAATTTGGTCAGGTCGTGAGTCAGAATCCAGCAAGTTCTCTTCGGAGAATAGATCTGTACTTTCTTTCTTGTTTACATGTTTTGGACGCGGGTTGCCTTTTGATTGCGGACTCAAAGTACACACTCTCATGAGTGATGTCAGGTTATTTGGCCAGGTCACAATCCAAGGTCACCAGCTGTTTATCTAACACTGTACCTTCTTTTATCTGTTTCATTGTTTTTGTATTTTCTTACTTTGTCCACGTTTATTGCCTTCATGATTTTTCAACTTTCCAAGTTTTGATAAAAACTTGGTGGCGCTCAAAAAGGGAACGAGAAGGAGAGCTGAGCTAGTCCAGATGTAGACATCAAGAGAACATCTGTGAACATCATAGGCAATGCACCTTGACAAAGGTGGTGTGCTGCCGAACGCTGTAAATGCGTGGGAAGACGTAACAAGCACGTATTGGGAAAGGGTGGAGCCCTTGCCAGTAATGCTGGAGTGCGTTGGAGCAGTTCAAGGGGACTGGGCACAATCTGGGATGATTGTGGGGCGCTTGGGAGAAGCGTGAGGAGTGGTTTGACGTAACCGGGATACTCTTGCAATCCAACGGGATTGGCAACGCCGGAGTGCGTTGGAAGACTTACGAGACTTGAAGTCCGACGGGACTTCGTACCAGTCTGACGAGACTTGGGGGAGTCTGCTGACTCATTTTTTGAAATCACCTTGGAGTGATGGGTACGCCAGGCTTGCATCTTCAGATGGCGCCAACGGATTGTACCCCTGTGTTTATTTATCATGTTATTTATTGACGGAAGGAAGGTTTTCGCCATGTGAGCAGAACCTGAGGAAACACTGGAACCAAAGGAGATGAGTGGTATGAAGATTGACCACCTCCTGAAGCCAGGCCAGGACTTCTTAAAGCATTGTCAGCTGGGACAGTCACCAACGGCATAGTGTTTGCCGGGGAGTTTATTTATTGTCATGTACGTCGGCGTATACTGCACTGAGGCAGTGTATACCGAATGTTGACTTACTGGAAACCCCTCAGAAGGGCTTGTTTCAGGGCGTACGCTAGTTACCACCCTATACCTGCCCAGGCAATGATCAACGCTTCTTCGTTGTTCATTGAAGCAAAAACCCTAGCACCCAACTTTGTGACTAGGGCTAGAGTCCTAAATCGTCACTGGTCGAAGCGGTCAAGAAATGCCGACAGAGTGTGGTCAGTACTGTGTGTCTTCAGACCGGTATTGTCACATCTCAAGTAGGAGATCTTCACCTCTACTTCAAATACTACAACATCTGTCTTATATTTTTGTATTTTCTCATGTAATTTATGTATGTATGTAATATGTATACCCTGTACTTCATGTAAATAATATGTATAACCTGTACTTTCCAATCCCAGGATTACCTGTGTTGAATAGTGAGATCAGTGTGCTACGCCCTCTTTGCGTTGCACTGGCCAATGAACAGGTCACCTCATTGTTTTTCCATGGTGTTCCTACCTCCTTTCCGCCTCTCTTGGTTTCTTATCGGTTCTTCCAAAAGAGTGTGAATCGAACCGAAGGATCATAAGTAGTTAGATCCTTTCCTTTTGTTACCCACATGTAACAGACAAATTGTTATTGTTTTGTATGAGAGCTCACCACACTGTACTTATTGACTGCTTGCTGGATGATTTTGGTCTGTTAGGCAGGTAGATACCTAAAAATATATTTCTGTGTACAAAGGCAAAATTATTGTGTTTTCAAGAGCAATAAGTGAAAAACGAGCTAGATTCGTTAGTGCTTTAGGGTCCTGTACCCCAAATGTGAAATGTGTGCCACCATTTAAACTTAGAACAAAGACCAAATTCTACCACTTAATAATCATGACTTAAATTTTTATTATTTTACAAGAACAAAACATCACTTTTACAATTTCATTTTATTTTGTCTTGTAATGTAATATGTAATGTACAAATTTGTTTCTGTGTCAATTTCAATTTGCTTTGTCTCATAATATTTTACACAATTTCTTATACATATTTTAAACCTGTTTCAGAACTACCTGTGTACAATTCATGTCGTCTGCGTACGACCTCTTCTCTGTATGTCTTGTTCAATCACCGCCACCTACGCTTCGCACTGACTGGTATACTGTTAAACATATATTTTAAACTATGTCTGAACACAACGTCAAAAACTCACTTCGCAGGATTCTCTGCGTGTGGTGCGTTTTTGCCTCAGCGACGAGCGGGAATGTCAGGAAGCTAGAATGTCTGATAGTTATAAAGAGTTACCTGTTATAAAGAGGAAGAAGACATATTCACTAAGAACTGTCACTAACAAGGTGGGAAAGAACATTATACCTATCAAAGGAGGAAAATAATGCCTACCAAATTGGGAAAACAGAAATGATCTGGATCCCAAATTGAAAGAAGAAGAGGAGGCTGAGAATGACCGTTGGGGGAGAAATAGAGTAGAAAAACCCGTGTAAGCTTCGCGTCATGCTGGTGGGAAGGTTATAAAAGCCGCCGAAGCCCAACATTCCGGTACAGAAGCTCTTCCAAGTCTACACAGACAGCACGGACCACTCTGTTGTAATTTAAAATAAACCCCATCGTTCCTTTACCTGGTTTTTACCTACCATCACCTATATTTTGAAACTCTTTAGCATCAGTGGAAAGCGAGCCAGGTGTTGGGCCATGAACACGACCCTGAGGAGTCTCTTTTGCTAGCCGAGCATCTGCAAAAGCGCGCAACCTAACCTCAAAGGAGCCCCCTTGTCCGTTGTCGGAATCCTAACCTCAAAGAGGTGACGGTTCGCGGCAGCGGGGGGCCCAGCAGGGCCGTGATTTAAATTATCTCATTACAATAGTTATACATTATAATATAGTAGTCATAAATTGTTATATAATAATAAAAAATAATATTAGGATGATTTATTTGATGAGCGCTGTTTTTGTGTGTATCACACCTCAAGAGCCCTCTGCGAGCTTGGTCGTCGCTGTAGAAAGCGCCAATTCTCAAGCAAGACCCAGTTGTTGTAAGGTTGGGTGGACTTCTCAGTGACCGGTCTTTGGTAAAGGTTTATAAATTTTTCAACCCAGCGAAGAGCACATTCGAAATATAAATGGTATATTTTTGTGCTCCGCCGGGATCCGAATCCACAACCTTCCATTTACGAGTCCGAAGTGTTGCCACTACGGACTACGAACCGGTCCAAGATGCCAACGACACGCGGTGTACCTGAGCGGTTACCCATCCAAGTACTGTCCGCGCCCAATGTTGCTTAACTTCGGTGATCCATGGGAACCGGTGCTTTCAACATGGTAACGTCGTTGACGTTAACGTCGTTAACGTCGTTGATATAGTATTCCTTGACTTCGGTATAAGACTGACTACCAATGCTGTAAAAAATAGTTTACTTTGCCAATGTCACCCCTGTTTTTGGGAAGGTAAGTAAAGTTTCTGGGCTTGTGTTCATTTGAGGTTAGGATTTTATTTCAAAAGTAAAAGAAGTATGTAAGGATAGAAAGAAATGGCGGTTGATCTGTAATGTTGGCGGCTAGGGTTTATTAAAGTGAAATTGGTTTTGTGATTTAGTTTTTTTGGTGTCCATGTATTTATTGTGATTTGTTGATTTAAAAAATGTAATTTGTCATGTATGTTCCTTGACTTATAGGTTGGTATGCGGCTGACCACCCATACTGTAAAAAATGCTTCACTTTGCCAATGTCACCCCTGTTTCAGGGAAGGACGGCAAGAGTTGCAGGGCTTATGTTCATTTGAGATTGGGTTTTTATATTGTAGGCCCACATGCGGCATGTGTTAGCGCGAAATTATACATGTCTGCTTGTGGGAATGCATTTAATATAAATCTTAAATGATATATATCTTTGCAGCTTAGATAAGATTAGATTAGAAACATGCAACATTTGTAATCGCAAACATACACGAGTCTGTTTGTGTGCATGCATTAATGTGAATATTTAATCTAAATATATCATTACAACTTAGATTACAGCATTTAGATACACAAAATAGTACAACGATCGACTTAATTCTCTGATTTATCTCAAAATTAATTTACATTCAGCTATAGTAGTGAATTGTACTGAAAACAAAGGAGAAAGTTAATATAACTTGTATAAAGTAAATAATTACTCAAACCTTCAGTCTCGATAATGTGATTCAATAAGAAACTCGGCTGCGAGATGTTTCCATGAAATCATCAAAGTACATTGGAGTTCTCATCTGCTCAGCTCAATGTTGCTTTAGAGCTTAAAACAATACAATCAAAACTTCAATGTCAATATGTCAACATTCTCACAATAACAAGATTGTATAATCAGAATAAAAAACGAAAAAAAATTGTAAAGAAAAACATAATTTCTAACCGCCTACATAACAGATCAGCCGCCATTTTGTTATCGGACCTTACATTTATCCAATGTCATAACCTTTTACTTACAAGCTCTCCTTTTATTATGACTCTAGATATCCCATTCATTCGCTGTTTCAGGAATTTGGCCCATCCATACCTTTCTCGGTCTTCCTCTACCACGACTATCTATTCTTACAATACGTATACTTTCTTCATCAGTACACGACATTCTTCTCTTCTCACCCTATTACTCCGTCTTTTTCCAATCATACTTCTTAGGTAGTCCATTTCCATGTACGGATTTTACTAATTTCCCTTTCACTCACCGTCCAGGCTTCACTTCCATACATCAGAGTGGGCACTACTATACCACCATGCACCGCCAGTCAAACGGTGTTACACAGTCTTACTTGCACCGAGTACACACCTGTTTTTCATTATTCTTCTTTCAAATTCACCAGTCATTCTTCCATCTTTTTTAAACTTACTTCCCAAGTATATAAATTCATTCACCACGTCCACATTAATTCTATTTATTTAATTTTTTTTTTAATATATTCATCATCTCGTTAAATAGCCACGCGCTCATCACACATCCTTGTCTCATACCCTTAAAAGCTTCAAGCCATTCTCTTTACTAAACATCAATACGTTTCCTTAAAAAGAATTCATCCATCTCTTGTATACTTCTTTATTTTCCCATACCATCTCACCGGCAGCATTTTTGACTCCCGGGGATGTCAATGCAAAATCTTTTTTTTAATTTGTACTGATTCTCCTCCAAAATTCTTTCCTATTGTTGGTGAAACTTCTATTCATCTTTTAATCAATCTTTCTCTGTTCATTCATCTTGTTTTTATAAATGTTCTTGCGAAATAAAAGTCTATCAAATTAGTATAAATTCTACAAATTTTGTCGCCTTTCCTTGAAAAATGGGTGAGATTAACAAAACATAAACCTATTTTTACAGCTTGACAGGCCAGTTTCATATCAGCGCATTGGTCAAGGATCAAAACGAAGAAAACAATTATATACTCGTAGCATAAGTACAATATTATATTATATTTTTTAGTGTTGATCTGTTAACAATATTATACGTTTAAATGGAAAAAGAAAACTACATTTAAGTACCTATTCCATATACGAGGATACGAATATGGAAATTTGTAAGGAAAAACCTGTAATTAACACTCGGTCTTTGTAATATAGTGTCATTGCAATCAGTATAAAAACAACAATGATTTGGTGTTTGAAGAAATTGAAATCTCAATTTTAATAAATAGACACTCAATAACGCAAATGAGTTTCAGATGCTTTGTCTGTTGTCAAAAGGAGAAAATTTTCTAAGACGCTCTAGCTCTCAAATGTGAGCAGAGCAATGGGGGAAAGAAACCTTTTATTCATTTAACTAAAAAAATTGATACTGCAAATGAATGTTAGATCGTTCAGTGCACATTCAAATGTAATAACGTGTAAGGATTTATACATTCAAAATATTTGATTTGAAATATATTTTATATTGTGAATTATCTTCGCATCCTACTCGCGAAAACGTTGTGTTTCTCATATAAAAATATTAATTATTTGAACTTCTGTCTTTGTTAACTGAAGAAACCTGCAGCTTTTTTATTAGGACACTGAACACTTTTTTCTTTATTTATAAATATTAGGATGGTTTCTTTGGTGAGCGCTGTTTTTGTGTAAATCAAAACTCAAGATCCATTTGCGAGTTCGGTCAAAATTCTTAAAAAAACGACGAAATGTCGTGTGGACGAAGTGCCAAGTGACCGATTTGTCTATGACTGAGTTGTCTTTGGACGGGTTGTCGTTGACCAATTTGTCTTTGGCCGAAATGTCGTTGGCTGAAAAGTCGTGTGGACGAAGTGTCGTGTGACCGATTCGTCAATGGACGAACTGTCGTTGGACGAGTTGTCTTTTACCGATATGTCGTGGAATCTAAAAAAATAAGCATGACAACGACAGAAGGCTTTTTCTTGTCGTGTGTATTTTCAATTAACGTAATCTTTTCGCGGTCCGTCGGTTTTTTACAGCTCCCATAGGCAAAAGCTAAGTATAAGAACTAAACAAACAGCAATTGGAAGATGGAGATTTTCTTTTGATTCTAAAAACCTTTCCCCTCTCTAGGCGGGCTCCGAGTCTCGTGCATTTGCATTTCTAATGGAAGCAAACATTCTAGATTGTTCTGTGTTTATATGCAGGGATCTCTCAAGGCGTGTTTGTTCTCACTGCCAGCATTATCAAATTTATAACTTTGGACTCGACAGCGCCAATACACTTGGCCCGAGTAACCTATTTACTTAAACAAATGTATGCATAAAAACAACGTTATTTGATGCCATGAAGCTGGGAAAGCGATAGAATAATCTAGTTTATTCATTGAGTTACAGAGTGAGATTTATTTTATTTTTTTTATTTTCAACGCTATCAAAAGTAAGATTACCCGCATCCTTGCATACAATATGACAAAAGATCTAAAGGATTTATTGACTTATTTAATCTAAGTTGCTAAATATACGTAACATTAAAGATTCACATTATATGCACTTTCACAAACAGACATGCACAAGTTCACGCTTAAACATGCCGTATGTGGTCCTACAATATAAAAACCCGAATCTCACATAGACATACACGCTGCAACTCTTGCCGACCTTCTCTGAAACAGAAGTGACATTGGAAAAGTGAACCACCTTCTACAGCATGGGTGGTCAGCCGCATACCAACCTATAAGCTAGGTAATTATTAATGTAATTTGTCACAGTATGGTTATGTATAGTTCATTTTACCATTTTTACTTTCTTGTTATAGCTAAAGGCTATAAAGAAAGTATTATTTATGAGGATTTGAAAAGAAAATTCATGGATAGATGAAATATACCAATTCCGTAGGTTTTTACCATTGAAAAAAGATGATAAATTGATCCCCAAAACTTGGCAAATGGATGAATAAAAAATATTTGAGGGTCCTTAAAAGTGAAGTGCATGGGGTACAACACGCGATAGCGAAAAATTTAATCAAAAGATCTGCGACCGTTTTTAGAGACAGTTTCTTTGCCAAGTGCTTACGAAAGCTCCGATTTTTCTCTAAATATGAAAGACCACTGAGTAAACATTTTGAGAACCGTTGAGCTAGGGAGCGCTTACTTGTCTTTAGTCACTTTGACACCTCAGTATCAAATAACTCGACTCTTACAGGAGTCCTCATATACATAATATTATGAAGGCAATGTGAATTAACGTCTCAAGGGTAGAAAGGCGACATGAAGGAGACAGCATCAAAAACTCGCATCAAAACAACCTTTAGAGGAATACGTCATAAGGGTTGTTTTGGTTTGATAGTGTGAAAACTTAATCAATTTTATTAAAATGAGCGGAGTTAGAAGCAGCTCACTTTACGGTATCAAGTTTTAATGATTTAACTTTTCTTTTAGTTTGTATGCCTTATGTAATATATCGTACTACTAAAGAGACACGCGTATCCCAAACGACGTGACGTAATCCTTCAAAAATAATATATTCATTGCTTGTATCCATAAACAAATTACACCCTTATTTAATAAACATTGAAAAAGTGAAATGATCTAAAAACCGTCTTGTAAGTTTTATTGGAGACTAAGCGGCACATCAGAAAAATCTGATTTAGATTATGCAATTTAAAAAGGAAAGTATTCAATGCCTGTGTCCTGCCAGTGTTCACTTATGGTATTGAGACAGTCGATAGCTCAGTTGGTAGAGTGCTTGCATTCTACCCCGTGAGCTCGGGTTCGAATCCCACCGAGGAGGGTGTCAGAAATGATTTCCTATTTCGGTATTTATTTCAAACTCCATAATAAAAAACCGGCAAGGTTTATTCAGCCTTCACAAGAAATGAGTACCAGCTCCCTCAGGAGCTGGGAGACCCCACTACAACTAAAGTGGTTGGCGTAAGGCCGGCCCCCTTACCTGTAAAAATAAATAGGTTCAACTCGCCACATGCGACCCCTTCGGGGATAACGCGGCAAGAAGTTACACTATATGCGTAGCTTAGTTGCGTTTTTTTTTTTTTTTACAATGTCACAAAAATGTGCCCACAAGCTAAGAGTCACACAGAGAGCAATGGAGAGAGCCATTTTGGGTGTCAGTTTGCGGGACAGACTGAGAAATGAGGACCTAAGAGTCAGGACAAAGGTTTCCGATGTCATCAAGATGGCCGCAACCCTCAAGTGGCGATGGGCGGGACATGTCGCTCGCGATCCAGATGAAAAGTGGACAAGGCGACTGCTGTGCTGGTGCCCAAGGACGGCAAAGCGTGGAGTTGGGCGCCCACAGTTGCGTTGGCGCGATGATGTTCAGAGAAGTGCGGGACTTGCCTGGATGCGGATCGCTCAGGATAGAAATGAATGGAAAATGCGAGAGGAGGCCTACGTCCAGGAGTGGACAATCAATACAGGCTGAAGAAGAAGAAAAAGAAGAAGAAGAATTGATAAAATAACATTCGATTAAAACATAATATGTACAACCTCAATGATTTGTGGTGATGATACTGTGGAATTATAACATTTGACCTAATATGAACATAAACTCTTGAATCCTTTAAATTCATCTTTTAAACGTTTACTATTCTCTTTGATTCTTTCTTCCCTGTTTCAGGGAAGGACGGCAAGAGTTACAGGGCTTATGTTCATTTGAGATTAGGTTTTTATAATGTAGGTCCACATGCGGCATGTGTTAGCGCGAAATTATACATGTCTGCTTGTGGGAATGCATTGAATATAAATCATTAATGATATTGTTATGTAAATAAAAGAATAGGTATTAGATATAACTATGCAATAAGAATCCTCATAAATATGTGTGGGTAGGAATCATTGAATAAAATACTTGAAGCATCGAGAAATAATGATTACTACGCCTTTCTGGAACTGTCTAGCGAATAAAGATCTAGATTGTACTGTTTTGAAGAGTATAAAAAGGGTGCAAGTTGCTTGCAGAGCCAGTATCCTACGAGCTTTACAACTACATTGAACTAACTTAACCAGTGAACAGAAACCAAGTGTAATGGAATAGTGGAGACTATCTTTGTGAAAATAAATTATTAAAAGTGTAAAATAAACAACTGTATAAGAAGACCAGTATTTTTAATTGAAAGACATTTTGAACCCTAAAATCGTAACAATATATATCCTTGCAGCTTAGATTAGATTAGATAAGATTGATGCAATAACTCTGTACCAAATTTAAGATTGCTTTCTCGTACAGCGAGGGATACAATATGTATACTGTAGTTAATCTTTCAGTTTCAAACTCGAGTTTTTATGGCGCCACCAAGTCCAATAGCCCATAGGACAATGCACCTCCCAAATTGTTACACCCAATCAATATCAAATGGTATCTCTAGTGCTGTTAACATCGGGAAAACGGGTCTTTAGATATTTTTTTTTCAAGTAGTCTTTTTTTTAAATATAAATTTATATTTTTAGGGGTTTGTGTATTCATTCACACAGTGAAAATTCGTACAAGAACAAAAACCATGGATCAAAATTATATAAATTAAAATAAATAGGTTTACAATAAAAATGAACTAAATGTAAATTAAATATAAAAAAGTCAAAAAGTAAAATTACATAAAAAGAAAACACAAAAAACATATAATAAGAATGATCAATTAATTAAAACATCAAAAGGTCAAAGAATAAAATGTTAAAAAGACCAATAAAATTATTGAGTCCAGGATTAAAATGTAAAGCAACTATCAAGGTCAAAAAGTAAAATTAAATCACAAAAAGACAAATAATAATAACAACAAATTAGGTAAAACATCAAACTGTTTCGGTGTTTATTTCAAACCCCAAAATAAAATACCGGCAAGGTTTACTCAGCCTTCACATGAAATGAGTACCAGCCCTCTCGGGAGCTGGAAAACCCCTACTTCAGCTGAAAAGGTTGGCGTAAGGCCAGCCCCCTTACTTGTTAAAATAAATAGGTTCATCTCGCCACATGCGACCCCTTCAGGAATATCACGGCAAGAATTTACACTATATGTGTAGCTTAGTTGCGTTTGCGTTTGCGTTGCGTTGCGTTGCGAACAATGGTCCATTATGGGTTAAAGTGAATAACTTGTTCTTTCTTATGAACCTAATACAAATTATTTTTTTAAGTGTAAATCTGTTCACACAGTGAATTTTTCATAGATAAATACCATACGTTTGATATTAACAATATGGAGTCTTCCTTGACTGATAGGTTGGTATGCGGCTGACCACCCATACTGTAAGAAATGGTTCACTTTGCCAACGTCACCCCTGCTTCAAGGAAGGTCGGCAAGAGTTGCAGGGCTTTTGAGATTGGGTTTTTTATATTGTAAGTCCACATGCGGCATGTGTAAGCGCGAAATTATGCATGTCTGCTTGTGGGAATGCATTTAATATTAATTTTAAATGATACACATCTTTGCAGCTTAGATTTAGAAAATTACCAATTATTTAGCTAATGCTGAATTTTTATTGTAATAATCGATTATGAGTTTACCTTCCTTCTACTTCTACTTGCACTGACATCAAAAAGCCTAAGAAAGTCTCACTTTTACTTAGCGAAGATGTTGTGACAACTATTTCTCGAGTCAATCTGATTGGAATGCAATGTTTGTAATCGGGTCCGTGGCTCAGGCTTTGGGCACACAAGTAGCAGATCTTTATCACGCAGCACAATTCACCGTAAGAGAAGGTAGGTAGGTACGTCAGGTTGTTTTGGAATCAGATATGGCAACATTACCTCTGCAAAATCCTCTTGTTTTACATTGACATAGTAAACTATTGCTTAACATAGTGGTGGAACTGAAAAAGTTGACAGAGTGGCCATCCTTGTCACTGGCGGTGGAACGGAAATACTTTTAGCAGTACCGCAAATCAAAAGGGGTACTGGACAAGAACAAGCTGACGGTTGCTTGAAAGTTCTAGATGAGTGAGAACTAAAAACTCAAGTACGTGGACTTTGCTTTGATACAACTGCTTCAAGCACTGGGTTGAATATGGGCACATGCTCTTTGATTGAAAAAACCCTAGGAGAAAATCTTGTTTGGATTGCTTGTCAACACCATGTTTTCGAAGTGATCCTCTCTGATGATCAAATCATTGTTTGGATCTAGTAGTGGACCAGATATCGGTTTATTGAAACGTTTTCAACAGAACTCCGTCAACTCCGCGAAGAAAATTTCGCGCACCCGGTGCCTTACACTAGGCTCGTTGGATGGCAAAAGCTATCTTTTGTCTGAAAATATATATGTTTCAAGAGCAATTTACTCTCACCGTGGTAGAAAAACGATCCATCACTAAATTGAGCCGGTTTGTGAGTCTCGTTTATGGACGTTATTGGAACGAGGCCCCAAAGGCCCCGAACGAGCTCCTTTAAACGATGCAAATCTCTTTGCTCTAATAAAATATTACCCAAACACGAATGTTAGTAACACTGCATTGAAAGCATTACGTCATCACCTTTGATAATTTTCAGAACATTTTATTGGACTTTCATTGTTCGATTTCAGAGTAAGTCATTATTTTTTATTTTTTATTATTTATTTTTTATTTATTTTTTATTTTTTATTTTTATTTTTATTCTGTTTTGATTTGTGTGTTTCTTTTTTTTTGGTTTTGGATGCTGCTTCTTTTTGTTTTTCTTTACTTTTTATTTATTTACCTGGCATGATTTGTAATTTAAAATATTAATTTGTAGAATACAGTAATAGGCGACATGAATTGTAAAAAATATCTTATATATATACAAAATTATATTCAATGCTGTTGTATTCTTGTTTAAACAATAAAAAAAAAAAAAAAAAAAAAAAAAAGTCTCCAGTCCAAAAGGGAAATGGTACAAAATATGCAGAAACCACCTAAACAAAAGGCTTTAAAGAGACAAGATGGCAAAATTTGTGATCCTTATAGCTCATTACAGTATTTTTTCACACAACGGACGGCTGCGCTGTTTGGCTTATTGATTAATAATGGACGAGAAAAAATCAGCGGCATTTTTGGCTAAATATCTGTCAGAATGGCTTACTGATGAAGTCTACATCGAAATAAGAGCTAAAGCTTGGCAAATGAAAGAAGCAAATGATTGTGCAGAGCGTGGAATTGCATTAATCACGAAATTCAATGCAACAAAAAACGAACAGCAGAAGCAACATCTCCTCTGCGTGGTAGATCTACAAAGAGAAAAATTCCCTGTGGCTTCCAAATCCAACATTTTGAACATTTGTTTGGGAAATAAAGATGTGAACTTATTATCTTCACCAATCTAAATTTAAACATCATTTTATTTCATGAAATAAAATCAAAGAGAAATTTGTTTCCTTATATATCCCATATAAAAAAAGTGTCAAATCATCGCAACCCCTAAATATGTATATATATATTTTTTTCAAATTTTGCTGAGGGGTACTTGGAGCGATATGTAACAAAAAAAGCCTTGTGGAGTACCAACCTTCGAAAACAAATTTTTTGGACCACCCTCATATGCATATAATATATATTGTTACTAGCAGACTGACCGTGCTGCGCACGGTTGTCTGCTAGGCCAAGTGTGGCTTCGCAATAATTTTTCCTCACACCTCCTTCATAGTAATTAAATGCTTTAAGAAGTAATTTGAAAAAAAAATTGCGGTAAAAGGGTTATTTAGTTCTTTCATGTTCTGAGTATCTTGTATCAAGCATGAGGTATGAGGCTGACCTCCCATACCTAAAAAAATGTTCACTGAACGAATGTGGTGACGCACAATTGAGCGTCATCTGTTTTATTTTTTAATTAATTAGTCTAAGAAGCGAATTTCATGTTGGTCTTTCACAATCTGAAAAAAGTGCGGATAAAAATCGCAAGATGTCGGTATCAACTTTTTTGACATCTGAGCAACGTGAGATTAGCAAGAATTGATGACTTCCATTTCCGTCGTGTTCGCAGTAGACACGTTTTTATATGTCTCTCGACCGATTTGAAATTTACCGTTAAAATTTGTGAGTGAGTGGGATTGTTTTACATATAACTTGCAAGTGTGGCAGTTTGTGAACAGAGCTCAGCCCCACAGGATCCTGAGAAACGAGCATCATCTTGGACCAGCAGAGCACAATTAGAGGTGAGTGGCGGTCCTTTTGATTTTCGCTTCTTTGGTACGGGAAGTCGTCCAAAATTGAAAGCCACCTATTGAAGGTTGGCTTTTGTTTGAGAGAGAAAATACCATAGGCATTAGATCTGTGTATTTTATATCTCGCATTGGAGAATACGTTGCAGTTTCTCCATTTGTTGTTTTTTTGTATTTATATACTCCCTGAGGGGCAAAACTTACACCTTGCCCCTGCATTGGTCCTTCGTAACCTTATCGAAACCAGAATGGTTGACATGAAACGGATATTCAAGGATACTGTGTCGATAGTTAATTGTTAAGAACATAATATGATATGCCTTTGTATTAGAATCTAAATTCTAGCATTATTTATATTGTGTACAAAAATTAACGAGTGTCATATATATTTTTGCTGTATGTAGGTAGTTATTTTTTTAATAAGTGTTGAATACACAGTAGGTACATATATTTGTTAGTTGCGGAATTAAAACACTGATGATACCTATCCATTAGAGATTAGGTATTCATACAGCTGAGCGTTGTCTACAGGTGCCTACCTACCTTTGTTTATATTCTTATATAAATGTCATTACAAGTTTGTTATTGTTTTTTTTCCATTAGTAAATAAACTATCTGGAGAAAGTAAATATTGTGATACATAACTGACATAAAATAAATTCAACTTTGAGGCAAATCGATTTCTTCTTTCAGAACTGAAAGTAGGTTTTTTCGATTTTGTTACCGTTTCTTCATTGCTATTGTTTATTTTAAATAGTAAACATGGCGGATGCTTTAACAAGAACTTTGGTTATATTGAAAGAGAAACAAAAGGTTTATTTTGAAAGAATAAATAATTTATATAAACTAGGAAAAAATGTTTCTAATTTTGCATCCAGAGAGAATAGTAATTTTTTATCGGCTTCCAAGGAAGCAGGAAGCTGGGTTAAAAAGTACGAAGATTTGATAGATCAAATAAATGCACTTTCTTTAGAGATAGACCCAGAGGCAAAGGTAAATTATCAATCACTTATGGCCTTTGAAGAACTTTATAGTAAAATAATGGATGTTAGGGAAAGAATTTTAAAAACCGAAACACCACATGTATCGAATCAAAGTGGGCCTAGATATGAGGTGAAATTACCACCCATACAAATTCCTTTGTTTGATGGGAATCCAAAAAATTGGTCACGATTTTTCGAATCCTTTAAGGCAAACGTCCATCTAAATACAGGGTTGTCAGACGCCCAAAGAGTGCAATATTTAACAGGCAACTTGACGGGAAAGGCAGCGAACATATTTTCGGGAATTGTACCGTCAGCGGAAACCTATAACGTGGTCTGGGACAGTCTTGTAAAAAAATATCAGGATAAACGTGCGCTAGGAACATATTACATAAATAATATCCTTGATTTAAAGAAGACCGATCACACGGCTGCCTGTCTGGATGGCTTTATTGAGAAGTATGCCGCTTCCATTGCAGCATTAAAACAATTAGGTATTACAGATGTGGGAGATTTTCTTTTATTTAATTGCGCTTTGCGTAAATTGAATTCGTCTACAGTTATGGCCTTCGAGCTTTCGCTGAAAGACATCGAAATACCTTCTTGTCAGAATCTTATCAGTTTTGTTCAACAACAGGTCAAAATTTTGGAAAGATCGCACGTAAATGAATCGAAGTCGGTTTCTGAAGCTTGCCATTCGTATACACGCGTGAGGAATAATACGACAAAATCTGTAAGTGGGCGTGCGTTTCTCGCAAGTGGTAGAGTGTCTACTGGGAACACTCTCTTTTGCGTTAAATTACATAAATGTGTGAAATTTAAGAGCTATTCTCCTAAGGAAAGGTATGAATTTATTAAATCAAAACGGGGTTGCGTTCGTTGTTTGGGTGTTGCCCACTGGTCTCATTGTACTGAGACAGGAACTTGTCAAATTTGTAATAAGGGACATCACACCCTTCTGCATTTTGACGACAATGAGAATAAGGCCAGACGAGTAGTCAAGAATGCTGAGCAGGGACATCGGCTGTCGCACTCAGGTGATGATATGCAAGGGTCGGGTGTACCCTCGGTTTCTTTAAGTGCAAATGCTCGGGTGAATGCGAGCACGGTGCTGTTGGCTACGGCACAGGTTTTTGCATGGTCAAATTGCAAGAAAAATAAGATGATAGTTAGATGTCTTGTTGATAATGGTTCTCAAAACCATTTGATAACATTAGAATGTTGTAGAAATATGAATTTACATATTGTTCCTCTAAATAATTCAGTAATTAGAGGAATCGGTCTTTCTGCACGACCGATACATGGATGTGTCAATTTTGAAGTACAATCGAGGTACAATCCTCAAAATACTTACAAGGTTAACGCGTTTGTGGTGGATCATATCACCGATCAGTTACCTTCTAGGTGCATTGATAACAGTGATATGACTTATTTAAAGGACATTTCAATGGCTGATTTATCCTGGAATGTCCCTGGAGTTGTTGACATTGTGTTGGGAGCACAACTATTCCCTTTTATTTATTTGGGAAAAATGATAGAGTCAAAGTCGAAAGCGCCACCTGCATTATTGACGTCCTTTGGCTATGTATTGATGGGAGATTGTCCAAAGAGTGTTTCAGCTGCAGACATTTGTCACGAATCTTTTTCTGCATTGGCTGTAAAGGATTCGGATTTATTATTACACAAGTTCTGGGAGTTGGAAGAAATCCCAGTGAAAAAGTTCTTAAGTCCAGATGAGACAGCGTGCGAAAACTCCTTTGTATCTTCTGTGACTAAAGACGAGGCAGGTCGTTACTCTGTTGCTCTACCTTTTTGTGCTGATCCTGAAAATTTGGGCAACTCACGAAATACTGCATTTCGGCGTTTCTTGTTATTAGAAAGAAAGTTTAAGCAGTTACCGAGTCTGCAGGAGAATTATAATTCGGTAATAAATGACTACATTCAAAAGGGATATCTCTCTGAAGTGGCAGAGTCAGGTATTGGTGAACATGGATATTATATTCCTCACCACGCTGTAGTGCGTCAAGACAAACCTATGCCTCGCATTGTTTTAGATGCTAGTGCGAAAACGCATACTGGGTTGTCACTCAATGATGTACTACATTCTGGGCCAAATTTACAGGCTGATTTGTTTCTCCTTTTATTAGATTTTAGGCTGTTTCCTGTCGCGATGACAGCAGATGTACAGCAGATGTATTTGCAGGTTGGTGTATTTGTTGACCACCGTAGATATTTGAGAATATTATTTCGTTTTTCTGAAAAGGAGAAAGTTCGAACCTTTCAATTTAATAGGGTTCCATTTGGATTAAAGTGTAGTCCTTTCTTGGCCATGCGATCTGTGCGTCAGTTAGCATCGGACATGGCTGAACATTTTCCGGAAGCCGCCAAAGTAGCTGGAGCTAGGTTTTATATGGATGACCTGGTTCAGTCTGTGGCAGATGAGGCTTCGGCTGTTTCTCTGGCAAAAGATCTCGTAGCTTTGTTCAAGTATGGTGGCATGGATCTGGTAAAATGGTCAAGCAATTCATCTTATCTATTAGATAGTCTTCCTAACTCACATAGAGGTTCCATAAAATTTGATGATGATAAAGGCGTAACTTTAAAAGTATTAGGGTTGTCTTGGGATCCAGTTAAGGATAATTTCTTCTTTACTTCGAATGACTCTCAGCAAAAATGCACGAAGCGATCTATTTTGTCAGTTGTAGCTCGTTTGTTCGATGTTTTGGGCTTAGTCGCACCAGTTATACTGGCTGCAAAGCTTCTCATCAAAGAGCTATGGCGTGCCAATATCGGTTGGGATGACTCTCCGCCTGATGCTATAATTCGACGTTTTTCGAGTATAACACAAGAACTTCCGTTGCTCGCTACTTTAAAAATTCCTAGGCACATCGGTGTGACTAGCTCAACCAAAGTATTATTAGTAGGTTTTTGTGATGCTAGTCTGAATGGTTACGGTTGTGTTATATATTTACATACAACTGACATGGATGGAAATATTTCTGTCAGGTTGTTGTGCTCAAAATCTAAGGTATCTCCCACCAAGATTATGACATTAGCACGTTTAGAGTTGTGCGCTGCTGTTTTATTGTCAAAGATGTTAAAACTTGTGATCGAGATGTATCGTGATCGGATTCATATAACTGATGTATATGCTTTTTCTGATTCAACGATTGCGTTGGCTTGGATTTGCTCTTCTCCACATCGTTGGTCAATTTTTGTAGGAAATAGAGTCGCTCAGTGTCAGGAGAATTTACCCCCTCAGAACTTTTATCACATCTCAGGGGACGAGAACCCAAGTGACTGTGTTTCACGTGGTATGTTACCATCTCAATTAATTTCTCATAGTTTATGGTGGAATGGTCCACTGTGGCTTCAACGCCCTTCGGATGAATGGCCGATTCAAAGATTCTCCTCGTCCGATGCGTTAGAAATTCCTGAACAGGCAACTGTACTGACAGCCATTGTAGTACATGTCGACTCTATGATTTTATATGACTTAGCACAAAGAACTTCTTCGTGGAACAAATTAATTCGAATTACAGTTTACATTCTTCGCTTTATAAATAAATTTAAATCACTGTTGCATTTTATTGAATGCATGTCCCATGCTGAAGTTAAGTTAATACAGACAATACAAACTGTTCATTTCTCGGACGACATTAAGTTGATAAAAGATAACAAGTTACCATCGAAAAAGCTGCGTAATTTATCGGTTTTTCTGGATCAGGAAGGTACGTTACGAGTTGGAGGTCGGCTTTCACGGTCTGATTTACCCTTTGAAGCTAGACACCCAGCTTTACTTCCGAAACATGACTCAGTGGTAAACTTAATAATTAAACATTTTCACGAATCCAACTGTCATACCGGTCCAGGACTTTTGATGTCTATCATACGACAAAGGTTTTGGATATTGGATGCCAGAACCGTTATACGAGCACAAACTCGTAAATGCAATATTTGCTTCCGAGTGAACCCGTCGCACCCTACGCCAAAGATGGCGGACTTGCCTGCCTGTCGCATAACAGAAGCTAAAGCATTTGTGCATACGGGGGTAGATTATGCTGGGCCTTTAAAAATACTTCTTACGCGACGACGTGGACAACATGCTCAAAAGGCATATATCTGCCTGTTTGTTTGTCTAGTGACCAAGGCGGTGCATATTGAGCTCGCAACTGATCTGTCGAGTGCCTGTTTTATAGCTGCATTTAAGCGTTTTATCTCTCGTCGTGGGCCAGTTTCCTTTATGTATTCGGACAACGGTACAAATTTTGTTGGGGCTCGTGTCCAATTAGATGAGATATATAATCTTTTACAAAATTCACAGCATAATGTCCGAATGAAGCGAGAACTTGAGGCGTATAAAATAGAGTGGAAAATGATTCCCCCTCGAGCTCCTCACTTCGGAGCTTTATGGGAATCAAATATTAAGAGTTTGAAAACTTATCTGTATCGAGTGATAGGGAATTAGTTGCTCACATATGAGGAGATGCAAACGGTGTTGACTCAAATCGAGAGTATCATGAATTCTAGACCACTAAGTGTCATCAGTTCTGATCCTCACCCTGACGTTATAACTCCTGCGCATTTCTTGATGTCCACTCCCTTAAAACATCTGCCTGCTTCTGAGCTACCTGACACACCAGTTAATCTCACTCAGCGTAAAAATCTCCTGGATCAAATAGTGTCATCTTACTGGAAGCGATGGAGGGTAGAATACCTGCACACTTTGCAGGTCAGACAAAAATGGCAAACCGATGTTAATGCAATTCAGGTAGGGACTGTTGTACTGATTGGGCAAGAGGACGCTCCTCCTTTGTCCTGGCCTCTGGGAATCATCACCAAGGTTTTCCCTGGGGATGATGGCGTGATTCGAGTAGCCGCAGTAAAGACTGAGCAAGGTTTTTACAAACGTCCGGTCGTCAAACTCTACCCATTGCCGACACAATAGATTACTATTTAATTTCGTCTACTGAGTTAGTAGATCTTTACCATTGTACATATTTACCATGTTTAGAATTAATCTTATGCTTTACTACTAAGCTTATCTGTTAGAACATGTTAAATCTAGCTTATTATATTGGCTTAAGTATTTTTGTGTCTAACCTGCTTACTTGTAGGCATACTTATTATATTAATTATATTAAGCTTCTCTAGTTTAAGATTTTCAAACATTGATTGGAATTATACCTATATATCATTTCTCGAATATTGTTTGTAAAAATCGACATGGTTTCTTTGAATATCTGGTTTGTGTTGCAAAGCTTTTTACTTTAAGTCTTTGCAAAGGGGGGTGTATGGTGACGCACAATTGAGCGTCATCTGTTTTATTTTTTAATTAAATTAGTCTAAGAAGCGAATTTCATGTTGGTCTTTCACAATCTGAAAAAAGTGCGGATAAAAATCGCAAGATGTCGGTATCAACTTTTTTGACATCTGAGCAACGTGAGATTAGCAAGAATTGATGACTTCCATTTCCGTCGTGTTCGCAGTAGACACGTTTTTATATGTCTCTCGACCGATTTGAAATTTACCGTTAAAATTTGTGAGTGAGTTGGATTGTTTTACATATAACTTGCAAGTGTGGCAGTTTGTGAACAGAGCTCAGCCCCACAGGATCCTGAGAAACGAGCATCATCTTGGACCAGCAGAGCACAATTAGAGATGAGTGGCGGTCCTTTTGATTTTCGCTTCTTTGGTACGGGAAGTCGTCCAAAATTGAAAGCCACCTATTGAAGGTTGGCTTTTGTTTGAGAGAGAAAATACCATAGGCATTAGATCTGTGTATTTTATATCTCGCATTGGAGAATACGTTGCAGTTTCTCCATTTGTTGTTTTTTTGTATTTATATTATACTCCCTGAGGGGCAAAACTTACACCTTGCCCCTGCAGAATGTTTCTCTGTTCCTGAAAAGGTCGGCAAAATTGCAGGGCTTATGGTCAAGAGAGGCTGAAATTTTTATTTGTAATTACACATGCAGCGTTTGTAAGCGCAAACTCACTCTTGTCTGCTTGGGGGCATGCATTCAATATGAATTATAAAATGTATGTATGCAACTTCGATTTATATTCTAAAATTAAAAACATCAAGTGCCACAATTATATGTTAGCGTGAAAGAACATTTGCCAGCTTGTGGGTGTGCATTGTATTTGAATCATCAAAACTCTTTTTGCAACTTAAGATTATAAATTAAGATAACCGTTGTTTAGGGATTTTTCAAACCCAAATTCCTTGACCTAAGGGTTAGTATGAGGCTTACCACCCATATCGCATAAATGGGTTCACTTAACTAATGTTCCCCCTGTTTCTGAATAGGTCGGCAAAAGTTGCATGGCTTATGGCTATGGGAGGCTGAAATTTTTATTTGTAATTACACATGCAGCATTTGTAAGCGCAAAGTCACTCATGTCTGCTTGGAGGCATGCATTGAATTTGAATTATAAAATGTATGTATGCAACTTAGATTTATATTCTAAAATTAAAAACATCAAGTGCCACAATTAAATGTTAGCGTGAAATGACATTTCCCAGTTTGTGGGCGTGCAATCAATTTGAATCATCAAATAACTTTTTTTGCAACTTTAGATTATAAATTAAATTTAACATTGTTGAAGGATTTTTTAAACTCAAATCCTTGACGGATAGGTAAGTATGAGCTTGAATACCCATATCGCAAAAAATGGTTCACTTGACAAATGTTTCCCCTGTTTTTGAAAAGGTTGGCAAAAGTTGCAGGGCTTATGTTCATTATAGGCCTTAATTTTAATTTTTAAGTTAACATGCAGCATTTATAAGCGCGAACCCACTCATGTCTCCAGGGGGGCATGCATTGAATATGAATTATAAAAGTTATTGTATCTGTGCAACTTAGATTATATATTCTAATATTTAAAAAAGTCAAACGCCACAACTATATGTTAGCGTGAAATGACATTTGCCAGTTTGTGGGCGTGCATTCAATTTGAATCATCAAATAACTTTTTTTGCAACTTTAGATTATAAATTAAATTTAACGTTGTTGAAGGATTTTTCAAACTCAAATCCTTGACTTATAGGTAAGTATGAGCCTGAATACCCAAATCGCAAAAAATGGTTCACTTGACAAATGTTTCCCCTGTTTTTGTAAAGGTTGGCAAAAGTTGCAGGGCTTATGTTCATTAGAGGCCTTAATTTTAATTTGTAAGTTCACATGCAGCATTTATAAGTGCGAACCCACTCGTGTCTCCAGGGGGCATGCATTGAATATGAATTATAAAAGTTATTGTGTCTGTGCAACTTAGATTATATATTCTAATATTTAAAAAAAATCAAGCGCCACAACTATATGTTAGCGTGAAATGACATTTGCCAGTTTGTGGGCGTGCATTCAATTTGAATCATCAAATAACTTTTTTTGCAACTTTAGATTATAAATTAAGATAACCGTTGTTTAAGGATTTTTCAAACTCAAATTCCTTGACATCGCATAAATGGGTTCACTTAACAAATGTGCCCTGTTTCTGAAAAGGTCAGCAAAAGTTGCAGGGCTTATGGTCATGAGAGGCTGAAATTTTTATTTGTAAATACACATGCAGCATTTGTAAGCGCAAACTCACTCGTGTCTCCGAAAAGGAGTGCATTGAATATGAATTATAAATGTTAATGCGTCTATGCAACTTAGATTGTAATATTGTAATAATACTTTAAAAAAATTAAATGCCGCAATAAGTACGGTTTCATATAAAAAGTTGACCTAATCGATCGTCATTATTTCTAAAAAATACATGTTATAACTGGTTGAAGTATAATTTTGAAATAAATAAAGAATATAGGTAGGTACTCAACGGAATTCAACCAAAAAAGAATCGACTTGGCAATGGCAACGATGGCAACTTTGAAGCCTATGTTGAAGTGCTGGCAATTTATTTGAAATTCGAATGTCAAAATGAGTTTTGTTTCTCGCATAGGTTTTACATAAAAAGGTGTTGTGATTGATCATGTTTATTTATTTAAAAAACAACAATTTAAAATCTACTAATGATGAGGAAGCACATCTCAAGTCCTGAACAATATTTGTTGTGAATATGACGTGCATCTGTTCAGGAGTTCTTCAGTTTGAATGCCATTAACGCACAACTATTTTGTATGGGGAGGCCGTTGAATTTTATATTATAGGGGGATGTAAATAGTAGATTAATAAAGGTGTACATCGTAGGAAATCTAAACAACCTTACCATATGCGCTGCACAAAAATTTATAAATTAGATTTAACATAGTCATGGACAAGTGTGTCAGAGATGCTAGACTTAATGATTGTGGATTGATGATAGGAGAGAGCAAAGTGAGTGTTCTACTGTATGCAGATGATGCAGTTCTTGTATCTGATTCAGCAGTAGAATTGCAAACAATGCTCTCTAAATTGAATGAAGCTTTGTTAGGTAACCATTTGAAGTTGAATGCAAATAAGACGAAAGTGTTGATTTTTGAAAGAGATGATGAAAGTATGAATTATGAATTTAAAATTAATGGAATGAATGTTGATGTCGTAAATGAGTTTGTATACCTGGGAAGTAAGTTTGAAAAAGATGTAAGAATGACCGGTGAATTTTAAAGAAGAATAATGAAAGGCAAATGCGTACTGGGTGCTACCGCTAGCATCGCCAAGAACCAGAATCTTTCGCGTCAGGCTGGTGAGAAGGTTATAAAAGCCGCCGACGCCCCACATTCTGGGACAGAAGCTCGTCCAAGCCTACACAGACAGCACGGACCAGGTGGCCGAAAAATATCCATCTGGGAGGCCTGAGTCGCCGTTATTTCCTGCACCAACAGCCCCTGGCCGCGCCTGGGTCCCCAGTGGCGGATTCCTCTGAAGGGTGGAGCCCCTGTTTTACCCACCGCAAGCGCCCGCTTGGCTACTTGCTTTGTGCTGCTCGATATCCGGAGCCCCGTGCCCGAAGGTCCTCAGGAGAACGGAGTGCCTGCCCCGTCCAGGCTAGAGCACCAGTCTTATCGCGGGCTGCCAACAGGGCTGAGCCCCGTGCCGCAATTCCTCCGGAGTGTGGAGCACCCGACCTCCTCCTGCCAAAAGCGTCGCCGTGCCTAGAGGCAGGCGCCCCGAACATCGACTCTACCAGCATTAGGACTTCTCTCCGTAACCGTGAGCGTATCGAAGCATTTAATTCATTAACCCATTAACATTGAACCAGATAGTCGTGCAGTTTAGCGTGGTGATACTCTCAATTGTCTGTTGTAATTTATAAAAATAAACCCCGTCTTTCCTTTACCTGGTGTTTACCTACCATACTCTATATTTTGAACCTCTTTAGCATCAGTGGAAAGCGAGCAAGGTGTTGGGTCATGAACACCACCCTGAGGAGTCTCTTTTGCTAGCCGGGCATCTGCAAAAGCGCGCAACCTAACCTCAAAGGAGCCCTCTTGTCCGTTGTCGGAATCCTAACCTCAAAGAGGTGACGGTTCGCGGCAGCGGGGGGCCCAGCAGGGCCGCGCTTCAAACCAATTTCATTACAAGATTTATAGATAGATGGTGAGCATAAAGGCAGTACGGGTTACATATATAGGTGAGTAAAATGTTTTTTGAATGCCATGCGTCGTTTTTGTTTAACAACTGTCCCTAGATTTTCTTTGTCTTACTTATTTAAACGTTCGTATGTAGATTTATGGTCCAGAAATACAAATCGAATTTTCTTTGGTGTTTTAAATTTTAGTATTTATAAGTCTCTTCCATGTCTGTTCTATTCGGTCGTTTAGAAATTTATAATTTACCTGATCACTAACCTTTGCTATGTTTTTGATAAATCTGATTATTAATTAGTAAGGTTTTTTTTTAATCAATAACGTTTTTAAAAAATCCTGTACCTACGAAATAGTTACTACTATTCTATGTGTATGTAGAAAATACATCAAAAAGTAAAAGTAGTGGTGGTGGGATACTAAAACTTACCGTGGATTATTTGTATTATTAATGTGTGAGCATTATACAAAATTATACAAGTACGCCAGAGCAGAGGTCTACTGAAATTTAGAATGAGGGTATTTCTTGCGAGGAGATCGTAGCGGTCAGGAAACACTTAGCCGCGTACAAGAGAATTCATTACGAAGACCGCTGCTACCTATATATGTACGGGAACATCCCAAATGGAGTCTAAGCACACAGTTAATGAATACAATGAGTCAATGCTGTAACTAGCAGTACTACTTACGTGACACTAGGCGCTCATGGCGGCTTCACCAGAGATCACTTGTATTCTCTCTCGTGTCTAGGAAATAGGAAATTCCATATAAGAACCCAGATTATTAAATATAACATTACATTAAATAATAAATCTGAAGATTATGTACCTTTGGTTGTTAGGAAGTAGAGCCCATACTACAAAATATGGTTCACTGTTTAATACAAAACGACTGGAATTGCAAAGAGTTTTTTTCATTTGCTTTTCATTTTTTTTCTTTTGTCTGTGCAGTGTGCTATGTTTTTCTTAACTTTTGGAAAGATTCGTTAAAAACTCAAATGTTTAGTATGGAAAGATTTTGATTAAAATATCATTTCGAGGATACCTAGGATTGACCTTTATAAAGGTCCAATGAAACACTTCTGTATCTTGACATGATGAAGGTGTTGAATATGTTAGCAGCTTGAACAGTACTGCCGGTGAAGTTCTAGGTTTGCGGTTTATCGGACAAGTCACAAGATGGAGAGTTTCAAACTATCAGAGACTAGTTAATGCCGACTTTATACAATCAGCTTTATGTTAGCACTAAAAGAATTTGCAAATAAAAGAGGGTATTTAGGGGTCTGTGGAGATACTCTGGCGTGGCAAACGAGTGCCTAGAAAACATTTATTTCTTTGACACAACAGGAGTACCTAAAGGTCCTCTAGAGGTGCAAAAGCGGGCATCTAATAACACTTGAAACACTAGAAGTTTATCTAAAAAACAATTCTATTATTTAAAAGCAAATACTTCGTTCTTCTCTCTTAATAGTAATACCTGCCCGAAAATATAGCCACATTCTCCATCTTGACTTTTAATCTATTTGTTGGTTTCTACCTCGGATAGCCTATGAAGATAGATCGATAAATTTCGAAAACGCTTAGACAGATAGTCGGAAAAAATACTTTAAAAACGCTACTAAGCTACACGTATGGTGCAACTTCTTGCCGCGAGGAGTGTGACCACAAACACAGTGACACGAGAATTTTATATATAAAGATTATTTAGATAGTCGATACAAGAGCATTGCCTTATCCTTCCCAGAAGCACTTACTGTGCTGGCAGTATTTAGTCCCGCCCACCGCCGTATATGCTCACCACTTACTAATGAGTTTTGAGTCTAATGAAGAAACATAAGAGTTTCTCGGAAGCTTTTTGTCTCAAATAAAATGATCTTTATAGGCTTAAGAAGTATTCCTAGCTTCCAAATAATATTTTCATGTACAAAAAAAAAACATTGTGTCACTAAAAATATCAACAACATTGTTTAAAAATATGAAGCGGAGAAAGCAAAGGAAAATAAATAAAGGGAGTTTAAGAAAACGAAATGAAATGTGGCAAAAATGACGCCACTCAATTAATTATGAATGGCGTTATTTTTACCACATATGTATTAACTTAGACATATTTCATTTGAAAAATAATGTTTCCATTGAAGGATTTAAAAAATGTTTCTTAATCAATTATTCAAAAGCTAAAGGTAAGTTAACTTTTATCAGCTGCATGAGCAATCAGGTGCATACGAATAGCTAGTATAATGTGTACCTATTTGCAATTGTTGGACTCCGCCTACATATCAATTAAAAAATGTATGATATTTTTTTTTTCTCATATTAGTGTAACCTAATGCTTACGAATGTTTTCAAAACCAGTTTATGGTGGAATTCAGTTTTCTTTAAACTCATTTGTGCTCTCAAAGGCTAAGTGAGCACAGTTATGAAATATTACCATACGTTAATCTTAAAGCTGCATTCAGTACAAAACTTTCCCACTCTAAATGATAATTAGACCTTTTCCCGCTGGCTGAAGCTCCAGCTAGATATCTAGAGCACAGATCCTCCGTTGCGTTGTCTGAGAGGTTCGTGTGGTGTACACTTACAACTCTGTACACTAACAATTCACTCTAGTCAAGAAACGCTTGTAAGCATGATGTTTTAATAACGAATAAAAATCCTGCCCTCTCTACAACTCTAAGATCATAGGGTATTCTACAGCAGAAAGCTGGCCCTAAAAAAAGGACGATTAAGTTATCTGCTGTGCTACATCATTTTGGAACAATTCATTTACGCAGATCTTAATGCCTGCCGTATACCTAGTGTTCACGACATTGTTCTCATGACATTGAAAGTTTTCCAAAATGTCTTTCAAATAATATTATTTTTGTTATAACTGAAAACATGCAAGAGAGAGCGTAGCGAAGCACCTTTAGTTAAGTGCGTTTTCCTGTAAATTACAAGGGAGTGTAATCACTAGGCCGTGAGAGGTCACATAGGCGCGTGGGTGTGTGCCGTGCCGTGTACGCTGGGAGCGCGACCAAAGACTCATCAAGGGACACCGCGTAATGGAAAAGACAACAAATATAACAACGTTTTTATTATAGGTAATTTTCATTATTTTCACTTTAAGTATACCGAGGATACGTCGTAGGTTTTTATTTCCTAGCTATGTTTTAATTTATACGTACATGTAGTTTTGATACGAATATTTTTATTTTAAATAATATTGTTCAAAATTGTATTTTTTGTACAAATAAAAAAAAAACTTTTGTAAAATAGGTACCTACATGGAAAACATTGAAAAATAAAAATACCAAAAACATTACGACACGTGCCTAAACAATTTAGTTGATAAAAATGTACATAATATTCTAAGTGACTTTCGATTTGGAAAGAATAACAACTCTTCATATGTTCATACCACAGATCACGGGTTCATACGTCTTGATATATATATTAACAGGTTTCACTGATTTTTACATCGTAAAAAATAATTTCTAAATTATTATAAAATGAAAAATAAATAAATAATAATCTAAAATAAAAATATTTTGTTAAACTTGTAGTTTTATTTTCACAATAATTAATTTTATTTGACTCGAGTTCTTTCAACCGTAAACTTTCAGGTCATTATCAAGAGTGATGAATAAATGTCAAATCAAAATTATTAAGAACAAAAACCCTAGATCAAAATTACACAAATTAAAATAAAAGGTGGTACGACACATCAAAAATGTATGGGGCAATCCGTCAGGCAAATATGAAAAACTACTGAAGTTTTACTTTATTCTAAACTTTTAATGTATTGAAAATATAATGTTGATTGCGCTATTCTAATATGAAATCAATCTGAAATCGCTAAGGTATTCATTTCGGTCATTAAATTATGTGTAAATTTCAATGTCTGCGCCATTGTTTGCGCCGACCAACGATATATATTTTTATCTTGGACACAAACCACCCATACTCTAGTTTCCCTTCAATACGAATAAATCTTTATCCTTTTACAAACCACCCATAATAATTATTTTAATAGTTATTTGTTACGCTTTATAAACAGTTTTTTTCTCCCAGCTAGCCGTGGAAGCTCTGGCCTAACGGCGTGCGTAGCCGACTGCAGATGCAAAGATGATAGGTTCGAATCCGGTTGACACTGTATATTTTTAATTTTTTACACTTGTTGTTTTCTTTTTTTAGATATTATACTTTTTTTTATACAAATACAACATATTTGAAAACTTAACTATTAAAGTTAGTCAAAATAATAATAACAAAACAATACAAAATATTAGTACCTGAGTAGTAATATTTTGTACCTGACGATGGAAACATTGTTTCCGAAACCGGTCGTAAATTATTGAATTTTACGCGCCCCGTTACCTAATACAATTTGTTTATTATTTGTAATTTTAATTTTTTATATTAATACCTGTTTCTGGCCAGATAGAATAGGTTGGTGAATTGCATTCCTCTTCACAAATCTATTTTTTAATTTAAAAAATATAAATATGTGGTAACAAAATTGGTATGCGGCTGACCACCCATGCTGTAAAAATGGTTCTTTTTGCCAATGTCACCCCTGTCTCAGGGAAGGACGGCAAGAGTTGCAGGGTGTATGTCCATTTGGGATTTGGTTTTTATGTTGTAAGTTCACATGAGGCATGTGCAAGCGCAAATTTGTTCGTGTCTGGTTGTGAGAATGCATGTAATGTGAATCTCCAATGTAACATTTATTTGCCACTTAGATTAGATTAGATTAGATATAAAAATTTCACACTTCGTCCCCACGACTTTTTGGCCAACGACATTTCGGTCAAAGACAAATCGGTCAACGACAACCCGTCCAAAGACAACTCGGCCATAGATAAATCGGTCACACGACACTTCGTCCACACGACTTTTCGGCCAACGACATTTCGGCCAAAGACAAATTGGTAGACAAATTGTAGAAAATTTCATAAGCCTTAAAAATTGACAACTATATTTTATTCTTGTATTGAAAATATAAAAAAAAAATTGCCCAGAATCTGTACTCGACTTTCTTGCAAAAATTAACCCACTGTTTGACGTATGTAAAGCTAAAATCATCTACCAGCTTATGCCGTTTCAATAAAAATATAATATACATATCTATACATATATACAAAAGAAAGTCGTGTTAGTTACACTATCCATAACTCAAGAACGGCTGAACTGATTTGGCTGAAAATTGGTAGGGAGGTAGCTTAGAACCAAGAAAAGGACATAGGATACTTTTTATATCCTTTTTATACTTTTTTTTATACTTTTTTTCATAAAATGACATAAAACGTGGTAGGTATAATTAAAAAAAACGCAACTGAAAGCAATCCGTAAAAAACAGTCTAGCTGTTCTTTTTTAAAAAAATAAACAAAATGCAACTGACAGCTAAACATAATGGAGTCTGTGAATAATTGAAGTTGACCGATTTGTTTCAAGTTTCTATGAATCTAATGTACCCAAAAACATATTAAGAAAGCCATGCCACCACCAAGGCGATCAAATCTTTCCCGACGAAGCTACCATTGCGAGTGAAAGGAGTGAAAAAGAATAAGAAATTGCGCGTGAAGAGCGCCGCGTCGGTATGTGAACTGCAATGCAGCGATTTGGGAAACAACTTGATCGATGTCAAGAGATGAATGCAGCAATGAAAAGAGCAATTCTTCAAGATCTACAGCACCTACTTCATGAAAATCATGCGTTGGTCAGGCTGCTTAAGAGTGCTTTGGAACGCATGCCAAATGATGACTACAAAGTCGTGCTTAGAGCGGATATGATTTCAATATCTAATCTAATCTAATCTAAGTTGCAAAGATATGTTACATTAGAGATTCACATAACATGCATTCTCACAACCAGACACGGATAAGTTCGCGCTTGCACATGCCTCATGTGAGCCTACAACATAAAAACCAAATCTCAAATGGGCATATACCAGGCTGCAACTCTTGCCGTCCTTCTCTGAAACAGGGGTGACATTGGCAAAGTGAACCATTTTTACAGCATAGGTGGTCAGCCGCATACCAACCTATAAGTCAAGAAACATACAGGACAAATCACATTTTTTTAAATCAATAAATACTAATATAAGCCGGTCGATAGCTCAGTTGGTAGAGTGCTTGCATTCCATGCCGTGAGCTCGGGTTCGAATCCCACCGAGCGCGAGGGTGTCAGAAATGATTTCCCGTTTCGGTGTTTATTTCAAACACCAAAATAATAATGCCGGCAAGGTTTACTCAGCCTTCACAAAAAATGAGTACCAGCTCTCTCGGGAGCTGGGAAAACACCACTTCAATTGAAGTGGTTGGCGTAAGGCCGGCCCCCTTACCTGTAAAAATAAATAGGTTCAACTCGCCACATGCGACCCCTTCGGGGATAACGCGGCAAGAAGTTACACTATATGTGTAGCTTAGTTGCGTTTTTTTATAGACTTAAGAACATCAAAAAACTAAAACATAAAACAAATTTCACTTTAATAAACCCTAGCCGCCAACATTATCAACCGCCATTTCTTTTTGTCCTTACATACTTCTTTCATTTTCTCCAGAGTCATAACCTTCTTCAGACAGGCTCTTCTTTTATTATGACTCTGGATATTCCATTCATTCGCAATTTCAGATATTTGGTCCATCCATACCTTCTCAGTCTTCCTCTACCACGACATCCATCTATTCTACCAACATATACTTTCTTCGTCAGTCTTTCCTCATTCATTCTCTCCATATGCTCAAACTATCTTAACAAACTTCTTTTAATCTTCACTTTCACACTTTCTCTTGCACCACATTCTTCCTTACAAAATCATTCCTCACCCTGTCACTCCGTGTTTTCCACATCATACTTCTTAGATAGTCCATTTCAACAGTATGGACCATCAAAATGAAAAATCCATTGAATGGTCATTTTTTTTTTTTTTTTAAGGGAACCTTTTGCGGGAGACTCCCCAATTCCTGAAAGGGTTGGGGGTCTATATCACCCAAGAAGGGTGCCACAGAGGTGTTGCTACAAGCCTGTTAGTCGTCGCTACAAAGCGCAAATTCTCAAGCAAGATCCATTTTTTTTTACAGGCTTGATGAACCCTTTATATATATGAGGATTATTTATTCGGCGAGCGCTATTTTTGTTATTTACCTCATGAGCCCTCTGAGAAAGTGGTCGTCGCTGTTGAAAGCGTCAATTCTCAAGCAAGACCCAGTTGCTGCAAGGCTGGATGGACCTTTGGTGACTGGTCTTTGGTAAAGATATATGAATTTTAAAATCCAGCTTGAGCATATTTGAAAATATAAATGGTATATATTTTTGTGCTCCGCCGGGATTTGAACCCACAACCTTCCATTCACGAGTCCAATGTGTTAACCACTGGACTACGGACTACGGACCGGAAATATAAAAGTGAATAAAAGCATATATTCGCATTCCCTATTCATGAACGTCATCCTCCTGTTGTGCATTTGGCGGTGCATCTGGAGAATGGTCAAAGAGTATATTTCACGGCTTCCAATGTTGTTCAACGTGCTGAAACACCTCCAGCGACAACATTGACCAGTTTCTTTACGATCTGCCAAAGCGATCCGTTTACACAAACTTTGCTTTACTCGGAGATGCCACGTTTTTGTACTTGGAATGCTTCATTGAGGAATTTTCTAAGACGCAAGCAAGGCGATGCGGTTCTTGGTTATCCACATGTGCGTTTTACTGATGCTCTTGGTCGTATATATACAGTTCATCGAAAGAATGATGAATGTGTCTATTTGCGGTTGTTGCTGGTAAATGTGCGTGGGCCAACGTCATTTGATTCACTTCGGACTGTTAATGCTACCGTATTCCCAACATATCGTGCTGCATGTGCATACCCATTGGGAGACAACAATCGTTGAAGCAATTATTTCTGCATATCCAAGTCAGATACGCACATTATTTGCTATCATCATTTCGACATGGTTTCCATCGAACCCATCTAACCTGTGGCACAAAGACAAGGATAATATGTCGGAAGACATTTTACATCAAATTCGTTTCAGTTCAAGAAATCCCGACCTTCAAATGAATGAGGAGATACATAATCAGGCTTTGATCTTGACCAAAGACATGTGTTACCTCATGTGCGGTAATTTATTAGTCAGATTAGGAATGAAAACGCTAAATCGTGAAATAAATGACGCATTTAATCGAGAATTGGAAAGGGAATGAGAATATGATCACCGGGAATTATATTTATTGGTTCAAACAAATGTACCCCTGTCAAATCAACAACAAAAGGAAGTATATGATACATTGATGAAGGCAATTGATGATGAAAATGGTGATTTATATTTCCTGGATGCCCCTGGTGGAACTGGTAAGACATTCCTCATGTCAGTAATTTTAGCCACTGTTCGTGCGAGATCCAGCATTGCGGTTGCAGTTGCTTCCTCTGGAATAGCAGCCACATTGTTAAAAGGATGCCGATTCAGCATTAAAATTGCCGTTAAATCTTCAAACTATTGAAGAACCAACATGTCTAATCTAATCTTATCTAAGCTGCAAGGATATATATCATTTAAGATTTATATTAAGTGCATTCCCACAAGCAGACATGTATAATTTTGCGCCGTTTGAGTTTAAACTTGCATTCGCCATGACCATCAACAAATCACAAGGCCAATCCTTAAAAGTTTGTGGTCTGAATCTAGAAAATCCGTGTTTTTCCCATGGTCAATTATATGTGGCATGTTCACGGATCGGAAGACCATCTGCATTATTTGTTCTTGCACCTGATGATAAAACGAAAAATGTCGTGTATCACAAAGTGCTTAACTAAGAGTGGAACCCATGCATTAAAATATGTACATGGCCAATAAAAAATCATTAAAAGAATTCCTTCTTCATTTTATATTCTACAATCTATAATAATCTATAATCTAAGTTGCAAGGATATATTCATTTAAAGCTCTCAGATGTATGCCCACAAACCAACACGTGTAGTTCGCGCTTACAAATGCTGAATGCGTACTTACAAATAAAATCCAAACCTCAAATGAACATAAGCCCCACAACTTTTGCCGACCTTCCCTGAAACAGGGGTGACATTGGCAAAGTGAACCATTTTTTACAGTATGGGTGGTCAGCCTCATGCCAACCTATAAGTCAAGGAATACGAGAAATAAATAACATTTAAGTATAAAAAAAAACAACAAAACCTTAAAAAGATATCTATACAAAAAAAGTAAAAAAAATCCTATGCAAAAAATGTAGCAAATTAATACACCAACATTATAAATCTACATTGCAGATTAGCCGCCACTTCTTCCTGTTCTTGCATACTTCTTTCATTTCATTCAGAGTCATAACCTTTTTCATACAAATCCTCCTTTTATTATGACTGGATATCCCATTTATTCACTATTTCAGTGATTTGATCCTTCCATACTTTTCTCGGTCTTCCTCTACCACGACATCCATCTATTCTAGCAACATATACTTTCTTCATCAATCATTTATCACTCATTCTCTCCATGTGCCCGAACCATCTTAACATACTTCTTTTAATCTTCACTTTCACACTTTCCCTTACACCACACTATTATCTTACAAAATCATTCCTCACCCTGTCACTTCTTTTTTTCCTAATCATACTTCTTAGATAGTCCAATCATACTTCTTATATATTAATTATCCAAATAAAAAATTGACCTAGATGAAATCAAAAGTCTGCTCATTTATTGCCTCAAAGGCGGAAAAAAGTTCGCCGGGTCAGCTAGTCAATAATAAATCAATTTTATTCCACCGCGGTGTGTAGTTGCATACTCGTACAATATGGATATAGCCATAGGTATAAATACTTAAATGAATATAAATATTTGGTTGATTTATTTGTTGAGCGCCGTTTTGTGTGAATCACACCTCAAGAGCGCTCTGCGAGGTTGGTCTTCTCTGAAAAAAGCGCCAATTACACAAGAAAGATCCTTGTCTTATAGGTTGGTATAAAGCTGACCACCCGGTCGGCAAGAGTTGCAGGTTTTATGTTCATTTGAGATTTGGTTTTAATTTGTAAGTACACATTCAGCGTTTTTAAGCGCGAATTTACACGTGTCTGTTTGTGGGCATGCATTTGATATGAATTTTCAATTTTAATTTTCTTTGCAACTTAGATTTTAGAATCTAGAATCTGGATTATTATAGATGGTCATTGTAAACTAGGACTTTGTAATGGGGTAAACTTTTTAGTTATATTTTGAAAAAGTAAGGACTGATTCTTATTGGTCTTTATGAAATTTTAAGAATCAAAGCCTTTTTTTCTAATTTTAACCCTTTGACTACCAAGAAAATTACGAAAACATTTTGTATGGAAATTTTTTCACTTTGTATGGTGGCTATACTTGTAATTCACTTTTTGGAAAAAAAATGATGGCAATATAATATAAGTTATCATTATTGTTTTACATTTGTTTTACATTATTTTTTTAGTAACCCTCTAACTGCCGAGAATTTTTCCATTTTTTTTTCTTTTATATGGCAACACCCTAAACCAAGATTATGATGAAAAAATGATTATAATTATTAGATAGCACTATTTTATAAATGGATTCACAAAAAAAATAACAAAAATCGTTGGAGTCGTTTTCGAGAACATCTCATTTTAAATTTTCAGTTCTTCGGAAGCCATCTTGAATTTTCAAAAAAGTAAGAAATCTTTGATTACAAAATTAAGTGATAAACTTGATCTTTCTATCAAATCTAAAACAAATTTAAATGGGGTTTTGTAATATTTTCGATTTAAAATTTCAGGTCGTGTAAATGGTGCTTTACATTTATTTTTTCAAATTTATTTTTTTAATTTGTAGAATTTATGATTTCTATAATATTGTAGAACATTATATTTTTATTGACCTCTTAACTTCCGAGAAAATCACAATCGTTTGTTTTTTTCATATGGCAACCCATAGACACAGATTAGTAAGAGTGTTGCCATAACTAATTTATTAAGTTAAGAACTATTAATAATCAATGGCAACTCTGAAAATTTAAGAAAAATTCTTGGAGCCGTTTTTGAGAAAAGTGCAATTTTATGTTTTTTTGTATGGCAGCCATCTTGAATTTTCAAGTTGGTGTAATGCCATGCTATTCATACTTAATACATGCCCAAAAAAGTTGATGTAGCCAAAATTTGGTATCTCTAGGTCTTATAGTTTGGAAAGTGACACACATACACACATACACACACACTTGGCCACCTCCAAAATATGAAATTTTACAGATTGAACTTAGACATTTATTTTTCAAATTTATACATAGAGTTGTTTTAAATAAGCAAATATAGCTTTACATATAAATTTAATTCTTAGATAAAGATAATGAGTGTAGTGTATAAAAAAAAAAAAAAAATGTAAGATTATAATTATTATTTTTTAAAATTTTATTTAAAGTGTGGTATACTTTTATAAGTGGTACACACGAATAAACTCCCCCCCATTAGGGTTACTAATGGGGGGAATGAAAAAAAAAAAAAAAAAAAAAAAAAACACATGCACACACACACATACAGACGGACGTTTTTGAAAGATAGTGTTTTTTGAGTGTCGGAGTTCTGCTCGCTACTACGTGTCGAGAGCAGAACTCCGAAGAAGTCGCCCACAGAGGAGACGAAACGTAAGCTGAAAGTCTTCAAGAAAGAATAAAAAGAAAAAAGAAGAAGACAAGTAAAAACATGGACCACGGTCAAAACCCGGAACCAGAAAATCAAGCAATAATAGTACAGTCATTCTTATATCAATAATAAATTAATTTTATTCCAACATGGTCACGCGGTGTGTGTAATATGTGACCGGCGTACGTAAAAGAGAAATTATTAAAAATCAAGTCAATACATTAAAAACATGATTAATGCATTTAAATAGCCTTATTCAGATTAATTAAGCAAAGTAGTATGAGGGGCTTAGAACAAATTACTTTTTTATCGACGAATGATGAACCGAGATATTTGTGATGGATTGGTTTTTTTACATGGCATCTCACAATAAATGACAAATTTGTGCAACCGCTAGATCCCTATTTTCATTCATATTACTGATGTATAACCTCTGCACTTTTTGCGTCCTACTGACCAGTGACTGTTCTCAAGTGAATAAGAAAAAACACTGCAGCCATACTGCAGCATCATGATAATAATATTATTATCAAGACACCCTGCGCTTCGGATTCGTTCGGATAAAGTCGTGCCACCTCGATTATGCAAATTAGGCTTACGCTCTGTCAACCCATGGTGGCAGGCAGAGTGAATGAATCATAATATACGATTATAATATTAGGATGATTTCTTCGGTCCATATATACATGTGACTGAAATGCTCTATGGCCGAGTTGTCTTTGGACGGGTTGTCGTTGACCGATTTGTCTTTGACCGAAATGTCGTTGGCCAAAAAGTCGTGTGGACGAAGTGTGAATGTTTTGTATATTTTTTTTTAATTAAAAAATATATTTGTGAAGAGGAATACAATTCACCAACCTATTCTATCTGGCCAGAAACAGGTATAAATATCATCAAAAAATAGTTCATTAATGCTTATATTAATGAATTATTAATTAATAATTACCCAATAACATCTGTTGAACCAGGGTCAAAGTTAAAGTCAAGTGACCCAAGCGGGGATCGAACCAGAAGTGCAATTCTCGATGTTCGGTTGCACTAAAGATATTAGTTGCCGGTGGAGATTAATAGCCCTTGCGAAAGAGTTCCTTTGCCGTTTTGCGATTCTCGTTCCCACCGACTTTCCGACTATTCTTACAAGGGACAGCAATGGGGTTTTTAAGTTTTTTCTCGATTGGCCAGACTGACGGATGATCGATGTGATAATCGTCCGACAGGTGCCAGCTCAAAGGGTAAATTTCCCCATATATTTAAAAAAAATACTAAAACTTCATAAAAAAGTAGTAAAACAATAATAAGTGCAAATAAGTACGTAACAACTGAATGAAAATACATAAAACTACATTACAATGTAATGACAAACTCAGTTCTCAACAATACAATGTTTGGTGAAAACTATTTTTTATATTGTACTTTTACTCCTTCAACTTGTTAAAACTAACCCAATTTATTTAAATTAAAAAATTAAAGGTGATTTGCTTATTTCAAATATGCTAAAATTAGGAAATAATTATATATAACATTTTATATGAAATTATTTTTCCTTGGATTTTGGGGGCAATTCTCATAGTTCACAGCTCTCGCATATCAGGTTGGCATATCAGGCTAACTTCACACCTGCTGTCAACTGACATTTGACAATTAAATCTATGCTTAAATCTTTGTAAATTGAGAGTTATAATGTTTAAAAATTACTTGTAAATAATTATGTTTACAATTTATCACAAATGAAGATGAAATTATGAAAAAATAACGCAATTTCTTAATGCAAATTTACTGTTGTCAAAAGCATAATTATTATCTGCATGACGTACTTACCGACGCGCATATTATGCCGTTCAGAATGTCAATTTTCGTAAGATCGTAATTCATATTCTACGTCATAATTTTCTATAATAATGTCACGTGGGTCACGAATAAACATAAGGAATCTATAAATCTATAATCTAAGTTGCAAGGATATATTCATTCAAAGCTCTCAGATGTATGCCCACAAACAAACACGTGTAGTTCGCGCTTACAAATGCTGATTGTGTACTTACAAATAAAATCCAAACCTCAAATGAACATAAGCCCTGCAACTCTTGCCGACATTCCCTGAAACAGGGGTGACATTGGCAAAGTGAACCATTTTTTACAGTATGGGTGGTCAGCCTCATACCAACCTATAAGTCAAGGAATACGAGTAAAAAATAACATTTAAGTATAAGAAAACAACAAAACCTTAAAAATAAATCTATACAAAAAAAGTAAAAAAAAAAGAAATGTCTTATGCAAAAAATGTAGCAAGCCAACAAACCAACATTAAAAATCAGCATTGCAGATTAGCCGCCACTTCTTCCTGTCCTTGCATACTTCTTTCATTTCATCCAGAGTCATAACCTTTTTCATACAAGTCCTCCTTTTATTATGACTCTGGATATCCCATTCATTCGCTATTTCAGAGATTTGATCCTTCCATACTTTTCTCGGTCTTCCTCTACCACGACATCCATCTATTCTAGCAACATATACTTTCTTCGTCAATCTTTCATCACTCATTCTCTCCAAATGCCCGAACCATCTTAACATACTTCTTTTAATCTTCACTTTCACACTTTCCCTTACACCACATTCTTCTCTTACAAAATCATTCCTCACCCTGTCACTTCGTTTTTTCCCAATCATACTTCTTAGAAAGTCCATTTCTACTGTATGGACTTTACTAATTTCCCTTTCACTCACCGTCCAGGCTTCACTTCCATACATCAAGGTTGGCACTAGTATACCACCGTGCACCGCCAATCTAACATTTTTTGAGAGATTTTGGTTCCTGGCGATGCAAGCGGTCGCACCCAGTACACACCTGCCTTTCATTATTCTTCTTTCAAATTCACCGGTCATTCTTCCATCTTTTTCAAACTTACTTCCCAGGTATACAAACTCATTTACGACATCAACATTCATTCCATTAATTTTAAATTCATAATTCATATTTTCATCATCTCTTTCAAAAATCAATACTTTCGTCTTACTTTGAATTAAGGAATGAGTTTGCGAATACATTTATTTAGGTCATTAAAGAAAATAAGTCATATATTTGTAATAATCTACTGACAATTTCTGTCCTTCGCTGTACGGCGGGGTAAATCGGCCGCGTTATGTTCTGACAGTTCCTAGAGATTCCTCACCTTTCAAAGGAGATATCCTTCAGCCAAATTTACAACGAGAATCACAATTCACCTTTCATTCGGCAACGAATCGGTATCAGTCGCCTTCGGCCTCGCCTTAGAGATCCCGAATTCGAATATCGCCGTTTAAATTTGTACCATAACTGTCAACCGGCAAGATTCAAGAAAACGTAAACATCGTGAATTAAAATTAAGGTCTATTCAAAATGACATTCAAAATGGTGCTCTTATATTTTTACTGAACAGTGTTAACGAACTGCTATAAAATCTTGTATTCGTCGTCGAAAAAAGAAATGAGATATCGAAATGTAAAAAAACCTAATTTTTCGAACCTGTCCGTCTGTACATCCGTTCGTCCGTATGTATGCATGTATGTATTTTACCGGTATGGGTGGTCAGCTTCATACCAACCTATAAGTCAAGGAAACTTATTGAAATACAATAAACGAACGATTTTAGGTAGTTTTAAATGTGCGTATTCATTTTATTACAGAGCGCATCGTCCAAATATGGCCGCGAGATGTCGTTTCTAAGCAGCTGTGCCGTTACACTACGAGGATGCGGCAAGCACACGCATTAACCCACACACACAAATTGAGCCGCGAGGAATGACAAAAAAAAAGACGTTTCGACGGAAATGAGTTGTCCTGCATCAGGACATTCAAAAAACCTAATTTGTCGAACCTGTCCGTCCGTCCGTCCGTATGTGTATTGTATGTATGTCCCAGCCGAAACTACTTATTACAGAGACACCAATTTTTGGGTATGGGGCATTGACAACCACAGCTTTAAAAATGAGCTGACCGGCATGGCGCCAATCTGGAAATTCAAGATGGCTGCGGTACAAAAAAACATAAACTTGCACTTATCTAAAAATCGGCATTAACGATTTTCTTTAAATTTTCAGTTTGGTCGTTGCTCAAATTGTCGCTAAGAAAATTAAAAAAGCAACACTCTTGCTCATCTGCGTCAAAAATGGAAGGGTTAACAAAAATATATTGTTTTATAATATTACGTGCAATACAATTTCTATAAAAAATATTGGAAATTGTTATAACTGGATTTCAAAGGGGTTTTAATTTTAGAAAAAGATTACTAATTGAATTTAAATGGACTTATTGACAAAAGTTTCGACCGTGAATCTGGATAATCTACGGACAGAAGATGCTGAAGGCAAGATGGTAAAGGTTCAACTGTGGCCTTCCTTCCCTCGTGGGGTCTATTTATCCACTTTTGGGTGACACCAATACTGATTTGAATACAGGATCCTCATTGGTTGGATCCTGCGTGAGGGTGGCTTGGCTAGCCTGATATAAAAAATAGGAGCGTACGATTCTCGACCCTGCAGATGGTAAATGTCAGGTCACACCTCATGTGACAGGGTGTTTGAACCGTAACAAAAATATATTTCACATAAAATTACATTAAGTACCCTTTACACGATCCCAATTTTTTTAACAAAAAGATTAAAAATATCCAAAACTACAAAAAATATTTTAACTTGTTTTAGGTTCAAAGGAAAAAAAAAATACTTTAAACTGTAACAAATAATGTTCTAAATAAATTGAAATTAAAATAAAAAATATAATATAAAGTACCGTTAACATAACATAAAACATGTAATTAAAAGTTTACAAAACCCCACGAGGACGCTAACAACTTTTGTTTCTAAGGTTCAATAGAAAGAACTACATATCACTATAATTCATCGTGAAACATTTTCAAATTTTAGAAAATCAAGGTGACTTCCGAACAGTGGAAAATTTTAAATGTAATTTACTCAAAAATGCCTCCAACGGTTTTCCTTATTTTTTTTATGTAACCGTCATTAAATTAGTCCTATGTAAGAACAATAAACATTGCCTCATAATATTATTTGTTTTGCGCCTGGGACATACTGTTATGTTATGAAAGAAAGGTATCTCCAGGATACTTACATCCGGCTAGCTCTCATCAGCATCACTCTCAGTGCGTGGGGTTCTTTCTTTGGTATTGCTTACTTATATCTTGGGAAGGTTGTATAATTAAAAGATAAGTTTAACATGAACAAATAAGGGTTTATATTTTAATCTACTAATATGGGGATAAAGGGGAATTTAGGGATTGGCACGACCTGCAGGTTGTCCCTAGAACACTCCCTATTCTGTTGCCTGGTGTTCCGAACGGAAGGCCTGGGCCAGCGCCCCAGGCTAGCGGCGGCTCACAAGGCGGACGCCTCCACACGTGGGAGCCCCTGGGTGAGCGCTCCTATGCCTCTGGTCCACAAGGCGGGTGCCTTGCTGGCAGGAAATCCAAGTAGATGGGGGGGAGGGAGCTCCATTGTAGTGCCCCCTCTTGCACCGCTTGGTGCTTGGTCGCTGACGTCTTAGTCGGTTGACATCTTGCCGGGAACTAACGAACGACGGCCTGATAAGTTCACACGGTGCAGTTCGGCCGCTTCCGTGACCGTTCGGCTCCGTTCGGCCCACAAACACACACTGCACACTTCGGGATTGTTTTTTTTTATATGTTATTTAAAATTACATAACAATACATACAATACACATATACATACGGACGGACCGGTTCGACAAATTAGGTTTTTTGCATGTCCTGATGCAGAACAACTCATTTTCGTCGAAACCTCTTTTTTTTTGGTCATTCCTCGCGGCTAGATTTGGGTGTGTGTGTAAATGCGTGTACTGCTTAGATAGGTACAAAATCTCGCGGGCATACTCGTATTTGGACGACGCTTTAATAAAAATATGAATACGCACATTTAATAACTACCGAAAATCGTTCGTTTATTGTATTTCAATAAGTTTCCTTGACTTATAGGTTAGTATGAAGCTGACCACCCATACTGTAAAAAATGGTTCACTTTACCAATGTTACCATTGTGTCAGGTAAGGTCGGCAAGAGTTGCAGGGTTTATGTTCATTTGAGATTGGGTTTTATATTGTAGGTTCACATGCAGCATGTTTGAGTACGAACCTAAAGTCTTAAATGCAATATATTTTTGTAACTTAGATTACAGATTATCATAGATTTAGATTTAGATAGATAGGCAATGGTTTTTTTGCGTACATTTTTCACAGTATCCAGCACCGATATAAAAATTAGGTACCTCTGTGGTCCAAATTTCATTTAATCCGTTTAGCCCACAGATCACGGAATAAACCTTTTTGCTATTTTGAATAACAAACATCAAACGGTGCATTTAAAATATTAATAGCATGTAGTAAGGTTGATTAGATAATTTTATGTTTCGATTACGTAAATGTTATTTGTTAGTCAACCATAAATTAACGGTAAGTAGGTGAAGTATGCAAGGATAGAAAGAAATGGCGGTTGATCTGTGATGTTGGCGGCTAGGGTTTGTTAAAGTGAAATTGGTTTTATGATTTAGTTTTTTATGTCCATGTATATATTGTTATTTTTATTCTTTGATTTAAAAAAATGTAATTTGTCATGTATGTTCCTTGACTTATAGGTTGTTGTGCGGCTGACCACCCATAATATAAAAATTGGTTCACTTTGCCAATATCACCCCTGTTTCAGGGAAGGACGGCAAGAGTTGCAAGGCTTATGTTCATTTGAGATTGGGTTTTTATATTGTAGGTCCACATGCGGCATGTATTAGCGCGAAATTATACATATCTGCTTGTGGGAATGCATTTAGTATAAATCTTAAATGATATATATCTTTGCAGCTTAGATTAGATTAGATTAGATTAGATTAGGTGTATTTTTTTAACCTACGTGAATACACCTTAATATGGTAACATACGGTAAAGATTGTAAATAAAAAAGCGCCCGACATAACCTTAAGCTTGTGCCATTTGAAAAATAATACTGTCAGCAATGATAAAAACATACAATCATTAGAAAAATTAATGGATCTAAGTAAAAAATATGCAACTGACAACATATTCGAATACATACCTTAATAATGCCAAGCAAGCTTCCACTCAAAACACTCACGACAAATTCCCGACTCAGATGTCAACGTTCTCAGAAGAAAATGAAGGTATCGAATGACTTTTTTTGTGTTGTCCACACTGCATCAAAGAGTTACCATACGTGAACAAATACTTAGGATTGCAAGATTTTTGTCAGTTCCAATGGAATTGGTAACACACTAAAAGAAAAATTTCGGAGCCAAAAATGGAGACAACCCTTAGCAATCAATATTTCGTGTTTAAATAAATAAATATTATTGTGGCTAGTACAGAAAATGAAAGATACGTTACTAAGGTATATGCAAAAATACTCAACTTTAAAAACGTTTGACTATTTTGATTGTATCATGCCATCAAAGGGTCAAAAACGGGTTGCGGACACGTAAAATTTGTATGGGAATGGAAAAAAGGCGATTTTGTTTTATGCTTTAATTACATCGCCACTTAATGCTTTTTGCAGTTTTTTTTTGTATTTCGATACGCTTTTCAAATACTTTTAGATTGATAATTTCCTCTGATAATTTTAGAATTCAGTAGAGATCACCAGTTTTTATGAAAAAGCTGAAAATCATTAGGGGACACACGCACAAGACAAAAGGTACAAATTTCGACGGCGATACCCACCAACGTTATTCTATTCCAAATACTCTAGAAAGATCAGCCTCTGGCCCACTCGGCCATAACACCGACTAAATTAAATGAAAGTGAAATGATCGTATTTTTAATCGCTTGGACAAACTTTAATAGTTAAGTTTTCAAATATGTTGTATTTTTATAAAAAAAGTATAATATGTAAAAAAAGAAAACAACAAATGTAAAAAATTAAAAATATACAGTGTCAACCGGATTCGAACCTATCATCTTGCATCTGCCGCCGGCTACGCACGCCGTTAGGCCAGAGCTTCCACGGCTAGCTGGGAGAAAAAAAATGTTTATAAAGCGTAACAAATAACTATTAAAATAATATTATCGGTGGTTTGTAAAAGGCGAAAGATTTATTCGTATTGAAGGGAAACTAGAGTATGGGTGGTTTGTGTCCAAGATAAAATATATCGTTGGTCGGCGCAAACAATGGCGCAGACATTGAAATTTACACATAATTTAATGACCGAAATGAATACCTTAGCTTAGTTTTATTAAATAAAATAATATAGTGTCGAGTACCGAGTGACCAAAAGTTATTCCATTTTAAACTACCCACTGAACATAAAAATAATAATAAGTGACATTTTGTTTAAAATCAAATATAACAAATTACGATCGAAATTTACTCGATAAAGGAACTCTCTGCACTAAAAGACTCAACATATTTAATAAGTGATTCGACTCTTAAAAATATCCGCGAGAATAACTTGTGCAGAGGAATTAAACGAAGACCAAGAGGCAGACGAGGCGGCCGCAATGACCGCAGAAACCCGGGGACAGCTGCAGACAAGGAGGGGCCCGTGGAAGCTGACAATGTCCACCGCCCGGAATCGAAGGAAGTGTCAAATGGCCTCTGCGGAGGTGTCGAAGCTGACAATTCTGTCAGGAATGGAAGTGTGTGTGAAAGGAAGTATGTGAAACAAGAAGAATGGAAGTTTGCGACATGGAATGTTAGAGAATGGAATGACTGTAAAGAGAATGAAATTTCTGATATTATGGAAAAGAGAGGAATACAAGTGATGTGCGTGACTGAAATAAAAATGATCGGGGATGGAGAAAAGGTATTGAAGAATGAGGAGTATTTTATTTGGAGTGGAATTAAGGATGGATATAAGAGACAAGGCGTGGGAGTAATTTTGAGCGAACGGGCTAAAATATGTGTAAGTAATTATGAAAGAATATGTCCTAGGATTCTGTTGGTAAGAATGAGATTAGGACGTATGAAAATCCTACTGGTAGCTTGTTATGCTCCAGTAGAATCTGATTGCAGAGAAGAAAGAGATGAATTTTGGGAGAGTGTAAATAATGTACTAAGAATGAAAGAAGAGAATGAACGAATTATTCTATTAGGAGATATGAACGGATGGATTGGTATGAAACGAGATGATTGCGGAAAGGTTGTGGGACCGAGTGGTAGAGGAATGATCAATAATAATGGACGAAAGCTTGTCAACACATGTATAGAACACAGACTTTTTGCAACAAACACCTGGTTTAAACACCAAGACTTGCATCTCTATACATGGCAAAATAGGGCAGGCAATCGAACAATTATTGATTATATATGCGTGGATGAAAGAATGAGAGGATGTGTGAGAGATGCAAGAGTGTACCGTGGAGCTGAACTCAGCACAGACCACTATTTGCTATGCGCGAGAATAATGGTAGGGGATTGTAAAAAAGGAAAGAAAAAAATATTGTTAAGAATGAAAAGAATAAAAGTGGAAAATTTGAAAGATGACAAGGTGCAAGATGAATATCAAAGTGAGATTGCCAAAAGATTAAATATGGATGAACTACAAAAAATGAAAGATGAAGGATGTGTGGAAAAAGTGTGGCAAATGATGAAGAAAGAACTGACCGAATCTGCTAGAATGACATGCGGAGAAACAAATGTTGGTAAGAAAAAAGGTGATGCCTGGTGGAACGATGGAGTGAAAGAAGCAGTAGAGCAAAAGAAGGAAGCGTATAAGAAATGGTTGAAAGATAAAGGTAATTTGAATTTGGAAATGATGTATATAAGGGCAAAAATGAATACTAAAAAGCTTGTGTATGAAAGTAAGATGGAATTAGAGAAGAAAAATAATGAAAGGGCACAGCAGGACTTCCACACCAACAAAAAAATGTTCTGGAGTTGGGTTCGGAATAATAACGAAAGTGTGGGAGCAACAACTCCGGGCATAAAGAATGCGCAGGGAGTCTTGCTGTGGGATGAAGACGATGTATGTAACAGATGGAAAGAATACTTTGAAGAAATATTAGGACAGGGCGAAAGAAATTTATATGAATGTGACCCTACAAATGAAAGTAATGAGGATATTTTGAAAGAGGAAATAAAAGCAAGCATAAAAGAGCTGAAGAATGGAAAGGCTGCAAGTATGGATGGATTGAATGCCGAGATGTTAAAGGCAGGAGGAGAATGTGTGGTAGAGTGGATGTTTGAATTATGCAAGATGTGTATGAAAGACAGGGTAGTACCGATGGACTGGAGAAAGGCGGTCATTGTCCCTATTTACAAGGGTAAAGGGGACAAGAAAGACTGCCGTAACTTTAGGCCCATTAGTCTCCTTAGTATACCTGGGAAAGTCTTATGCAAAATTGTCATAAAAAAAGTGAGAATGGCCACCGATCACAGGGTCTCTGATATTCAATCTGGTTTTATTCCAGGACGAGGTTGTGTGGACCAAATCTTTACTCTCAGACAGATTGTTGAAAAACATCTGGCTGTGGGGAGGGTGATCTACGCAGCCTTCGTGGATCTCGAGAGGGCCTTTGACTCGGTGGACAGATGTATGTTGTGGAATGTTCTCAGGAAGTACGGTGTGAATGACAACCTTCTGAATGTGATACGTGCCATCTATGAAAATAGTTCGGCATGTGTAAGAGTGGATGGGAGATATAGTGACTGGTTTGATGTACATAAGGGAGTGAGGCAAGGCTGCGTGATGAGTCCATGGTTGTTTAATATAATCATGGACAGTTGCATAAAAGAAGCTGGAATATCAGAGAGCGGAGTGAAAGTGGGTGAAACAAGAGTTGGAGTACTTCTTTATGCTGATGATGCTATAGTTTTAGCTGACTCGGCGGAGGAACTCCAAGCGATGTTAACCAAACTGAATGATGCATTTTGTAAAAATAGCTTGAAAGTGAATGCGAATAAGACAAAAATATAAGACAGGAATGAAGTATGTGAGGAACTTACAGTTAATTTGAATGGAAAAAAAGTTGAAGTAGTAAATGAGTTTGACTATTTAGGAAGCAAGTTTGAGGCGAATGGTAAGATGACGAAGGAATTAGAGAAGCGTGCCAGCAAAGGAAGATGCGTGATAGGAGCGTTTGGTAGAATAGCGAAGAATAAAAGGATACCAAAGAAAATGAAAATGGCGGTACACAATTGTATATTGTTGCCGACCCTGATGTATGGAAGCGAGTCATGGACGGTGAATGAAAGAGAAGTAAATAAGGTATGCACCGTAGAAATGGCTCATTTAAGAAGTATGACAGGAAAAACACTGAAAGATAGAGTGAGAAACGAATGGGTTCTGAATGAATGCGGAGTAAAAGAAAGCGTGAAAGTGAAAGTTCAAAGAAGTGTGATGCGATGGTTTGGACATATTGAAAGGATGAATGAAGACCGACTGACAAAAAGAGTGTATAAAGGGAATGTAATAGGTAAGCGTGGAAGGGGAAGACCTAGAAAAGAATGGATTGATCAGATAAGTGAGATTGCGAATGAATGGAATTTACAGAGTGGAAACAAGAGAAGAGCATGCATGAAAAGAGTGATGAAATTAGATGAGATGAAAGAAGTATGCAGGGACAGAGTCAAGTGGAGGCACTTATGTGGAGGTACTGGCCACCCCTAGAGGAATGGCGGCAGGATACAAGACAAGACAAGACAAGCGATTTCAGATTGATTTCATATTAGAATAGCGCAATCAACATTATATTTTCAATACATTAAAAGTTTCGAATAAAGTAAAACTTCAGTAGTTTTTCATATTTGCCTGACGGATTGCCCCATACATTTTTGATGTGTCGTACCATCTATGAATATTTTTTTTTTGGGTAGTAGGAGTCGCCACCTATATATAAGTCAAACAGTAAAACTTAAAAAGAAAAAAAAACATTTCATAATTATAATAAAATAATTAAAACATCAAAAGGTCAAAGAATAAAATGTTAAACAGACAAATAAACTTATTGAGTCCAGGAGTAAAATGTAAAACGAATATCAAGGTCAAAAAGTTAAATTAAAACACCAAAGACAAAAAAACAAATAATAATTATAACAAATTAGGTAAAACATTTATAACAAATAAAAACATTTAAAAGAATTAAGTAGGTAAAATAAAAATACATAAATAAATAAACATCAAACTGTCAAAGAATAAAATGTTAAAAAAAAAATACACAAAGTCCAGGAGCAAAACATTAGAAATAAAATAAATAAAAAAATTGCATCAGAAATTCCATTGGACATTAGGAGAAAGTTTTTATTAGAGGGTTGGGCTATGACGGGTTGCGGAAAGGAGTAATTAGTAGGGGAGTAGGTAGAGGGATTGGAATATTTATAATGTGGCCGTTTTATTTAGATTTTTGTATTTCAATTGTTTCCAGGGCATTTAGTTGCCTGTATTTACACTCCGAGTGCAGAACCCTTACATCGTCAATGCCAAAGGTATGGTCATTTTCGATGAAATGATCCGCCGTTTCGAAATATCCAGACAGAACTCTAAATGCCGTATTATGTTCCTTAAATCTTACATTGATTGATCTCGAGGTCTGTCCAACATACACAGAGTCACAGTCTACACACGAAATACTGTATACTCCACCACCATCCATGTTGCTTAATTACTATCCTTGTAGTTGTAAATCATTTTGCCTAGATTTTTATTTGTGTAGTAGGCACTATGAAATAATTTGTCTGTAAAATATTTAATTTTATCTTTAACATTTTCAAGATACATATAGTAGCCTTCACCAACCTCCAACTGATCCACTTTTGCAGAGTGGGTCTATATATTTAATGTACATAGTTCTTCTTTTTTTGGAGAGGATAATGTTTTAAAAAATGAAAAAAAACGGATTTTACTGACCGTGCAAAAGAGAAGCACGATTTTTTCTACGTTTCGTCGGAGTCATATCCGACGTCCTCAGGAGACGTGTGTCCTCTACAAAGAAGAACCACGAACTTGGATAATGTTATCTATTATAGACTAGCTGACCCGGCGAACTTTTTTTCGCCTTAGAGGCAATAAATGAGCAGACTTTTGATTTCATCAAGGTCAATTTTTTATTTGGATGATTAATATAAAATAAAAAAGGAATTATTTTAATGTTTTTTTATTGGCCATGTACATATTTTAGTGCATGGGTTTCACTCCTTAGTGAAGCACCTTGTGATACCCGACATTTTTCATTTTATCATTAGGTGCAAGAACAAATAATGCAGATGGTCTGGCAGATGGTCAGCTGAAATTTTCTTGGAATTACTGGCAGTGTTTGGCGGAAATCTCCAGACAGTAAAATCATTGCGCCCCCAAAACATCTCGAGTTATTGCGTAGATCTTTCAATGTTCGGTGAAGTGCTTCCAATGCACGTTTATGCGCCATTGTGCATTCGTCCCAGATTATGATTTTCGATGCTGATAAAACTTTGGCCATTGCGGGGTGTTTTGCAATATTACATGTTGGTTCTTCAATAGTTTGAAGATTTAACGGTAATTTTAATGCTGAATGAGCTGTACGGCATCCTTCTAACAATGCGGCTGCTATTCCAGAGGAAGCAACTGCAACCGCAATGCTGGATCTCGCACGAACAGTGGCTAAAATTACTGACATAAGGAATGTCTTACCAGTTCCACCAGGGACATCCAGGAAATATAAACCACCATTTTCATCATCAATTGCCTTCATTAATGTATCATATACTTCCTATTGTTGTTGATTTGACAGGGGTACATTTGTTTGAACTATTAAATATAATTCCTGGTGATCATATTCTCTTTCCCGTTCAAATTCTCGATTAAATGCGTCATTTATTTCACGATTTAGCGCTTTCATTCCTAATCTGACTAATAAATTACCGCACATGAGGTAACACATGTCTTTAGTCAAGATCAAAGCCTGATTATGTATCTCCTCATTCATTTAAAGGTCGGGATTTCTTGAACTGACACGAATTTGATGTAAAATGTCTTCCGACATATTATCCTTGTCTTTGTGCCACAGGTTAGATGGGTTCGATGGAAACCATGTCGAAATGATAATAGCAAATAATGTGCGTATCTGACTTGGATATGCAGAAACAATTGCTTCAACGATTGTCGTCTCTCAATGGGTATGCACATGCAGCACGATATGTTGGGAATACTGTAGCATTAACAGTCCGAAGTGAAACAAATGACGTTGGGCCACGCACATTTACCAGCAACAACCGCAAATAGACACATTCATCATTCTTTGAATGAACTGTATATATACGACCAAGAGCATCAGTAGAACGCACATCTGGATAACCAAGAACCGCATCGCCTTGCTTGCGTCTTAGAAAATTCCTCAATGAAGCATTCCAAGTATAATAACGTGGCATCTCCGAGTAAAGCAAAGTTTGTGCAAACGGATCTCTTTGGCAGATCGCAAAAAAACTGGTCAATGTTGTCGCTGGAGGTGTTTCAGCACGTTGAACAACATTCGAAGCCGTGAAAAAATACTCTTTGACCATTCTCCAGATGCACCACCAAATGCACAACAGGAGGATGACGTTCATGAATAGGGAATGCGAATATATGCTTTTATATTTCACTTTTATATTTCCGGTCCGTAGTCCGTAGTCCAGTGGTAAACACATTGGACTTGTGAATGGAAGGTTGTGGGTTCAAATCCCGGCGGAGCACAAAAATATATACCATTTATATTTTCAAATATGCTCTTAGCTGGATTTTAAAATTCATATATCTTTACCAAAAACCAGACACCAAAGGTCCATCCAGCCTTGCAGCAACTGGGTTTTGCTTGAGAATAGACGCTTTCTACAGCGACGACCACTCTCTCAGAGGGCTCATGAGGTAAATAACAAAAAGAGCGCTCGCCGAATAAATAATCCTCATATATATGTATAAAGGGTTCATCAAGCCTGTACAAAAAAATGGATCTTGCTTGAGAATTTGCGCTTTGTAGCGACGACTACCAGGCTTGTAGCAACACCTCTGTGGCACCCTTTTTGGGTGATATAGACCCCCAAGCCTTTCAGGAATTGGGGAGTCTCCCGCAAAAGGTTCCCTTAAAAAAACACGGAGTGACAGGGTGAGGAATGATTTTTTAAGGAAGAATGTGGTGCAAGAGAAAGTGTGAAAGTGAAGATTAAAAGAAGTTTGTTAAGATGGTTTGGGCATATGGAAAGAATGAATGAGGAAAGACTGACGAAGAAAGTATATGTTGGTAGAATAGATGGATGTCGTGGTAGAGGAAGACTGAGAAGGTATGGATGGACCAAATATCCGAAATTGCGAATGAATGGAATATCCAGAGTCATAATAAAAGAAGAGCCTGTATAAATAAGGTTATGACTTTGGAGGAAATGAAAGAAGTATGTTAGGACAAAAAGAAATGGCGGTTGATAATGTTGGCGGCTACCCTTTATTCAAGTGAAATTTGTTTTATGTTTTAGTTTTTTGATGTCCTTATATATTATTATTTATTGATTTAAAAAAATGTAATTTATCCTGTATGTTCCTTGACTTATAGGTTAGTATGCGGCTGACCACTCATGCTGTAAATATGGTTCACTTTGCCAATGTCACCCCTGTTTCAGAGAAGGACGGCATTTGAGATTTGGTTTTTATGTTGTAGGTTCACATGAGGCATGTGCAAGCGCGAACTTATCCGTGTCTGGTTGTGAGAATGCATGTTATGTGAATCTCTAATGTAACATATCTTTGCAACTTAGATTAGATTAGATATTGAAATCATATCCGCTCTGATCACGACTTTGTAGTCATCATTTGGCATGCGTTCCAAAGCACTCTTAAACAGTCTGACCAACGCATGATGTTCATGAAGTAGTTGCTGTAGATCTTGAAGAAATGCTCTTTTCATTGCTGCATTCATCTCTTGACATCGATCAAGTTGTTTCCCAAATCGCTTCATTGCAGTTCACATACAGACGCGGCGCTCTTCACGCGCAATGCATTGTTCTTTTTCACTCCTTTCACTCGCAATGTTTCGAATCCTAAATGCATTACAGCTTCGTCGGGAAAGATTTGATCCCCTTGGCGGTGGCATGGCTTTCTTAATGTTTTTTGGGCACATTAGATTCATAGAAACTTGAAACAAATCGGTCAACTTCAATTATTCACAGACTCCATAATGTTTAGCTGTCAGTTGCATTTGTTTTTTTTTTTTAAAAAAGAACGGCTAGACTGTTTTTTACGGATTGCTTTCATTTGCGTTTTTTTTATGTATACCTACCACGTTTTATGTCATTTTATGAAAAAAAGTATAAAAAAAAGTATAAAAAGGATATAAAAAGTATCCTATGTCCTTTTCCTGGTTCTAAGCTACCTCCCTACCAATTTTCAGCCAACTCAGTTCAGCCGTTCTTGAGTTATGGATAGTGTAACTAACACGACTTTCTTTTATATATATAGATGTGTGATAGCCATTGTTACTTGCTATGGTCTTTATCGTGCTCACTTAAATACCATATGCCTCTTTTTCAAGGGGTATCGTTAGATCTGCCACAAACCACTATTTATTCAAAATCAGCTGAAATAAAATAGTTTGTAAAATTTCAAAGTTAACGGTCTTGAAAAATAAGAGCTATTATTAAAAACCTTTTATTTTACCCACTTTATTTAAATCGTTTTTTTTTTTTCCTTTCAAAGCATCAGACGAAGTTTCCGAGCAAGTACAATACTATCAAATAGCAATATTGAAAGTGTTCCAATGACAATAATGAATGCTCTGTGGAGAAACTCTGCGGGAATACATGCATATTCAAGAGGCAATATAGTGTGAGGCTAGGACCAACAAAATAGTGCGAACAAGAAAATATCTTCTGAGGGTCAAACAGTATGGGGTTTTGTTCAGCAGTTTAAAACAAGTAACATAAAACCCACTCAAACAGCTTTTTTTCCTTAAATTGACTGCTAAACATGAAATATTTATTTAAATATAATGTAACCCAGGTTTTCAATACGTTTTTTTCGGAAACGTACTACAGTCTGATTAAGAACACGTGTAAAATATTTTTTTTAAGCATTAATAATTAATCCTACATGTCAAGAAAGGTTGATCATGATTCTTCTATTTTAGCTGTTTTAAATATGTCTTTACATAATATTTTGAAATAAATAAATAGAGTGTCTGTTGAAAATAAAGTTGAGGTCGATTTAAATAGAAGGTACACGAAAGTCTTCTTGAATTGGAAAGCAGTGTTCAATCGTAACAATAATTATTTTTTAATTCTTGTGAAATGAAGTTATCTATTTTAACATTAATTAACAGAAAACAGCATACATCAAACAGTTACATATGTAAAAAATCATAAATTTTAGCAGCAATTTACACAAATATAAAACAAGTATAAAATATCATGGACTGGGGGATAATGAAAACCCTATAGGTATTAATGCGGTCCTCAAAAAAAGGCATCTTTGAAATCTCTAGATGCTTTGCCTTCATGATTGTATTTTTATGTCGAGACACTTAAGTAAATCAAAAGTGTGAACTTCCAGCTATGGGTGGAAAAGTTTGAGAAAGTGTTAGTGGGAAATGAGAGGTAATTAGAGCTAGGAGGAGGAGAGGTGGGGAGGGGGTGCTAAAGTAGACACGACGAGGGCGAAGGAGATGTAAAGGAGACTTCACTAGGTGAAAATAGTCATACCACCCTTAATCCATCTAATCACTATTCCATTTTTTACCGGCACTTTTTGTTGCCAATCTTTCAGTTATGTATTTTGAACTTTTTAGATGAAAACACATAACAGCAATCGAAGGAACAAACAGAAGATGAATGTTCTACGATTGGAATTATTATAAATAATTTACGATTCCTAGATAAATAAATACACGATTAGCAAATATAAATTATTAAGCCAAAAAACCCAAACAGAAGAGATGATTTATTTAAATAAATTCACGAGAAAATGAAATTAACACTTGTGTTTCCGTTTTATATAAATAATTTCACTCTCATTCTTACTTTCTTACTATAGCTGAAGGCTATAAAGAAAGTTTGATTTGGTGTGAAATTTTTTTTTCAAGGTTTTCACGGAAATGAGTCGTCCTGGTGCAGGACATGCCAAAAAACACTATCTTTCAAAAACGTCCGTCTGTATGTGTGTGTGTGTGTGTCACTTTCCAAAGTATAAGTACAAATATTAAAGGAAAAACAACAATTAAAATTAGAAACAAATCAGTCAACAAGATACAAACATAACCTCAAAATGTCAAAATTTGACACAAAACATTATCAAAATAGCTTCATTTATGTTGGAGTAACAAACTTTAACAAATTACCGACTGAACTAAAAAATATAAAAGATTATCATGTATTTAAAAATAAACTTAAAAAACATTTCGAAAAGTATTAGAATTGTATGCCACTTGATATTATTGCCTGTGCATTGTATTGTTCTTGTCATTAGTAGACCTCTATAAATCATATGTATGTATGTTTTCATTTTATTACACTTTAGTACCTACTTGCCTTATTATCCTTAATTATCTATGTTTATATATTTGCTTTTGTTTATTATACAGTTTTTCTTAGTTTAATTTGATTTCTTCACATATCAAATCTCTTCACACTGAAAAATACACATTATAAGTTTTTAACTTAAGGGTGATTGAGAGGTCAGCGCGCCCAACTTTGATGACCAAAATAGCCCATATTTTTAATGGTAAGGTAGCATTTTTTTTCCAGATTAAATTAACACATAAAATTAGGTATTTTTTTCCATAAAAAACCAATTCAAAATAATTTTATTTACGGAGATACCTTAAATGGAGATTTCCACTGTTCTTATGAATAAATCCTAACTTTTTTTTTTTCAAAACATTAATTTTGATTAGTTTATTTTTTCTACTTGTTAGTTGTTTTTTTTTACTTTTCATTGATTTTTTATGATTATTTAAAAAGTACCCAAATTTTGCATACGATATTGTAGCTACATTCGTCTTTTAATGGTTTATTTTCCTTTTAGGATCTGAAGTGATATTTTTTATGTTTGTAATGCCATACTTGTTTTATTTTTTCTCCCCCGATTTCTATTTATCCTGGAAAAATAAAGATTTCCACACAAAAAATGACCCGGTCGCTAGCGTCACCTGCGGCCGGTATATGAACTGCGGAGAAAAATATTATATCTCCTTAGTTTTATGGAAGCAAGATTTATATAATGCAAAAGAGTACAATCGTTTACGTTACAACTGGACCAACTGGTTTCTCAAAAATGCATGGAAATCAAAACTATAGAATAATAATTTCGATACGGCTGTCATATTGCACGCGATGTTTTCGAAAACTAAAATCCAAAATATCCATTGATTTACAGTTTTATTTCAAGTGAAAGAACAACAAGAATACACAAATATCAAATAATCTTTGATACGTGAATGTTTCAAAACCTGTTTCCCAAGATAAAAGTTCAAAACATAACAAAGTTCAAAAACATAACCTCAAATAGTGGCTGTCATTTTACTTTAAAAATTCCAAAAAATATCATTTATTCCATCTAAAACGTGAAAATGTTACGCAACGTCGAAATAAAAGCCAAAGAAGGGAACATGAAGTGCTTCACATGTGCCAACGACATTAGCCCAAAAAAGAAACTGAAATGCGTCAGGTGCTATCATTTCTTCCATCCTGCTTGCCAGCAACAATCCGCGGACATTAACAAGATGTCCACGAGGTCCAGTTCACAGTGGACCTGCAACAAATGCAGGTCGGAGGATCCGAGAACATCTAAGCCAGTCTCTCTTCCAACACCCACTGCATTGTCTCAGGCGGTACCAGTAGAAGTTGTGACACCATCATCTGAATACCATCCTTCGAGTGAGCAAGAAGTATCCAAAGACCAGCGGCTTGAGGGTATCCTGAGAGTGCTTGAGGAGCTTCAGAGTAGGATGACTATCCTAGAGGAGGGGCTCAAGGAGCTGGAGGTCAAAAAAAAGGCCTGTAAGTGCAGTGAAAAGCTCGGCATCTTTGAGGAGCAGGTGAGGAGCCTCTCTTCGGTTACAACGTCCTTATCTACTGCACTGTCTCTCACGGAGCAGGATAAGAGAAGGGACAATGTAGAAATTGTGGGGATGCCGGATGCCGGCTCTGATCCGATAAAGGATGTCATACTAATTGGAGAGGCACTCGGTGTGACTCTTAACAAGGAGAACATAGTGTTTGCGTCACGAAGCGCACACAGGGAAAAAAGCGCCAGACCGAGAGCGATTATTGCAAAATTTTCCAATCCCAGCACACGTGATCAACTAATTGCCGCTATCCGAAAGAGGAAAGGCTTAAAAACATCGGAATTCATGAAGAAACAGAATGGTGTTGAAAACAGAATTTATATCAACGAGCACTTAACGTCGGCAAGTAAACATATTCTTAGAGCTACTAAAGAAGCAGCTAAGGCCCATAATTTTTTGTACGTATGGACGAGGAATTGTTCAATATATGTAAGAAGGAGCGATGTCTCCCCAGCTATAAGGATACGTTCATTGGAAGACGTAAGCAAGATCAAGTAGTACACCATGTTACCCTCAGATACACATTAGATGAACTCCTGCTGCTGAATCTGGTCTTTGCTCGATTTCTCCCTATTGATCCTACTGCAGTTTTATTTTTCTTTAGTTTTTCCATTTATCTGTTTTTATCTTTGTTCTTATTTTTATTTTTTCTTTATCTGTTCTTATTTTTATTTATCAGAGCTTTCCCTTTCCTCTCCTCCTATGGTTATTTCACATTTCCCCCTCTCCTTATTAATTCCAATGCCATGCATTTCAAGATTATGTTTTTACCTACGTTGGATGTTGCCCCTATCTTTTATTATATTTATTATTTTCTTTGTGCGCCTCAGTGTCGCAAGGTGAGTTCTCATATAATATTTTATAATTTTATGACATATCATTTCTATTATTTTTACATTTTAATTATGCATAATAGAAACACATCATGACTTTCAGGTTATATTATCAAAATGTACGTGGGTTACGTACTAAAACAAATATTTTTTCACAGAATGTTTTATTGAACAATTATGACATTTTACTGATTTCTGAAAGTTGGTTAAATGACGGAATTCTGGATGGTGAGTTGTTTGATGGTCGTTATGACGTCTTCAGAAATGATAGAGACCCTCTTGACACAGGATTGTCTCGAGGAGGGGGAGTAATGATTGCAACTCGCAGAGTGTTAAATGCTCGCCAGCGACCGGAGTGGCAGTCGGGGCTAGAATGCGTCTGGTTGACCATTCCTGGAAAATCGTTCAGGAACTCTATTGATTTACATATAGCTTGCATCTATATGATGGGAGGATCTTCTCACCAAGAAATGATGCTCAATTTTGCATCGACACTTACAAATTTACTTAATTTTTACCCTAAAGATATTTTTATTGTGGTTGGAGATTTTAATTTGCCCAATATAAAGTGGACTGAGGAAAACAACAATGATCACCTCACCCCAATTTTCTTTGAACGCCACACTGCTGAGATTTTCCTTAACTATTCTGCTACTGGTTTGGAACAGTATAATAATATTCTTAATGCTAATGGGAGAATATTGGATCTTATTCTTTCAAATACTGCTATAAAAACTATACATGCTGCTTTTCCTTTGGTTCCTGAGGACCTCCATCATCCGTCACTTGAACTGACTGCCGACCTTGTTCCCAAGAAATACTTGGTTAGTGCCCCACGCTTTACACGTCTTTTTAGGAAGGGTGATTATACTAAACTTAAAAATTTCTTGTCTAATATTGATTGGGAGCTGATTCTCAATCAGTGCGATGTGAATGACTGTGTTGATGTATTTTATAGAATAATCAATGAAAGCATTGACTCTTTTATACCCGGTAAAATGATTAATTGTAATAAGTATCCAACTTGGTTTTCAGCAGCATTGATAAAGATAATTAAAGAAAAACATAAAGCTCACAGACGATGGAGGTTAACAGGAAATCCAAGGGATTATCAAACATTCTCCCTCTTACGTTCTCGTCAGAAACGCGTACAGGGTGAGTGTCATGCCAGGTTTATCAGATACTCAGAGCTATCCATGTCTAAAGAGCCAAAGAGATTTTGGTCATATCTCAAGGGTGTGCGAAATTCTAGTTCACTACCAAGAGAATTATTATTTGAGGGGCAAGTGGCCTCTGATGCTTGTAGTATGGCAAATCTGTTTTCAAAATATTTTAGATCTGTTTACACTGATTTTTCTGATATCACTGATTCATCTACTGTCGCTTGTCCTCCGTCCTTTGGTGAATTGTCTACAAATCAAAACATTGCTTGTGGACTGGCGGTTACTCCCATTATGGTTTGCAAATATTTAAACACACTTGATGCTAGCAAAGGAGCGGGTAGTGATGGCATTCCTTCGTTTTTTGCTATTAGTTGCGCTAATGAACTATCACTCCCTCTGGCAATGATTTTCAATAAGTCCCTTATTACAGGTATATTTCCTGATGCCTGGAAGAGGGCGCACATAGTTCCAATACACAAATCTGGTCCTAAAACTTCTGCAGAAAACTATCGACCTATATCCATCTTACCCGTATTTGGTAAATTGTTTGAGAAGTTGATCTATGATCAAATATATCATTTACTCGTTTCTCAGCTACCCAAATCCCAACATGGTTTCCTCAAAAAAAGATCAGTCATCTCCAACTTAGCAGTCTTCACAGATTACGTGTTTGATGAGATGGAAAAGGGTGGCCAAATTGACGTAATCTACACGGACTACTCAAAGGCCTTTGACAGGGTAAGCCATAGCATATTATTGGATAAACTACAAACACTTGGCGTGCATGGGAATCTGCTGCGGTGGTTTGCATCATACCTGATAAAAAGATCTCAAGCGGTTGTTCTTGGTGGCTGCAAGTCGGACTTCTTTAGTATTCCGTCTGGTGTCCCCCAGGGCTCTCACCTCGGACCGCTTCTTTACAATGTATATGTCTATGACATTGAACAGTGTTTTAATTTTACAAAATGTTTATTATATGCTGATGATACTAAAATTTACTTAGGAATTAATAGCATTCAGGACTGCATGAAGCTGCAGGATAATTTGGACAACCTTACACATTATTGTATTAAAAACAAATTAGATCTTAATGTATCTAAGTGCCATAAGATATCTCTTACCCGCAAGACAAACCCCTTAAAGTTTAATTATCAACTCAAGGGTGAATACCTTGACACTGTGACTGGGGTGAGGGACCTTGGTGTTTTTATGGATGCTAAATTAATTTTTGATGCCCATATTTCCTCTACCACCGTTAAATCTTACAAAATGCTGGGATTTATTTTAAGGACCTGTGAGCCCTTCAGGGGTTCTAATGCCGTTAAGATGGCCTATTGTGCGTATGTTCGCAGTAGGCTTGAATTCGCTTCACCTATTTGGAATCCACAGTACAGTGTTTATAAGGAACAAATAGAAGCTATACAAAAGAAATTTCTAAAGCATCTAAATTACAGGGAACATTTAACTTTTAATAATTATCATGATGCTTGCCGTCATCACGGTTTTATGTCCCTAGAAGCCCGTCGAACGCTATTAGATATGGCTTTTCTGTACGATATAGTACACGGCCATATTGACTCCACCGTTCTTTGTGAGGGGCTCACTTTGCGTGTACCTACAAGGCGCACTAGGTTAAATTCACTTTTTTATACGGGAGCGCACACTACAAATTATGCCAGGAACTCGACTTTAACGAGAGCTATGTTTTGTTATAACTCAAATTTTAATCACCTGGACATTTTTTGTTTGTCCAAAAACGCATTTCTTCAAGGGGTGCGGATGTACTACTTGAGAAAATGCAAAACTGATTGAATGGCATCCTCTTCCCCTTCCATTGTCCTTTCTATCCTATTTTCCCAAATCTTCTCTGATAAAAACCTCCGCATTCATATTATTTTTCTTTTGTTCTTTTCGTTTGCTGTTACATTTGCTGTAGACAAGCTTTTATTGTAATTATTTTTATTTAAGAAAACTATTATTGGCCTTATATGTATTTATTATAAATCTTTACTTGTTTCATGTGTATGTGCTGTTGTTTTCTGTAATAAATAAAAAAAAAAAAAAAAAAAAAAAAAAAAAAAAAAAAAAAAAAAAAACGCCATCTAGAGTTGCTGTTTAAGATTCCATACATTTTTTGGTTGCGCTGTATTTGCTATATTTCATACTTCGGGTACACTCGTGTATCATCGTATATTGCCGAAGATGCTCGAGTCAGCCCTCTCTTATATTGTGTGTGTAAGAGTATATACATAAACGCTATGGTAGTATAATACGTACGTACATAAAAACAGTTTGCAAAGTTTAACGAAATGGCGAAAGACAGCGAAAGATCATTCAATCAGATGAAATGAATTGTACGGAGAGCTGCACACGACTTTATAGTATTCTGATAAGTTTTTTTCCATTACATGAATAATATGAAAGTTTGTTTGAATTTCAAAGTGAAATTCATTTAGCTCAATGATTTAGCTGGAAAGAATTCTGCTGGCTGGCCTTTTTTGTTGAATTGAAATCATTTTTTGAACCTAGCGTAGAGCAATTTGAAATTTTCAGGCCTGTAATTTAGTCTAGTGGTTAACGCTGAACTGAACAGATTTCAGTCTGTTTTGAATGCGGCCGCAAGACTGATCTTCGGGATGTCCAAATTCTCTCACATCACTTCGCTGTTGAAAGAACTACATTGGCTTCGTTTCCCTGAGAGGGTTCCGTGTGTGTTTGATGGTATTTAAAGCCCTAAATGGTTTGGCTCCATCATAATATCTGGCAGACATATTTTCCCCCGTTGAAGTGAGTGTGAGGGGGCGGACACTTAGGTCAGCGGGGTGTCAAGCTGTCAGATTGATGCAGTCTCGCCGTCAAATACGCACTAATTTTGAGGATCGCGCTTTCCGGTTTTCGGGGCCGATGGAGTAGAACAGACTGCCACGCGGAGTGAGGGTTTCGGAATCTGTTGGAATTTTTAAGGGAGCACTGAAACGGCACCTTTTTAAAATATCTAATTCATGATTAGGAGGGCCCTTGAGGTGTGAAACACACAAAAACGGCGCTCTTTGGTCATGTAAAAAATTAAATAAATAAATTATCCTCATATGTATATATATATTATATATATATAGGTATATATGTTTAATTTTAGGTTTTCACGGACTCGTAATCCAAAAGTCAAGATTTCGATTGGTGCAAGACAACTAAGTTCCGTCGAAATCTAACAAAAAGTGTCATGAGTATGTGTGTCTAAATAAATAATAATTTCTTGCCGCGTTATCCCCGAAGGGCTTCGCATGTGGCGAGGGAACCTATTTATTTTATAGGTAAGAGGGCCGGCCTTACGCCAACCACTTCGTTGATGCGAAGGCATACCAGCTCCCGTGGTGACTGGTACTTATTTCTTGTGAAGGCTGAGTACTGAGATACTCTGGGCAGCCACATCGAGGCGTGACCACCTTCTGGTGAATAGAGTACCACTCTCCATAGGAGGTAAGCTAATCCAGCCTTCTGATTCGGTAAGACTTCTAGGAGTCTTACTGGATCGTAACCTGACACTGGATAGGCAAATAGATGCCACAATAGCTTCTTCTTTTTTTTCGCTTCGCCAAATAAAGGCAATAAGAAAATGTCTGCCGTCAGATGCGGTTAAGACCCTGGTGAGTGCGTTTGTGATGTCTCGGATTGACTATTGCTCGACGCTTTATAGTGGTCAGCCGAAGAAACAGTTTAATCGCTTTCAATCTGTGTTGAATTCGGCAGCAAGACTCATATTCGGGATTCCCAAATTCGCTCACATCACCCCGCTGTTAAAAAAACTTCATTGGCTTCGTTTCCCGGAGAGGGTGGTCTTCCGTGTTTGTTTAATGGTATATAAAGCCATCAATGGCTTGGCCCCACCTTATCTGGCTGATATGATTTCACCTGTTGAAATGGGTGTTAGGAGGCAGACACTCAGATCTGCGGGTGATGGAGTAGTCAATTTGGTTCAGCCGCGCCGTCAGATTCGTACAAACTTCGGAGACCGCGCTTTCCGTGTTGCGGGGCCGGTGGAGTGGAACAGACTGCCACCCGGAGTGAAGAACTCCAAATCTGTGGGTGTATTTCGAGGAGCACTCAAGGCACACTTGTTTAGAAAGTCTTATCCATGATCGGAGAGGGCCCTTGAGGTGTGACACACACAAAAACGGCGCTCTCTTATCATGTGTAATTTAAAATAAATCAGCCTGTTATTATTATTATTATTACACCTTCCTGGTATTTTATTTTGGGTTAGAAATAAACACCGAACCGGAAATCATTTCTGACACCCTTATATTATATCAGTGGGTAATTATATAAAAACGCAACTAAGCTACACATGTAGTGTAACTTCTTGCCTGCGTTATCCCCGAAGGAGTCGCATGTGGCGCTTCGGGACCTATTTTTTTTTACAGGTAAGGGGGCCGTCTTCACACCAACCACTTTTAGTAGAAGTGGGGGTTTCCCAGCTCCCGTGAAGGGCTGGTTCTCATTTCTTGTGAAGGCTGAGTCAACCTTTGAGATCGAACCCTTGCTCTCGGCATGGAATGCAAGCATTCTACAAATTGAGCTATCGACCTTGTAGAGTTCTCTGTTTTTCAACCAATAATTATATCGCTTTGACTTTGAGATCTTGGGGAAGAGAGGAAGTATCTCAAGGGGAGGGGAGGGGTGAGATGCACCCCTGACGTTGCAAGGGATGGGGGACTTCGATCTTGCACGGCGGTCGATACGGATGTGTTTTTCGCTCTCTAAACACTAAAGATAATTAATTTCATTTCCTAATTAGAATAAACTCGGGACTTGGATCTTGAACTGCGGTCGATACAGATGTGTTTTTCGTTTTCTCTAAACACTAAAAAAATAATTAATTTAATTTTCTAATTTTTGAATAAACTCGGGACTTCGATCTTGCGCGGCGGTCGATACGGATGTGTTTTTCGCTCTCTAAACACTAAAGATAATTAATTTCATTTCCTAATTAGAATAAACTCGGGACTCGGATTTTGACTGGCGGTCGATACAGATGTGTTTCGTTTTCTAAACACTAAAAATAATTAATTTCATTTCCTAATTTTTAGTAAACTCGGGACTCGGATCTTGCACGGCGATCGATACAGATGTGTTTTCGTTTTCAAAACACTAAAAATAATTAATTTCGTTTTCTAAATTTTTAATAAACTCGGGACTCGGATTTTGACTGGCGATCGATACAGATGTGTTTTTCTTTTCTTGCTCTTCAAAAATCTAAAAATATATACTTCGGTTCTTTAATATTAAATTAAATTCGGGAGTACGATTTCAGCTTGCGGTCGACGGGTGTCTTTTGTTTATTCATTTCGATTTTCTAAATAATAAAAATATTTCATAAATAAAGGAACAATAATCAACAAAACTTTGAATACGCATCTATTGAACTTGAAATTTAATAAAATAACTTTTGTAAATATTAAGCGCGGAAATTCTTTTGATTTAATTTGGCATTATTATTGTGGAGTGAAAAATGCAGTGGTTTTATTTCTTATTGGGATCCGGCATTTCATTATTTAAAATTAAAGCGACTATTTACGTTTAAAACAGAGTTGTTCCTGAGCTGTTTTCCTGGGCTGAGTTTTCTTTGATTATACTAACAGATTAACTAAAAATCTACTAAACTAAAACCAAATTTCATTGAACATATTACTTTATTTCATTTTTATGTTGGTGTTCTCTTTCAGAGTTTCTTATCGCTGTGTACTTGGTTATAATATATTTACTTTCAGGGATTCATTGACTTACCTGTGCGGGGGAAAGATTTTCCTGCTTATTTTCTTATCGATGCATAATTATTCATTATAGGTTTATTTCAGAGATTCACCTACTTAACTAAGCGGAGGGAGGTTTTCTCCTTATTTTCAACAAAGTAATTATCTACTGTCGCTGTCATTTATGTACTAACGCAACACACAAATGGTCAACACTCCTACGATCACTCCTGAGGAGCCAGCGAGGGAACTTTCCCCTTCCAAGATCTCTGATCTTTCTTCATCAACGAGGAGTACCAGTATCTACCAGCGTTCCAACATCTATGATCTTCACCTTCATCATGGACCAAGGACTAAGGTCTTCAACAATCTCTCTGAGAGGGAAGATCTCACCAAGTGGAACCATATGGAGAACTCATCATTTAAAAATGTTATGGAGGCAGGAGCACGGCCTTTGGCTCGCCTGTCATATAACACTTTTTCCAGAATACAGTATCCGGTCTCCCTATTTTTACTTCGCCAGGGGGGGGAACATTACAACCTTTTTACGAGCTTGATCGTCGTCGCTACAAAGCGCCAATTCTCAAGCAAGACCCAGTTGCTGTAAGGCCGGATGGACATTTCGTGACCGGTCATTGGTAAAGGTTTTATGAATTTTTCAACCCAGCGAAGAGCAAATTTGAAAATATAAATGGTATATCTTTTGTGCTGCTTTTGTGCTGCTTTTATGCTTAGAATATATTCCATCACTTAGTTGAATTATTAGAAAAAAAACTTCATGTTGCTATTTCAATGTACACATCCAATGGTATAAAAAAGTATACTATACAGGCATATATAGCACTTGGATGCGTTGTCTTCCGTCGCACAGGGTGAAGTCCATGAGCACACACACACTGGCTATTTACTGAACACATACGCAGTCACGGCCTCAACAAACATTCCCTGGCTACGCAGTAATATGAAACCTTTTTTTAACTTTAAAAATTAATAACATTTAGGAGACGAAGATGAAAAGAAAAATGAAAGTTGTATTTTTATAGGTAAGGAAGCCGGCCTTACGCCAACCATTTCAGTTGAAGCGGGGGTGTCCCAGCTCCCGAGGGGGCTGGTTCTCATTTATTGGTAAGGTTGAGAAACCTTGCCGGTATTTTATTATTGAGTTGAAATAAACACCGACACGGGAAATCATTTCTGACATCCTCCGTGGGATACGAACCTCAGCTCTCGGCATGGAATGCAAGCACTCTATCAACTGAGTCATTGGGACATAATCACAATGTATAATCTATCATCTAAGTGGCAAAACTATGTTAACATTTAAGGTTCATATTAAGTGCATGCTCACAAAAATACACTTGTAAGTTCGCATTTACAAATCGTGCATGCGCATTTACATATTAAAATCAAATCCACAAATAAACAAAAGCCCTGCAACTTTTACTGATCTTCCCTGAAACAGGGGTGACATTGGTAAAGTAAACCATTTTTTAAAGTTTGGGTGGTGAGCCTCATACCAACCTATAAGTCAAGATAAACAATGAAAATGAAAATATATATATATATATTTTTTTCATATTTTATTTTAATACACTTGTATAGGTCTGCAACCACTGGAGTCTACACTTTGATAAAATATGCAATGTAAAAAATACAGGGCACACACGTGTGTGCTTCTGTGTGACTATAGTGTAAACTGAACTGTAGCGTTTTATTCCAATTCTGTGAAATGTAAAACGCTCTCTAGAGACCTTATGCCAGTTTCTTTGCATTTTTGAGTAATCGGTACAGGGTGAATAATTATTTACTTATATACTTGGATATATCTGTTAACACGAACGAAAGTGAATTGTTGTAAATTTGTTTACAAATAAAATGAATGCCTTTTTTTGTATTTGTATGTAAATAAAATAAAATAAATGCTTGTTTGTAATTAATGTATAACTTCGCTTCGCTTTCGCTTTCATGTTATTTTATTGCTAAAAAAAACACAAAATGGTTCAGATACAATACGATCTCCTACCGACGAACTCTCAAAGCTAAACGCGGGATTTGATGCATTTTCGCGGCTACTGGATAATAGGTGGTCGTGACGGGCAAATAAATTCATATTAAAATGAAATCATACACCCGTATATGAAGTGACTTGGATAAATTTCTAGTTTATAACTGAAATATGTAAGGTAACTGAAATGAATTTGTTATTACTATTGACTAAATTAATTGTGAATCCCTCACCACACACAAGAGCTTTGACTCTTTTTGGTGAGGGATAGCATATAAAACAATTGAATTATTATGTAGTAGAAATAAGTTTAAAAAAAAAAAAAAAGTACTAAAAATGTCTTATATTAAAAAAAAAAAAAAAAAAAAATAAGACCTAGAGATACCAAATTTTGGCTATATCAACTTTTTTGGACGTGTATTAAGTATGAATAACAAGGCGTTACACCAAGTTGAAAATTCAAGATGGCTGCCATACAAAAAAAACATAAAATTACACTTTTCTCAAAAACGGCTCCAAGAATTTTTCTTAAATTTTCAGAGTTACCATTAATTAGTTTTTAATTTAATAAATAAGGTATGGCAACACTCTTACTAATCTGTTTCGATGGGTTGCCGTATGAAAAAAACTAACAATTGTGGTTTTCTCGAAAGTTAAGGGGTCAACAAAAATATAATAATCTACAATATTATAGACAACATAAATTTCTACAAAACTTACAACTTGAAAAAGTAAATAAAAAGCACCGTTTACACGACCTGAAATTTTAAATCGAAAATATTACAAAAACCCATTAAAATGCAAGATATTTCAATTTGTTTTAGATTTGATAGAAAGAACAAGTTTATCAGATTAACTCATAATCAAAGATTTTTTACTTTTTTGAAAATTCAAGATGGCTTCCGAAGAGCTGAAATTTTTAAATGCGATTTTCTCGAAAACGGCTCCGACGATTTTTCTTAATTTTTTTGTGAATCCATTTATAAAATAGTGCTATCTAATAATTATAATCATTTCTTCATCATAATCTCGGCTTAGGGAGTTGCCATATAAAATAAAAAAATAATGGAAAAATTCTCGGCAGTTAGAGGGTTCAAAAAAAAATATATATTACAAATGTACACCAATAATGACAAATTATATATTGCCATTATTATTTTTTCCAAAAAGTGAATCAAAAGTATAGCCACCATACAAAGTGAAATTTTTTCCGTAAAAATGTTTTCGTAATTTTCTTGGTAGTCAAAGGGTTAAAATTAGAAAAAAGGCTGTGATTCTTAAAATTGTATAAATACCAATAATACACATTCGTTACTTTTTCAAAATAAAACTAACAAGTTTACCCATATTACAAAGTCCTAGTTAGCATACAGAAGGGTTCAATGACCATCTATAACAGGGGTGCCCATACTTTTTCTTGAGGAGATCGACTTGACGAGCAAAAATTTATGAATAGGAGATCGACATTTTAACAGTTTAGCACAGGGGTGTCCAAGACACGCAATTTTAGAAGTTCATTTTGTCCATAAAAATTCACAAATCTGGAATCTAAGTTGCAATAAAATATAAACATTTAAATCTCATATCAAATGTATGCCCACAAACAGGCACGTGTAAGTTCGCGCTTACGAATGCTGAATGTGTACTTACAAAATAAAACCAAATCTCAAATGAACATAAAACCTGCAACTCTTGCCGACCTTCCTTGAAACAGGGGTGACATTGACAAAGTGAATTATTTTGTACACTTTGGAAGGACTGAGGAATGCGAGAAAATTGAGATTAGACTGAATGAAACAAGAGTGGAGATCATGAAAGAATTTGATTATCTGGGAAGCAAGTTTGAGACGAATGCGAAATTGACAAAATAATTGGAAAAGCGCGCTAGTAGAGGAAGAAGTGTAATGGGAACGATTGGAAGAGTTGCAAGAAATAGGAAACTTACGAAGAATATGAGATCGGCGGTCCACAATGGCATATTGGTTGGTGGAAGTGAGGCTTAATGAATGTGAGCTGAGTAAAGTATGTACGGTTGAAATCGCTTACCTAAGAGCAATGGCTGGAAAGACACTGAGTGATAGAGTACGTAATGATTGGGTGATGAACGAGTGTGGTATAAATAAGAATATGAGAATGAAAGTACAAAAAATTACGATGAGATGGTTCGGACATCTTGAAAGAATGGATGATGAACAACTAACGAAGAAAGTGTACGAAGGAAATGTCAGAGGAAAGCGCGGAAGGGGAAGGCTGAGGAAAGAATGGTTAGACCAAATATGTGAGATTGCGAAAGAATGGAATCTGCAGAGTGAGAATAAGAGAAGAGAATGTATGAAAAAGGTTATGAATATTGAGGAAATTAAAGTGGTTTGTTAGGACAGAAAAAAGTGGAGGCGCATCTGTGATGGTACCGGCCACCCCTAGTTGAACGGCGGCAGGATACGGTACAGTACGGTACAGAGATCAGCTTCATACCAACCTATAAGTCAAGGATCTTTCTTGTGTAATTGGCGCTTTTTCCAGAAAAGACCAACCTCGCAGAGGGCTCTTGAGGTGTGATTCACACAAAACGGCGCTCAGCAAATAAATTAACCAAATATTTTTATTCATTTAAGTTTTTATATGGCTATATCCATATTGTACGAGTATGCAGGTACACACCGCGGTATAAGCTGGAAGATGATTCTAGCTTTACATACGTCATACAGTGGGTTAATTTTTGCAAGAAAGTCAAGTGCAGATTCTGTGCCATTTATTTATGGATGTTTTGTAGATTTTTTGTTTTGTTTTACTTAGTGATTGTATAATTTATGCAGTTAAATGTAATTATTTGTATTCCTTGACTTAAAGGTAGGTATGAGGCTGATCACCCATACTGTATTAAAATGGTTCACTTTCCTAATGTCACCCCTGTTTCAGGGAAAGTCAGCAAGGGTTTATATTAATTTGAGATTTGAGTTTTTTCACAGAGTCAGGTCCACATGCAGCATGTGTAAGCACGAACTTATATGTGTCTGCTGCTTATGAGAATGCATTTAATATGAATCTTAAATGTAATACATCTTTGTCACTATGAAAGATTATTATAGAATATTACCATCATCATACTATTGATTACAACTGCAATTGTAAGATAGCATTATATGTAATGGGGAATGGTTGAATCTGATAAACTCTGTTGAAATATAAAATGGGGAGCCCATCGTGGCTTAGTTAACTCGTAAAGATTGCGAATGGCGCTCAGTAGGTCAAGTGTTATCAGGCGTTTAAGTGGCTATAGAGCCCAATGGCTGCTAGCGTCCGAGTAGGTTATGCTAGAATGATACCTGAAAACTGTACGCGTTAACCAGCTTTGCAGTTTGAAAATTTCGGGTGAACATAAGATAAAACCTCAGTTTTACAACCCTCAGTACCATATTTTATATTACCTGCAAAATTACACTCATTTCATCCTATCGTTGTTATATTGTGTTTTTAATATTATAATGAAAGTAATGAGTGTGACTTTGGATTGTGAAAGTAGTATGCAAGAATAGGAAGGAGTATAGGAGAGAACTTTGCTGTTGTTCTAACTACTTCTACTGAATGGTGACAAAAATTTTGCCATGATTAATTAGGGTCACTTAATCGACGAGGGTGTCGAAATCTTAGTTTCACGCCGCGTGTATCCGAATCCTTTCCTTGAAATAACTAATAAAGGTCCATTTTGCAGTGCCTTTCAGATGACCGGTGGTCACAGAAAGATGCTGTAAAAGCCATGAACCTATTAATTTACAGGTGGACGCGCAAAGGTAAGAATTACAACAAAGAAGAGATCGCCTTGCATGTAATTACTTTCACTAACAAACTAAAACCTAACTGCCTTTCATCTCGCAATTTTTATGTCATTTATGTTTTTATCTGAAAATAATTTCGACTACCTTATATTCCAATTAATTAAACTTGCACACATTAAGACCGTTCCGTAATTAATAACGCTTAAATCTCGTCGCCTTAAAAATAATTGTAGTTCATACTACCTCATCTTTGATCGCGTAAACGCAAAATCAATACTCGTTATAATCTTATAAAAGGTAGAAATGTATGAGGGGTACACCTCCCAAAAAGTACTTGGGTTTGCCACTAAAGTAGATTTTGAAACGGTAAAACAAAAAAATCACACAACGTTCCGTTTCATTATCTTCCACACGACGAGGAGTCCTAACCTTAGCTAGACGATCACATAATAATTGGCCAAAAATAATTACTACCTCGGTCGGGGTAGATTGCTATTCCAGCAACTGAAACTGAAGGTTGGGAAAGAATCGAAGCAACCTAGTGCTATTCCTTCAGAGAAGGTTTGTTGCACTTGAATCCTGGTGATTCCAGGGTATTCTCCTGCGCCTACGATCACTCCACTTCTAACTTAGGAGGAAAAATCCCTCTTTCTTGCTTTCTCTTTTCGAGTCTCTTCGTCGTTCCCTCCGACTCCCCCCTTCTTTCGCCAGGGGGGGGAACATTACAGTACTTACATATGTATTATTTTTGCTTTGCAGTGAAATATAAACCAATGCTTAGTTGCAGTTTTAACAAAAATATTACTCATGTCAAACTTTTTAGCTCTTAGACCGTGATTTTTTTTAATAGGGTGTGTCACTTCCATCCTGAATTGGTATATTTGTATTTGCTTGCGTGTAGTGGTCGCGCTGTCAGGGTAAACATGGAATCCGTTTATCAAGTGCTCATCTCAACAAACCTGCCGATCGCCCTTTATGGATAACTTAAGATTGTTAGTCTTCCTGCCAGCCCAGCAAAAATGCTTAACATTAGGGTACGTATGCACTAGGCGGCATGCCGCAGGCTGCGGTTGCACTTGCGGCATGCCGTCTAGTGCGTATGATCAACCGTCGTGAGCTGCGGTTTGCTACTCTCGTTTCCAAGATGGACGTCGAAGAGGTCGCAGCTATTTACTATATTTATGCGCGATATATAAAGAAAAAGAAACAGAGAAAAAAGTACTGGGTGCGTCCTTATTTGCAAACACGAGATGAGAGCAATCATTTTTATATTGTAGTGTTTTTGGGTTCGGAAAGTCTCTAAATTAAAATATACTGGTCTTATTTCTGGATATTTATTTTCACTTCATTTATTTTACAAATTTTCATGTATTTTTAACACTTTTAGCAACAACAGTTTAGCACCTCACATACTCTTCAATCAAAGGCGACTATCGATCTGCCCTCCTGTATCCAACTTTGCGCCTTATATACTTCAAGATAGAAGTCTCTAGGGGCCAATTTGCCAGCACATTCTACCAGCTTTGAGAGTAAAGGATTATTCCACTTCTAGACTTCTTAGGCCTATAATTATTGCTAACTACGATGTACACCTATAATAATCTACTTTTGACATAACACTATAAAAATTATTACTACCTACGACATACACCTATATTAATCTATTATTTACATAACACTACCCTCCACCTAGCCTGTTTCGTCCCGGAACAGTCTTGACTCTGTGAAGGTAGGGGCAGGCTGATCCACGTTGACAACCTGTGGTCAGGAAGAAGTGGCAGTCCACGAATTTCTCCCCACTGGCTCTCGGCTGCGCTTGCTCGCAGCACACCAAGACACTGATGCCGGTTCCTGAGAACACAGCCTCAATCATACTTCGGATGATCCACCAGTCTCGATTAGCGCGGCCGCCACCCATCTTTGGTATCGCCAGACGCGCCTGCTGATCCTCCAGCCTGTAGTCGCGCAGCTCAACAAGACCGTCCTACAAAGCCTTGTAGTCATCTTCCAGATTGCTGGAATCCGGAACAACCAGGCAGTATGCCTGTTGACGCCCCTTCGGTTATCTCAGAGCTCTTTATAGTTTGTGTATTAATACGTGAAAACTCATGTTGATTGATTTTTTTTATTCTTTAGAACTTAAATTCTAATTAATCACTGTTTCTTTAATTTTAATTAAAATTTTGGTTCTAACAAATATAAAAAATCAATTGAAGAGCTTAAAAAGTAAATTAACAATAGTGCTGTGGTAGCTCAAATAAAATGCAATATATTGTAGAATAGTCAATTTATTTTAAATATTATAAACATATTAAACAAAAGTCCTGAGAATGAAAAAATCTTTCTTTCAGTTTTGTACACAACAAAAAAATCAGTAAAATAAAAACACATACCTACTCTGAAACACACATGGGAATCTTTTTTATCGTACAAAATCAAGGAAAATAACACAAAAAATCTTCTCAGAAGATTTTTATTAGGATATTCTTCAGACCTCGTGTTCCAAATAGCTGGACAGCTTTGTATTTCAACTATTCATTTTTGATAAAAATAATGCACTGCAGTGATGCGTCCTGTATGGCGAGCTAACGCAGACTGAACCGCGCTGGAACCGCCTAGTGCGTACAGCTACCGTGCGGCATGCCGTCGGTCGGGCCGCAGCGCTGCGAGCGCCCGCAGCGTTTTGCGGCATGCCGCAGCATAGTGCGTACGAAAACTCATTATTCATACATATTCTTTGCTGCGGCATGCCGCCTAGTGCGTACGTACGCAGGTCAGGCAGACAAATATTTCTTGACATGGCAGGAAAATAAGTATATAAAATAAAAATGAGAACCATGATTATGTCTGTGTGAGCTCAGGCTTTTTAATAAACACCAATGTCACTGAGCAATAGAGCGGAGTGATCTTGTATGAGATTTTTTTTTTTTTTTTTCAAAACCATATACCATTTTTTTTGGCCATTTATGAAATAAAAAATAAAGAAAAAAAAATCAGATTTTTCCAACAATTCCTTCTTCCCGCACACTGACTTCAAAGTTTATGTTTTTGTTGAAAATTTGTAACATAGCTCCAGCTCAATATTGAGCTGAATAAAGTTAGTCAAGGTGTAAAAATTTCAAATAAAAGTACTACAAGCATTCATTCGTACATTCCAAAACAATACAAGAAGAAAAAAGTACAGGTTTTATAAAAAAAAAAAAAAAACATTTTGCTTGAAAATTGCCTTTGCTTTTAATTTTCAGCATTATGCTCCTTCGTTCTAATTAGGCTTTTATAGCCACAAATCTAAATTTTTGGTACATTGGCTCAAAGCAACTTTTCTTGTTATTTTCACTGCTCTTTCAACTGCCTAAGTATAGCATAGGAGCAGGGACGTGCATCCCATACGGGCACATGAGTCTTATGGGTAGGTAATACATGGTAAACAAAACATTTAATCGTGATTTTCAGATTTAAAATTCAAAATTTAAATTCGATTGGAGCCCTCGTTAGCACTTCAGTCAATAGCAAATGAGTTATTTTAAAGGAATCGGAGAAACTATTTATTCGGAAATTTATTACTACCTTACATGGGATCTGTAAAAAATGCATGTCACTGTCACCTCTAGATTGAACTTTCCATCGGATATTTCTTTTCTAAAAGAGGCTCATTAATATTTTCCTGAAATCTTATTAGATCAACTTAAGCTATAGCATTGAAATATATTTCAGACCTCTTAAAAAGTCATCATACTTTCCGAATGCCTAAAAGAGCTATTTTTTCCAAAGACTGAATCTTTTACTTTTTTTAATCTAGCAAATATTTTGAGGCCAAAATGATGAAACAAATATGATATGAGTCATCTTTACATGAACAATTATTTATATAATAACCTATGATGGAGGATACACTTTTATCACAAAAGCAGCTAGAATTGTCAAAGTTTTCGACGGTGATTCCGTTGCTACATACAGACGTAGTATTTGGTTGGCTTGTGTAAGCCAAAGAACGTGTAAAATCTGGCCTGGAGATCTATTTGTCAGATCTTTAGGAAAATAGTTTGTTGTTACTGCTGACATAATGTCGTGCAAATACGGTTGGTCTGTTCTCAATTTTTGGGTACTTTTTGTAAACATTTGTACTTCAATTCGTTGAATTATTTTAATAGGCAATTTCTTGCAAGTTTCGGGAGCTTTTCTCAGTGGTCCAATGTAAGACTTAGGTCCGGAAGTACACCCATCCATATAAAGAAACAAACGTCTCAATGAAAGTTCATTCATAAGTTGTTGTTTACAAATTATCCATTGCAGTGGTCTTTAAGTCTTTTTTAAGCAGTCTGATGATTTCACCATTCTTTCCGGTGTTAACATTTGGTCCATCACAATCGATTGCCATCAGGGTACCTTGAGAAATATTTTATCTGAAAAATGTTTCGCTGAGCCCATCTAATGGGGCTTCAACACGCTTGCCAACCCATCACAAGTCAAGCGCACAGTGTGTCGTCTAGAACATGCTAGCTGGACAAAATTTTGTCTAATGGACTAATTTTGTCCAGCTAGCATGTTCTAGACGACACACTGTGCGCCTCGCTACAAGCCAAGTGTGTAGTGTGTCGTCTAGAACATGCTAGCTGGACAAAATTAGTCCATTAGACAAAATTTTGTCCAGCTAGCATGTTCTAGACGACACACTGTGCGCTTGACTTGTGATGGGTTGGCAAGCGTGTGGAAGCCCCATTAGGTACTAGGTATCCCCCGTAAATAGACCCCGCCTCTTTAATTAGCATAATGTGTTCTTAAAATCTATTTTTTTGTAGCATTTACCTTTTTTTCAGGAATATTTAATGTTTCTTTCTTACATTCCAGTACAATGCTGATATTTTATGAAAAACCTCTTCCATCAATGTATGACTTTCCTTACAAAGTTTTCTCCCTTTGTCTTGTGTGTCTTATAAAATATAGGGGCATCAGCCTTAATATCAAACGAAACATATTATGCAATTGCAGTTATTGCCCTGTTTGACACTCCATACCTGTAACGTTTCCTCAATACTGTAGGGAGGTCAAAAAGTGAACTTTTTTTCAGAAATTTCTTCCTTATATGCGATTGTGCAGTCATCTAAAGAACTCTACGTTTCAGAAATATTGAATTAAGCAAATATAAATAGCAAAAAAAAATTTTTAAATATTGTTTAACAGCGTCAAACATGAGCTTAAAATTACTTTTTTACATAACATTCGATGGCGTTGTGCGGGAAGATCCTCTCATTTTTACTTAAGTTTATTTTTGAATAAGTAAATTTGATCCTAAAAGGCACCTTTTCTATGCTATTTGTGTTCGATAAAACGAAAAAAGACATTTCACTTCACTCTACTGAGCAATGCCTTTGCTTTTAGTTGGTTTGTTTTCGTAGATTTTTAATGTAAAGTTCATTTCTTCGACTTGACATTGTTTTTTGCAGATAAAAGTGTAGAGGTTGATTTATAGATCGTTTGATTTTTGTGAAAAAAGTCGGTATGCAAACACAAGTGATATATTTACGCATATATCGTTGAAAAAGAGTCTTTTTACTTTTAAATGAAACTTTCAAATTCCTTGACTTATAGGTTGGTATGAAGCTGACCATCCATATTGTGAAAAATGATTCACTTGGCCAATGTCACCCCTGTTTCAGAAGTCGTCGGCAAAAGTTGTAGGATTTTGGTGCATTTGAGGTTTGTATTTTAATTTGTAAGTACACATTCAGAATTGAAAAGCGTGAGCTTACACGTGCCTGTTTGTGGGCATGCATTTAGTAAGAATTTTAAATGTGAATATATCTCTTTGCAACTCATATTGTGGATTATAATTTCGACCACTTCTCGTGTAATCGTTTATTCTTGCCTTTCTCTTTATTGGTTTTGATTTATTTGTCCAATTGTCGTTATCTCGTTACAGTTTCCGAAAAGGGAGAACAGAATGGAGTAATTACTGGTTTAAATAAAATATGAAAATTCACTATTCTACCAATTTGTGGAGAAGCCAATATCCTTAAAACTTTTTGGTGTTATAGTTTTGTCACGTAGTAATCAACTTGCTTAAATGTCTACATTTTCAAACGGGAAATGGTTAACTACAACATGAAACGCAGAATTGGAACTGAATAAATGGTCGCTTTACATGTTTATTTGCAACAAATTAGGAACAATATTTCATTGCATGAAGCTTACATTGTGAAATTCAAGTAGTTATTATTGGCGGGTGCTGGGCCACCTT